>CM062632.1:25119883-25627383 GCA_025617555.3 Puccinia polysora | reverse complement strand
TGTCCCCCCCCCCTTGGAAATGGTACCCTTCCAGAAGGCTGTCAAAACTGCCCAGCCAGTAGCTTCCAGTGTCAGCAGCAACAGCCACCATTTACATGAACTTCCAACCAACCTCCTAAGTTGTATTGATTTTTAGATTAATTAGGGCATATCAGAGTTAAAATTTTCAAAAAATAAAATGGCTGGTTTCAGGCCTATCCATTTTTTTTTCAGTTAAAACCATCGATTCATTGTTTATTTTGATAAAAAAAATATTTTTTGAAAAATTGATATTTTTCCCAAAATATGCTATTTAAATTTTTCAAAATTTTAAATTTGATACACCCTATTATAGATATATTGATATTTTTGGGATTTTTTTAATTATTTTGGCTTTAGTTCATATGGCTCAGGCTTAATTCAGGCCTTTAAAATTACTAGATACATGCCTTTTTTTGAAGAAGGTATGATTTTGGCATTTATTTTTCTAAAATAACACCTCCTTTGAAAAAATGTGTGAGATTAGAATTTTTTTTTTATTGAATTCACAAATTTTGGTGTGTTTTCCCACTCCAGGAAGGCACAAAAACCTTAAAAACATGTAACAATTGAAAAAAAGGCATAAATATATACAGCTAATGTTGGGCACCAATTTTTAAGGTTTAAAGAGTTTCCTGGGGTGCAAAAACAAGCCTGTTGAGGAAATTTTCATGCCTTCAAAGTTTTTAAGGCCTCCCTGGGGTGGGAAAATATTGGGTGTTTTTTGTTTCTCAGAGATTTAAGCTCTTTTCATGATATATTTTCCAATCCTTAACACCCCTCCTGGGCCTTTTTTACTTACAAACATTATATTGAGGTGGCATTGAAATACCGTGCTTCAAGAAATGTTCTTCTTTAACTACTTTAAAGGCTATAGAATGAAATTGATTCATAAAAGTAATAAAGAAAATTGGGATTTGAACTTACAGGATAATCAGCAGTTAAAAAGTTTGATGATTTTTCTGGAGAGATCAAGACTACTGTGCATTCATAAAAATTAGTAAGTACATGGCTAATATGTGGCCACAACATCCAATGCTTTGTGGAACCTTTCAAACCACCAGAATCAGTGCTTCCTAGAGCTTGATCAAAAACCTTAGGATCACCAGAGTTCTTTCAAATATAATAATAAAATGAATTCTTTGTTTCAAGTTCAAATTCACATTGATTTATGAAATCTGGAAATTTCATGCAGCCTGATGAGCCACAGAATAATAAACAAAATTACCATCTCTTAACAATGGGGGCCCTTATAAGTTATTGGCCTTTCAATCCTAGCTGGATCCATATTCCCATGACAATCTCAAGCCTAATTCTATGGGATTGTAACTTTTGACTTGCATGCAGGAGGTGTCAGTTGTGGCTATTGCAAAGGTCCCTGATGCAGAAGAGAAACCAACAACAACAGGTTCCTCAGCATGAACCTAAACTGCAGCATTTGGTTCCTCTGCATGAGCTGAAACTGCAGGATGGTCCTCTGCATGACCTTAAAGTGTAGGAACTTGAAAATTACCTGGAACATCCCCTTCAACCCCTCATACTCCTACCAACCACTTATACAGCACTACATGTTTATGCCTCATGCAAGAAGGCAAACTGAAACAGCTCCTGAGCAAGAGTCAAAACTGCTTCAAACTAAAAAAAAAAAAAACATCCAACAAAATTGAATGGGAATTGACATCTGCAAGTACAACAAGAACCATCATAACTAAAAGAAAAAGAAGGAGTAGCAGCAATAATAATAATAAAAAACATCAACCTGAACAACTCCTAAGCAATAGTTTAAACTGCTCAAATTACAAAAAAAGGAATTTCTCTCAACCAACACCAAAAAAAAAAAAAAATCAAAATACCCTTGGACATGGGCCTGAACTTTTTTAAACCTCTTAGGTCAATCCATAGTCAACACAGGAGCAATGTTAAGATCATACAAAACAACCATCATTCTCCTCTGGCCAACTCCCCCATGCATTTCAAGAATTACTGCATAGCTAATGTTAAACTGCAAGAGGATAAGAGGGATGAGCCCTCTGCTTTGTTCCAGCCCTGTCTGCCACACAACTCATTGACCCTTCTCCACTCCTGCTTCCCATCCTGCACTTTCACTTCTCATTCCACACCTCCTGCATCCTTCCTATGACACTTCCCCTGGTACTCCAACACCACTGCCCTGATTTTCCTGACATGCAACCTCCTCAAGTAGTATCTCTGAGATCTTACTTGCCAATCTACCTTGGTGACACATCCTTGGCTAGCCTCATATCACCTAATCCAGCATCATCACCTAATCCAGCATCATCACCTAATCCAGCATCATCATCTTTCCACTTCTCATCATCCCTACCCTATGTCCTTGCTTCCACATGCCTTGCATTCCCAGTCCAGCTTTCCCAAGCTGTTAAGGTGTCTGCATCTCTGTATGAACCATGTTCTGCAAGTGTTTAAACTTCTGTCTGCTTTCTCTGAAATATCAACCTCTTTCAACTTGCTCTCTACAATCTTCAAATCCCTTCAATCTTCAATCTACAATCATAATCCTCTGCAACCTCTAAACAAAAACGTAATCTGGAAAAATATAAAAAAAAATACATGCTAAAAACCATGCCCTCTTTTTTTTTTTTTTCAAAGAAAGATGGTTTGTTTTTTTTTAGTGGTTTTGATGGTGCGAAGTTAGCCCAGGCCTTGTTGTAACTGGCTTTCAATCAAACTTGAACAACTTAAATCATTTTGGTGAAATGTAGATAGATTAGGTAGTTTGAGGTTTGAAATTTTTGAATTAAATTGGGGAGATCAAGGTCTTAGGATGATGAAGAGTGATTGAGATGAGGTTAATGAACTAAGAAGATGGGCTTGATTAAAAACTAAAAAAAAAAAAACTATGGTTTGATATCCTAGGATGAGACCGTATATGTGTAAGAGAGAGAGAGAGAGATTGAATTGATGAGATCAGTTGAGGCTAGGATACTGGGGTGTTGATGAGTTTAGTTGAAGAAAGTTGTGATGAAGTTCTTGAGAAGCAGTTGAAGGATGGATGGAAGGATGTTGATGAGGATTTGGAGTGATGATTGATTAGATTTGGATGATGATAGGTGATGGCTATGAAGTTGTTGATGAAGGTGTGAGTGAGAGAGTGAAATGATGAGAACTTTTGATGATTGATGTTAGATGGTTTTGGGCAGTGTGAGTAGGGTTTGGAAATGATGATCAATTGATTAGTAAATGTGCTTTTCCTTCTTTATCCGGTTCCTATCCTATCCTCTCCATTGCTCCAGCCTCAAGTTCGACTTGCTCATCATCATGAAGAACTTCTCCTTCTTCTTCTTCTTCCTCAATCCAACCCTTTCACCTTCTCTTCTTGGTCTCAATCCAGCCACCGAGATCCCCTTCATCCTCAAGACTCTCATCGAATAACTCAACTTGCGTCTTCTCCAATCAGCTCGAGCCTCCTGCCATCCCGAGCTCAAGTTCATCCTCTTCCCTCCATCGATCGACATGCAAACTACTATATCCTCTGGCTCATCGATCTCTCAATCCAATCCTTCGATCACCAACGTTCACAAGCGTCCCATGTTAGTCCTCACAACTCGATCTCATCCTCAAACTATCCATCATCGATCACTCTGGCTCGACTAAACCCCAAACTTGCTTCCTATCATCAACCAACAGCTGGGCTCCGATTCGTATACCCCCTCATCGGCGTATCCAAACCGCGGCTGTACTCCTATGGACTTCTCAAATTTGCATCTCCGTCTCCCTATTCTTCTTCCTAATGTTGGTCACCCTCCCCTCACTTCCATCGAGCCAGGCCTCGTGACCATCACAGATACTCATCTCCCTTCTCCCCTCCCCATTCTAGGTCCTACCCTATCACTTGGCCCATCATGCTTCCATACGTCATCTGGATCCTGTTTCTAGATCCTGCCCCTGAGAGAGGTGGTCGAAAGTTTCAATCGGTCCGCAGTTGGGCCTTCTGGAACCTCTTTGCATCCTATTTCCCGATCAGCTTGATTAAGGTCCGATTCTCTCTTCTTGACCGCTACTCGTTCTCTCTCACTCCCTTCCTCGAACCTTCGGACGACATCCAATGACTGATTCTGGACCATCTGGTCTTTCAGACGGTCGATTTACCCGCCGATCGCAAATATATCTTCGGTAGCTAGGTCATCCATGGTTTGATGAAGTTTTAAGATTCTGATCTCGTTGCTTCCACTTAGGTTATCATCCTCACGGGATCATCGGGATGTAAGATCCACCCCCCTTTTTTTCTTCTTCTTTTCTCTAGTCGCCAAATCGCATTGTTTTGAAGATTGATCATCGTGAGCTGCTAACAGGGGCGCTGTTGCCAACTTTGGAACTGAAGGTTTGTAAGAATTATTCTTCTAAAAACCTGTGATCTCCATAACGGTGTCCAACCAAAATCAATAAACTGAAAGCGTAGGAGTAAAACAGTCTGCCTCCACGATGGCATGTATCGCACCCATGTATGGCTTATTAGTCGTGTAACCACTTGCTTTCTATCAGCCACGGGTTTTTCGGAAAAATTTCCTGGCCTCAACCCACATCTTCTAACACTGAAAACGAATTTCGCCATCCCTTTCTATCGAGATTTAATCCTAAGCCTTGGAATCTGTTCGGTCTCGATCAAGTCTTGTATCTCGATCCTCAAGGCGAAGAACTGTCTGGCAGTCGATTTGGCAAACAACCACGGTGAAGGAAATTGCTTGGTCATTGTCGTCGGTGGAGCCGCAGAGAGTTTGTCAGCTCATCCAGGGACCGCTGATTTGACGCTCAAGCGGCGATTGGGTTTTATCAAGCTCGCCATCCGAGAAGGGTGAATCTCTTAACTTTCTATCGAAGCTGATCGTTGTGGTCCAATCCATTTCATGTACCGCTTCACTCCTTTTTTTTTCTCACTCACTCATGAGTTCAATTGGCAGTGCCGATCTGGTACCGATATTTTCATTTGGGGAGAATGACGTAAGAGCTATTTGACGTGTTTTACTTGTCTTCTGGCAGATGAGCTCAGTGTTTGGTCTCTTTTTATTTTTTTTTTATTTTTTTTTATTTTTATTTTTATTTTTATTTTATTTTTTTTTATTTTTTTTATTTGTCTTCAACATAATCAACAACTAAATTTATCATTCATAAATCAACCAACAACACAAAGATTTACGCTCAACTCTCCAACTCGCAAGGCACCGCGCTCTACACGCTTCAAAAAAAGTTCCAATCCTTGTTTGGCTTTACATTACGTCATTCTCCAGTTTCCAAGTTCTTACTCCGTGCTTGAGATGACCAGTTTACTAAAATTGGGCTTGTACTTTGCTCTATCACCTACTAGCCATCTTTCATGGTCGAGGCATTTTCAACTGTTTGCTTGCTCTTTTGCTCAAACCAGGTCAGATCTTGTAAGTCTTGGAACTAATAGTACAACGCTTCTTGGATTAGATTCGCTTGGATTACTTCCGTATCGCCATCCGATAGTTTCAGTTGGTAAGATACTATCCTACTGTTGTTTATCCTTGTGCACTCTCGTCCAAGAATACTTCTAACATCTCCAAAAAAAAATATCTCATCCTACAGTTGGTAAACCCATCCGAGTGGAAAAAAATAAAAATCCTTCACTAGAAGAAATCGAAAAGGTTCAAGAGGAATACATTGCCGAGCTCATCGCGTAAGTGTCCCACCCCCGTTTCTCATTCAGACCTATTTGGTATTAAATCTTTCCGTGGTTTTTTTTTTTCTTTCTTTGCATCTCTCTTTTCCCATCGCTTAAAGGATATGGGAAAAATACAAGGATGTCTACGCCCGAAACAGGAAGAGTGAATTGACCCTTATTGCTTAGGCACACCAGATGGGCACTCGACGTCCTCTCCCTGGGTCTGGAGCCGATCATCGATCAGGCTTCCCCCTCCCCCCCCCCCCCCCCCAAAAAAGCAAGGGCACCTCCGATTGGTTTTAGTTTGCTTCATCCATTATCACTCTTGCTCCGTGTTGTCTCACCCTCCAGCTTCCGTTGCGCGTCTATGGTCTCAGGGTGTTGGAGTCGTCATGGGGTACTGCTGTTGGGTGATCTATGCAGTCTTTCGATCTCACAAGCTCAATGACGTCAAGATTACAACTTTCTCCCTCTTTATATATGCATCTATATGTATGTAGATATAGATATATATATTTTGGAAAAATAAAAATAAAAATCCACCGATGCATGTACGTACATACAAGTGTGTCAAGTATATTTCTATATGCATGTGCCTACATGCATTCTTTGGTGTGGTTGACATGGGTGCGAGTGATGGATTGAGGATGGATGAGACGAGAAGAAGGGACTGGTGATTGTGTTTAAGACAGATGAGTGGTGGTATGATTCATCTTATCACTCTCAAGATCTCAGATCGTTCACTCGAAGTATGAATCAACCAGCATCATCAAGGTTTAGCGTCGATCTGCGGGAGGATGTCGTCGGGTGATGAGAGTTCATGTTGACGATCGGTTTGGAGCCTCGAGCGTATTACATACTTTTGGCGGCAAACCTGTTCCGATCCTCCTGCGAAACCTGTCGACCGTTTCGATCCTCTCTTCCCTTTCCTCGGATCGTCGTCTCTGGCCACACGTGATGTTTTTTTTTTTTTTCTTGGGACTTAAACTGTCCATGATACCTAGCTCGAGGGGCTGGTGGCAAGGCCCCGAGTCACGCCTTGGCTCTCAGGGTGCTTATCGGGTCGGGCCCACCCCTGTTTGATGGGCCCAAGAACGACCCGTTGAGAAGCGGGCTTTGATGGGCCGGGTACACTCAAGGTCTTGTCGAGCCCAAACCCGACCCAAGCCCGAATAGTCGGGCTTTTTGCGGGTTCGGGCCAGTTAGCGGGCCCCCGGTTTTTTTTTTTTTTTTTTTTTTTTTTTTTTTTTTTTCTTTCTTTACCTGAAAGCTGTTTGCTGCACTTTTGAATAGCTCAGTGCAATTTTTGAAAAGGGTGATGCACTTTAAAATCATGAAAACAAGCAGGTGTGAGGGGAAAACAATCATTTTTGATTGATAGACAGAAGAGTTGAAGCCATAATATTCAATTTTTCATCCAATCTTGACTGCAAATCAGGGCTTCAAGGGTGTCATACCTTGCACAACTGCAAACCAAACTGTGAGGCAAGGCCTAACCAAAAAGCTATGAAACCGGCTGAAAGACCAGATCACTTCAAAGTTGTTATGGTGTCACATACCACTGTGTGACAAAGGGCCTCTGGAGCCAGTTTTGTTCTGAAATCATCCAAAACACAACCACTGGTAGAGAAGGCTCAAAAGAGTAGAAATAAAAATGAAGTAATTATCACACAAAATTAAATAGAGGAAGGAGATGAGTCTTACTGATTCTGGTTCAATGGAGGTCATTGGAAACATCACCATTGTCTTTGCTAAACAAGCTAATGTTGGGAATCAACATGAATTTTTCTTTCCACCAGTTGAGTAAGCTAAGTTCAGAATTACTTTCTAGTATTTCAATCAAAGGTTCTTGAAGGTATAAATCCAATTCAGCAAAAGGAGTGCTGTGTTGAGATTGTGTGTTTCCTTGTAAAAACTTGTGAAAACCATCTGATTTGGAATCTCTATAGGATTTTTCATCAATTTCACTACAAGTAAAATTTTGTTTTTCCACTGATGATTTGGTAGATTTAGATTCAAGCAATAGATGCATTGTTTTTCTGAAGTCTTGCATGTAATTATGAACCAATTCAATATTCATAGTCCTTGACATGGTGTATTCTATGTATTTGAACTTGTAGCCGGGATCAAAAACAATTAAAAGAGCTAGAAATCCATTCATGTTTGACCAGTACTTGAAAATTTATCAATCATTGACTGAACTATTGAGGCAATATGATCATTTCCAACTTCTTGAGATAAAACTTCTGGATGATATTCTATGTCCTTCAGAGTAAGGAAACATAGGTTTGAAGTTGGATATTTTTCACCAGAAAGTTCATTTGTTGCTTGTTGAAAAATTTCAAAGCAGTCCTTCATTACTCCAAGTTCAAGCCATTCAGCCTCAGAGGGGCAGTCTAAAAACTGTGAGTTTGAAATCTGATGATGCTGGAATGCTGATTTGTATGGAAGTGCAGAAGAAATCATTTCATAGGTTGAGTTCAATCTTGTTGGAACATCAATAGTAGGTTCTTTCAGTTTTGTTTGTGAGATGCCAACAATATCCATGGAACGTTCAAAGTGCTGTCTTCTTGATTGGGAACCCCCTACCAACTTAATGCTGGACTTGAGCTTGTTGATATCATCAAAAGAAACATCCAATCTATCTTTCACAACAAGGTTGATGATATGAGCTGCACATTGGACATGAAGAAACTTTCCTCCCAAATTGAATGCATTGTTTGGACTTTCAAGAAGTAAATTGCATAGTTGGTTGATTGCACTATCATTAGAGCTGGCATTATCAGTAGTAATAAATTAAAATTTATCCATCAAGTTCTAAGCATGAAGGGTCTGGGCTAGTTGTTCACTGATTGCAATTCCAGTATGTGGAGCTGGAAGTTGTTTGAATGATAAAATTTTCTTATTGAGTTGCCAGTTATTATCTATAAAGTGACCAGTGACAACCATGTAGCCATCATTTTGAGGGGATGTCCATAAATCAGTTGTAAGTGCAATTTTTTCTACTTTTTCCTGTGAGAATTATTGGCCCACAAGCTTAGTCAAAGAGCAGTACTTAAATCAAAAGAAATGCTGAGAAAATAATGTCTTGTGATTGATCCTTAATATGAGGCAGAGGCAATGGCACACTTGTGAATGTGAATGAATTGGTGAATGAATGGATGGAAAACAGCAGGGAGAAGAGCTCTTTAAATACAAAAGATGGTGCTCATGTGGAGCTCAAGTAATGACAAGAAAAAAAGCAAAAATTCCGCCCCAAATGGGCTCTACAGGCTCTATAAGCCTTGCTAATTGGTTTGGGCTTACTAAGCCCACTTGGCATTAGTCCCTGAACCCTTATGACCAGCCTGTACCTGTTGAGTTTGGTCTTTCCACCCTTACTGGGCTGAATAAGCCCTTGTTGCTGTTCAGACCCTGGCTGGTTGTCCCTTACAACCAGCCTGTTTTACCTCTGTGATCTCATTGGTCCTTATTACCAACTTACATGGCTGGTTGTCTCATGCAACCAGCCCCTGGCCCTCAGATTGGCCAGGGTGGACCCAGAAACACTCTGGGTCCAGTTAAAATTACAGGAGGGGGGGTGGTAACCAGCAGACATGCATGTCCCCCCCCCCCTCTCTCTCAATCCCTGGAGGGAGTAGTCAAATCCCCCCCCCCAGGGAGCCCTGGAGGTCAATACCCCCAGGGCAACAAAAACCATTAGTGGGCTGGGCGGTGGTCAAGCCCACCCAGCCCCAGGTCACCTCCCCCTTGGTAATGGGGGGGGGGGGGGGAGATGGCCCCTGCAACCTTGTTGTGGCTACACAAGAGGTGGGGGGGTGGTCAAATCCCACCTCACCTTGCCGGTTGCCTTTTTGCAGCCGGCCTAATCTGTCCACACATGAAGTGGGGGAGTGATCAAGTCCTCTCCCACCTTGCCGGTTGCCTCATTGCGGCCAGCCTGGCTGGTTGAGGACCAGCCAGCCTCCTCTCCCCCTTGTGACCAAGCAAGGGGAGGGAGGGAGGCAGGGGCCTCCGGCCCCTGCGGCCGCAACCGGGGTGGCGGCCCCGCACACAAGTGGGTGGGGGACTCCAAAAAGAGCCCCCTTCCCCATACAACAGCCCTGCAACGGGCCCCAGAGAGAAGCAAGCAGCCCCAAGCAGGCTGCAACACAGGCGGCGGCCCCAATGGGCCGTTGAGGCCCAAAGACCATAAAGTACATACTTTGGCAGGCCAGCCCATCTTGCCAAGTATGTCCAAAATAAACCTTGGGCCCAGTTATGCCCAAATAAACCCATCTGGCTAAGGTGGCCCATCCACCCTGGTGGGCCCATTAAGGCCTGTGTCCCAAAAGAACTGGAAAACGTTTTTTGGGGCCCAAATGTCCAAAACCAATAACATACCCATAGGCCCATGTGGCCCATGTGATGTCTAATGGGCCTTAGAGGCCCATTTGGATTACACACTAAAATGAACATAACATGAGTGCATCTGTATTTTAACATTTCCAAAATTGTATGGATTGAGTCCTTGAGGCTATCATATAAATCCATCACATTACTTCTAACAGTATGTTGGCTAATTGGTTGGAATAATGGTTGTACTTGCTTTAAAAACTTGCTGAATCCTTTGTGCTCAGCCATCATGAATGGATACTCATGCTTAACAATCATCTTCACCATTTCCAATCTTTCAGTCTTCTTATAAAACTTCCAAGTTGAAAGTCTACCCTTTTCAGGAGTAAATAGAGTTTTTATTAGCGGTCCAGATGAGTCCCCTGAATTTGCACATCTCTCAGAATGATGGCAAAGGTGAGTTGTCCCAGAATTCCCCATTCCTGAAATAGAAGCCTTGCAAGATTTGAAGATAGCTTGGACATCATTACCTGATTGTATGAAAGATCATTTTATTAGAAATTGATGAACCCACATATGCCCAGAAAAATTATACTTACCTGTCTCTTTTTGCTGAAAGAAGCCCCATGTGTTGCTTCTTGTTTGAATTTTTTTTGTTTGATTCTTTATTTCCAACAACCACCACACAATCTCCTTTGTCATTTATTTAAGGCAGAATTGTTCATTCTGATGCAGCAATGGAAGAGTTGCAAGGGGAGGACACTGATTGGTTGAATGATGAGGAAGGTGAGGTACTGGTAGCTCAAAGCAAGGGAAGTTGCTAGTGCTCCCCTTCACCTCTTCAAAACCCAGGTCTATCCAACCCATCCTGACAATAAACCCCCAATTCTACAACTGTGACTCCATGGTTTCAACCATTTGGAAGTGGCTGCGCCACCCATCCCTTCCCACACATACAGCAACTTGCCTCCCTTGATTTTCCAAAAATTTTCTTCAAACCCTCCCCCCATGTCTAATCCAGTGCCCACAAAGCAGCTCAAATACAGATTTCCTGACCAAATCCAACCGCCAAAGCCTGCCAGGCTTTCTCAAAATTTGGTTTTCTTCCAAGGGGTAAGCCCAAACCCAACCTCCAACCCGTTGGGTATGGGCTAGCCTGGCCTGATAAGCAACCTGACTTTGCTCTACTCTGAACTGGTTTTTGGTCCATGTTCCCTAAGAAGGAGGTCCACTGGCAAAAATGTTGACCAACAAAAACCAAAAAAATTACAATGTATATTGATGTACTTTTTGGACAAAAATGATGAAATCAATAACTTCAAAGGGAGGGGGATTCAACAAAGTGGTTTTTGATGGAGGATGTTGGCCTGGTGAAGGATCAAAGGGGGATATAGGTCAGATTGAGAAAATCCAAACCAAACCTAATCAGCCATCACCACCCCATCCATCCTCTCTTTTTTGTGTGGGAAACAGACTGACAGAAAGTCAGCTTGGGTAGGGATGCCAAAGGAACTTATGGATGAATGTTTTTTCTTTGGATTTCATAAGCCCTTTTGACTGTCACCCTTTCTTGGTAAGCCTGACCCCTCTCACCATCATAAATAAAAAATCTTGTGTTGGGGATCAGTGAAACAAGTTTACCAGGGAAAAAAAATTTATACCATCAAGAGTCAATTTGAGATCCTTGAAACTTGTGGGGGAGGACTGGGGGGGATAAAGAGAAAGAAAAAGGCTCTAGGAACTTCTACTGTTACTACTACTTTGATCTGTCTAACTAATAATCATATTTAGGCTTGTGTATTGATTCAACCTGATTTGATTGGTCTCAATCTTCACATATGTACATGCATCCAGTTTCCATCTATGCCCTGAGAACCTGATTGTGTAAATTTTTAATGAGTTAGATACTCTCCATATGTTGACATACTACATCACACAACTCCATATCTAAAAAAAATCCTTGGTACAGCATGTAAATATGTACCCGGTATGTACCTCTCTCCCAACTGAGATGGGTCCTCTTTCAGTAGTTTGGCCCATTAGTAAATGCCTGCTGGACCTTAATGGTGACCAAGAAATATTTTTTATGTACATAAATATAGAATTACTGAATGGGATCTATTGGAACTGACTAAATCCTGTTGTTTTTTTTTAATTTATTTCTTTTCCTTTGTCTGTTTCCTTAGTTTCTATCCTGTCTAGCTGTTTTCACATTGATTCGTCTATTTTACAATTTCTTCATACAATATCTTCCCTCTGTCTATCTGTTGTGCCGCATCCACCTTGTCTGTTTCATTTTCTCCCATCCCAACCACCCAGTCTCATACAAATTTACAATTCCTTCCTTCTTTTCAAAACCCCCCTTCACCCAGAATGTCAAAAATTTCTTTTCAACCAACTATTTCCACCCAGAGCCTGCTCCCTCCTACCCATCTTCCCCACCTTGTGCTTGCTTCCCCCTAACTCACTAGGTCCATCCCCGCTGCTTCTTTCCGACATATCCCTGATGCTCCACACTCATGTGGTGTGGTTCTTGAAGGTCCTTCTGCACTACTCCCATCCCATGTATCCATGAGGCTCTATCCTCATGTTGTGTGTTTCTTGAAGTTATTTCCCATTAACAGATTATGGGACTGGTGTTGCTCTGATAAATCAAGAAAAATCTCCCACACAATCCAATAATGGTTGAACTATCAGTTGAACTTTCCAAAAATTCCCAGCTCTCCAGATCAAATTATCTTGAATGGAAGCTAAGGATGGAATAGATGCTGAAAATCAAGCACCTCTTTTGATTAGTGGTCCAAACCAAGTCAGATGAGGAAAAAAGTCACCTGAACTCCATCAATCCCAGCAGACTAGACAATGTCTATACCATTTTCCCTTTAAACTGTGATCCCAAGATCATCTTGCAGTTCAATATCAAGGCCCAAGGGGATCCTCCCACCCTCTGGAAGCTCCTCAATAACTACTACCAACCAAAAACCATTCAAAATCAAACACCTTACCTCAACTGCATCTTCACAAGCAACCTCTACTCCAGATCCCTCAAAGAGAACCTAACCACCCTCTGCAAAAACACTTGCCTCCTATGCAGCTTTATCAACAAATCCAACTTCAAACCTTCCACCCTCCTTGAATTGGTAATTTCCATGTGGGTTATAGTAAGTCTACCCCAGGAATAACATGTTGCTTGAGAACTTCCAATCAAGAAATTTGAAATTGAGAAGAAAAATCCTTCCCTCAAAGACACCCCTGAAGAGCTCATATCCTAAATCCAAAAAAACACTGAATCCAAGAAACCCACCCACAACCTTTTAATCAAGCAAAAAAAACCCAAAAGTGATTACCCATACTGTTTGAATGGCTCCCACAACTACTTGAACAAACATCCCAAGTTGGAATGCATTCAACTTCAAAAGAAATAGATTCAAAAATATGTTCAACTCTTCTTCCTAATTCTCAAACATTTCAACCACAAATGAAGATTTTTACCTCACAGATGATAAAACTATTAAGGCCACCAGAAAATGGACCATATAACTTGATCTACCATTAATGAAGCTTTCCCTAAAAAATTGTCTTCTTGTACCCTCTCTAGCCACCAATCTCATCTGCATGGGCACTTTCCTTTTCAAAAAAAATACCATTCTATCTGGAGGGGATGAAATATTCCCAGTCAAGGAAAACCAATTCAACACCCTAATGACAGGCTTTTTCCACTCTGGGAATTTTGTGGTCCACCAAGGACAAAAAACCGCTTTTGTAACTTCCATTGCCACCTCCTCCAAAAGAACCATTCTAAGCCAAGCAGCTGGTCACCCCTCACCCAACTATCTCTTTCAAATGTACCCCAAAATGGTATCCCACTCATGTGATGTAAGAAAAATTTATAAATCACCCTTTAGAGGTACTTTTCCCTTTCCCAAAAGAAAACTTGAATACCTCCACATAGATCTCTATGGCCCTATCACCCCAGCATCCTTACTGAGAAAAAAATTTCCTTTGGGAAGGTGATGTTTTCTCACACTATTTTG
This sequence comes from Puccinia polysora, assembly GCA_025617555.3. Classification (NCBI taxonomy): domain Eukaryota; kingdom Fungi; phylum Basidiomycota; class Pucciniomycetes; order Pucciniales; family Pucciniaceae; genus Puccinia; species Puccinia polysora. The sequence continues at coordinate 25,613,337 of CM062632.1, read as the reverse complement.
GGATCTGCTTCCTTGATCTCAAATCCAAAACAGAGAGCGCCATCAAAAATCTTTTAAATTAAATTCAAGTTGAGGCCAGAGATAAAATCACCTAACTTCTATCCAACAATGGAACCAAATTCAAAAATGCTTCCCTATCCAAACTCTACTCAACATAGGGCATCCAACACCTCACAACTACTCCTTACCACCCAGAGAACAATTCACTGGCCAAGAAATTAAATTGAACCATGGTAAACAAAGCCTTCTGCCTTCTTAAAGACTCTGGAATTCCTATAAACTACTGGGCAGAAGCGGCTACCACCACCATACAAATAAAAAATATCATTCCCTGCCAAACCATCAACTCTGTGATGATTCACAAGAAATGGTTTGGTAAAATCCCCTACCTTCAGAATCTAAAACCTTTTGGATTTCAAGCCTTCTAACATCTAAATAAACCAAAAGGAAAACTTGAGGATTGAGGAGAAGCCAGCATCTTCCTATGGTATGGGAATGGACACAGTACATATTGAGTGTTGGAGATAGAAACAGCTAATTTATTTATCACCCGTCATGTGAAATTCCATGAATATGTCTTCCTCACCGTTAAATCAGACCCTCCCACCAACCTTGACAACCTAATTTTCCCCCTCAACTCCCTCAACATACCCTCTCCCTCGTTGCCACCACCATCACCCCCTTCAAATCCCTCCAAATTTCACACTTCCCAATTACTCACCCCCTCTCCCAACAATCCCATCATCTAAAAACCTTCCTCTCCCATCATTTACAACCCCCCTCATTCTTCTCCAACAAACCAACCTCCCCTTCCCCCTCGAAGCACTAATCCTGGAGGTCTTATTCTCCCCCAGAGGATTAAATTGGAGAACTCAACCCCTGTGACATACTAAACATACCCCTTCAAAACCACTCAGCTTATGCCATAAACTGCTTAAAACCAGATACAAAAACTTAAAAGGAAGCCAAAAATTGACCCAATGCTCCCCACTGGATCAAGGCCATCAACAAAGAGCTTGACAACATGGAAAAACATCACATTTGGTCACCATATCATCCTGAGCCATGCAAAGAGGTAAATTGAATGAGAACGATCTGGGTCTTTTGCCATAAAAAAGACAAAAATGGCAACATAACAAAGCTCAAAGCTTGACTATGCTTCCAGGTTTTTAGGCAAATAGAAGGAATTTAATACTTGGCTGAAGATTTCAGGAGGAAAATAATGGACCATTTTGACATGGAAGACCTTGGGGTTGCAAAGTATGCTTTAGGCATCCAAATAACCCAACATAAAGGCCACTTTTTCCTCTGTCAGGACCACTACATAGAAGGAATTATTCAAGAATTTGCTATCAACAGCCACTGCAGCATCCAAAATACCTTCCACTCACTTAAGTAAGATGCCTCCAATTCCCCTTCAAACCCTCCATTCAGTTGCAGAAAAGCCATAGGGCTTCTCCATTACCTAGCTCTATGTAACCAGCCCAATTTATTTTTTGCCTGTGCCTTTCTCTCCCAGTTCCTTGAAAAGCCCACTGTTAATCACTATCAAGCAATCCAGCACACTCTTTGATACCTTCATCACTACCAACATCTCAAATTGCCTTGCAAAAATCATCCAGGACTCTTCACCAACAAACTAATGGGGTTCTGCAATGCAGACCATGGTGGCACCTGCAAATGGTGGTTGTTCTCTGGATCCCTGATATATTAAAATGGGAAAATTGGATGGTGCAGTCACCAGCAAAATTTTGTGTCTCTTTCCTCCTCCAAATCCAAGTTCAAAGCCTCCAATAAGTGCTTCCAGGCTCTCATCTGGGTGGAAAATCTCATGGAAGAGATGCTGTCTACGCATCCAACTATCTCCCTTCTCAATGAACACAAGAGCTCCCGGGAAATAGCCTCAAACAAAATATACCATCACAGCAACCAGCACATGAACCTTTGACTGTATTTCATCTGCAATGTGGTACTTGAAAAACAAATACTTCTGGAGTATCTCTGCTCCCACCAGCTACCCTCCAAGGCCCTCACCAACAATCTCACTGGTCCAAAACTCAAAGAAAATCTGAAATTAATCCTGGGACTGGCTCTGGATAGTATAACTTGAGTTGAGAACCAAGGAATATTGGAAATAACTAAATCCTGTTGTTTTTTTCCCTTAATTTATGTCTTGTCCTTTGTCTGTTTCCTTATTTTCCATCCTGTCTAGCAGGTGTCACATTTCTTTGTCTATTTGAAAATTTATTTGTACAATATGTCCCCATTGCCCATCCATTGTTCTGCTTCCACCTTTTCCATTTAATTCTCTCCCATCCCAACCACCCAGTCTCATCCAAATTTCCAATCCCTTCCTTCTTTTCAAATTCTCCCCTCACCCAGACCATCACAATTTTTTTTTAAACTGACTATTTCAACCCAGAGCCTCCTCCCTCCTACCTATGTTCCCCACCTTGTTCTTTTTTCATCATAACTCACTAGGTCCATCCACACTGCTCCCATCCCACCTATTCATCAGGCTCTATCCTCATGTTGTGTGTTTCTTGAAGTTCTTTCCCCTCACACAATCTCATCAGAGTTCCTGTCATCCAATCTAGATCATGGTCACCCTCAGATCTCTTGACTTGTCACTCTCTTTTATTACTCTCCATCCCTAGATCTGATTTCCCTCCTAATAATTCAAAAAAATAAAATAAAAAATAAGTAAAATGAATTAATTTTTTCATGTGCAAAATCCTTTCAATCATTGGTGTTCTACATGTGTGCAAAATAACTGCCACCCAGACAAATCCTTAAATTCACAAGTGTTTCAAGAATTTTATTTTTTGGTAATTTGACACTGCAGCCCTGTAGCTGAGTTTCTGAAAACCTCATGAAAAAAATCTTTGGTAATTTTTGAAGATCTAGAGCACTTTAAAAATTTCCTTTAAAAAATCAAAACAGATCAAATTTTTCATTGAATTTTGAGATCCTTTTCTTGGCCTTTCTAAATATATTTTTTTTTGATTTAAGATTTCAGAATTTCAAAAACACAATAAGAAAGGTTTATATTATTTATTTGGGCTTTTTTGGATTTGACATTACAACTTTAAGAATTTATTCAAAAGAATAAAAAAAAATAAAAAAAAAACCAAAAAAACCAAATTTCTCATCATATTTTTGGATCATTTTATTTGCCTTTTTAATTGATTTTGTTGGTGATTGAAGCTCTAGAAAAGTTGGAAAAACAATCATAGAGCTTTGAAATATTTTTTTTGGGGAATTTTTCAATGAATTCTTGGCCTCCAAAAATTGAACCCAATGTAAAAACACTTCAAAGTAAGGGATCTGTTTCAATTTTTTTTCACATCTGGCATCAAAGTTTCCTTCAATTTTTACTTTACAGAACTTTAGAAAAGCATCCAAAGATGAAACCAAATTTTTTTTTGACTGCTTCATTTTCTGGTATAAACCATGTGAAAAGCAGTCAGAAGAAGTTTTGGGTTTATTTTTGGATGCTTTCCTAAAATTCTGTAAATTAAATTGAGGGAAAATTTGATGCCAGATGTGAAAAAAAAATGAAATGGATGTGTTAATTTAAAATGTATTTAGGTTGGATTAAATTGTTGGAGGCCAAGAACATCTTCAAAAAATCCCAAAAAAATGTTGAAAATCTCTTTGGTTGTTTTTCCAACTTTTCTAGAGCTTAAATCAAAAAAAAAAAAAAAAAAAAATTAAGAAGGAAAATAAAAGGATCCAAAAATGCAATTAGAAATTTGTTTTTTTTGACTTTTTGAATGAATTTTTGAAGGTTTTCTAATTCTTCCAAAAATACAAAATATTTTTTATAACAGTTTTAGAAACCCAGCTACAGGGCTGCAACATCAAATTCTCAAAAAAAATAAATTCTTGAAACAACTGTGAAATAAAGTATTTGTCCATGCGGCAGTAAAATTTCAGAGACATAAAAATCTGTGATTTGAAGGATTGCACCCATGAGAAAATTAATGCAAAAAAATGTAGATGAAATGAAATAATTCATTTAATTCCATCTCTTCCTTGATAACCATTTTCCTATTCAACCAAAAAAAATCTGTTGAAAAGTTGAAAAAACTTGCAAAGAGTGAGTGATGAGGATTTTTTGAAGGATGGAAAGATAAAAATGAAGTTCTGGATGAAGATGATAATATGTTTGAGTGGAAGAAAAGAGATGGATACCTCTCCCATGATAAGAAAATGATCACCACAATTAGGGAGACTCAAAGTGAGCTTGTATTGCATCATTTGAAAATTAAAAAAACTTGCAGTTGAGATTGATGATTGAATCAGATGTACATGGTGAATCAAATGAGTTTTTTTGGGCTTTAAACTCATTTTTTTCTTCTTAAACCAGTTTTTTTTGTTTCTAAAAGCTGCATGGCAGTTAGTCAACAACTGATTCACAGGTGGCCAAACAATGTGGGTGTGCCATCAACTTAGCCATGGCCACTTTCAACTGAAGCCACAAAGATTTTGGCATGAAATGGAGCACCACCTGTTGATTTTAATGGTTGTGAGGATCACATCAGCAGAAAAATCACTTCTTGTTGATACAAGTTGATCAACAGCCAATTTGGATTAATGACCCAACAAGATGGGGCCCCTTTTGCTATTTCACCATCAAAAAATGCAGTCTGGCCATCAAACACACATTTCCAAATTACCAGAGGGAGGTTAACAACCAAAAAAACTCACTTTATTTACCATATATATATATATACATATAAAATTATCTTTAAAAATTAGAGAAAGAATATTTATGGGTGAGGGATTAATTTTTTTTTTGGTTAGAAAGAGTTTGGAGATCTGAGTCAGGGGGTAAATGAAGTCAGAAACCACCAGTATTATAACCAAATATTTATTATTGAAGAAAATTTTGAAAAATATTTAATTCTTGATGACCATATTCAAAAAACCAAAGCTTTCACCATCATGGGGTTGGATCAAGTATGGTCTTGAGTATTGTTTCAGATGAGGAATCAGAAGGAGGAGAAGATGATGGGAGTTCAAGATTTATTATTCCCTGTTTTAAGAAAAAAAAATGTTGTGGAATACAGAAGAGTACTTCTCCTTTAATAGTTCCAAGTTTGGAATTTATTGATCCCTTGCATCTGTAAACCCTGAGTGCAACTGTTCAACCTTCAAATGAGAGATAGAGAATTTAGATTAAAGATCCTTCCAAAAACCTATGGCTACCAATGATCCTCCGTGTAGCAATCCTCCATGATATCTGGGTTGAGGGTGTGGCTTAAGTAGCCTACCCCTCAACCCTAACCTAAGTACAACCAGAAACAAGCAAGAATAATGAAATACAACCCCTAAGCACAGAACCCTAGCCTCAACCCTATCCTACCCATCCCATAATCTACAACCCATAGCCCATGTCCCATATCCCATATCCATCCTTATTACCCGCCTGCAATTACATCCCACTGGTTTTTCCTTCTCATGGCGTGGCCTTGCGCTGTGCCCAACTTGGAGCCCCCTGCGCATGTCCTTATCTGCCCAACGCGCCATTCCAGTTATCCTAGATATATCCGCGCAACCCCGATCCGCGTCTTGCAATGCGCAATCCACCCAATCCAATCTGATCTGTCCACCCCGCTTCTCCAGATGCTGAGCCCAATTTCACTGCTGCTGAGCCCGCAGCACGACTTTCTGCGGCAAAGCTGCACCCATTGCAGAGCGCGCTTCCCCTGCTGAGCCTGCCGCTACTGCTGAGTGCGCAGCGCGCAGCCTATTCCAACTTTCATCTATAAAAGATCACCACATCCCCCCCAACTTGAGTTCTGTCCCCAGAGATCCACCACTATCTCACCCGCCCCCACCATACCCAAACAATACCACCTCCAACCGTACCCCTTCATTGGACCAAAAGAAAGAAAAGAAAGAAAAAAACCCCATCCAACACCCCTCAACAAACATGTCCTTTACCTACTGCAGCTGAAACAGCCTTCTGTGCCAAATTCTTCCGGGCCAGCGCCCCTGTGTCCCATGCCAAGCCAGAAACCTCTGCTGCTCCTTGTTGGAGGGCATGCCGCACGACCCTCCCCATGGTTGCCTGCGCAAGAGGACCCGTCGCAACTCCTTTGTGATCTCAAGCAACAAGGAGATCTCAACATATGAGTGGACTCCGCCCAGCTTGCCTCGCAACTGCCAGAAACGCGCCCCACAAAATCCTCCATTGCACAAGAGCCACAACTTGGGCTTGCCATTCTGCTGGGCTGGACCTCCAAGGCACCAGAATTTTGCAAACTTTGCGTACTTTTGGAATGCTGCCCAAAAGTGGGCTGCGCGGTTTGGATGAATGTACCAGAAATGGAGCCAAGGATTCCAAACCGTCTGGACGTGCCTCCTCCATCCCCACCAAGGCCAGCTCCACCTCTGCCACCTCAACATCCTCCCACTCCTCTGGCGCCATCTCCACCATCATCATCACCATCACCGGAGGCCCCAGGCATTCTGTCTTCCGTGGTGATCAAGTTGTCAACGGAACCCGCGGCGGCTGTAACCCCTCCGGCCACGACTCCCAAAATCCGGGAAATCCCCCTGGTTCCAGCTCTCCCCTTGGCAAGGTTTGAAGCAATGGTAAACAATGCGGAAAAACTCCTCCAGCAGTTCCTATTGGTTCCTTACGCGCACACTGCCAATGCGCAACGCAAGTTCCTGGCCCCTTTCCAATCCCTAGCTGCGGCGTCTTGCGCAGACGCGGAGGATGTGATGAGGACTTGGCCAGCTTAGGCGGATTGCCCCCCCTTTCTTCTGTCTTCCCTCCATTCCATCTTGTATTCTTCCCCCCGCCCATTTGCAAAGACATGGACCTGCCGCGCCATCTTGAGTAGCCTTTGGGCTTTGTGTGAACGGTGAGAGAATTAAGAGCCACACGCATGATCTGCAAGAGTTAGAGGATCTGAACCACTGAGAGAATCTGGTGAGAGTAAGAACATCCGCGTGTGAGATCCGCGCTTTTGAGAGCAACCCCCAAGAGTGAGGGATCTGTGAGAGTGAGAAGTATCCGCTGTGGTGTTGTATTTATAACCTTGGATCAGGAGCTGCATTGCAGGTTGCGCGCTCAGCAGTTGGGTAGGTTGGGCTCAGCATTTGGGGTGCGCGCGGTCTCAGCAGTGCCTGCTGCGGGCTCAGCAACAGCAGATGAGGGATCAGCGGCAGGGATTGCGGGGCTTGGCACCAGGTGCAGGTCAGGCCTACTCTGGGGGGTGCTGAGCCGCAACCCGCCCAGGGAATGCAGACCAAGTGATGGAGCTGGCCCAACCAAGCTCGCGGGTGGCTAGTCCAGAAGGCAAGGGCGGGGAAATCAGGGGTTATACGCGCTGGGGAGGTTTGCGCAGGAATAAGCGTGGGCCGACCCACGGATTGTGGGATCCCCAAAAGCGTGCGGACAGATAAATCCAGGGGGCTCCAAGTAGGGCGCCGCAGAGGGCTGCGCCATGAGAAGGACAAACAAGACGTATGTGATATCAAAGGGGAGGGTTTCAGACAGGGTGGGTGGTATGGGGTAGGGTTAGGGTGGAGCTAGGTTTCTGTACTTGGGGTCATATTTCATCTATCTTGTTGCTTGTGGTTGTACCTAGGTTAGGGTTGAGAGGGAGGACTCAAAAATACCTCACTCTCAACTCCGGGTTGGGTCATCATATATATCATCATCACTGGACCACCAGGGAATGGTATGGGAAGGATTGGAAGGGAGGAATTTATCTTGTCATCACTCTCTCTATTCTTAAACTCATCACATCCAATCTCCTTACAGATGCTTAGACCAATAACTTCCGGAACTTGAGGACAGCTTTGGGGGGTATCACCTCTCTTGTTTCCACACCTGGGGGTCTGGCCAGGAAAAATCTTTTGTCAAAGTCTCAAAAGGTACTTATGGATGCTAAAAGAAGTTTCCCCTCTTTCTTCCTCCTTCTCCCACCACCTCCGCACCAGCCCAAAGGATTACCCCCATATTTGATTCAACACCACGGATGTGGAGCGATTCATCTCACAGTATGAAGCAATTGCAGACTCTGAAGGCCCATTGGATTTTTAGAAGGCACGCCATGTTGTCCTGTTCATCAAGTATGCTGAAGAGCGTTGGGACGTAGAAGAGATGAGAGGCTACCCAAACCTGGATTGGCCAACACTGAAGGGGGACATGTTGGCAAAATGGAGGAGGCGCAACTCTTGTTTTTGGGAAGGAAATTTCAAGCCGTCCGGGGAATTGGACTACAAAGCAGGAGTGCGTGGCGGGGTCTGGTTACAAGCGGAATTGGATTACGCAGAGCTGTATTACAGGGCAGTGTGCGTTCTGGCCCCATCACCGGCAACCATCCCTTGGGCCAACAAACTTGCAGAGGTGGCAAGGGGACTCAAGGCCTATCTGGAGAGTATTCAGCGTCCTAGCGCGTCTGCGCCCCGGGTGCGCACGTATGGGGACAACAACAATTGCCAGAGGCTGGGACGCAAGGGTCAGACAACGGATTCAAACGTGGGACCAGTTTCCTTGGCGGAGGCGGGGTGCGTGTTGGGGAAGCGGGTCTCAGAAGAACTGGTTTGGCCTGCTGATAGGAAGCAAGCAAGGACAAAGGAACAGGGAGCGGATACTCCATGCGGTTTGGGAACCAATGAACGGCAGATGGGTCTTGCGGAGAGGGAAGGAGTGGCGGCAGTGGGAAGGGGCCAAGTGTTGGAGGATTGTAACCGGGGCTGGGCCTCTTTGAAGGCGGGGAGAATGCGTGTAGGACAGAAGGAAGTGGTGGTGGCAAGGAGGATGAGCGCGGAATGGAACGATGAAGGGCGTGGGGAGTGCGGGATGGATTGATGGAGGACGGGCCCGTTACCATCATGGCTAGTGGAGGTTTTGGCGTTGGTGCAACGGACACTTGTGGGGGGGAGTCAGGTGCAGAACAGGGAAGGATTGGGTGCCAATGAGATGACTGAGAGAAAGGAAGTAGGGGTTGCAGGGCTTTAGCGGCAGAAGGCGCATTGGGACAGAAGTTTGGAGAATTGGCTGGTGGACGCAACCTTTGTGGGATTGGTTGAGACTGTCAGCTGAGGACAGCAGCCAAGTTGGGGGGGAAGCTAGCGCAGGATGAAACAGGGGCGCAGCGCAAGCCGGGTCTGTAAAGGCAAGGAGGAGCCCTGCAGTTGGGTAATTTGGGACAAGGAGTGGAGGCCCAGTGTTAGCAAAAAAAAAAAATTCTTTTTGTGTTTGGTTTCCTTTTTGGGTTTTGTTCTTTTCTCTGTCTTCTCTTTATCAGTTGTCTTCTCCTACAGCGTAATTGGTGCGGAGTATGCGTGGGACACGTACGGGACAGGTCTGATTTGGTGAGGGGGTGTCCTAGCCGGTTCACAGCCGGAACAGCTAGACACCCCAGAGTGTTTGTTTCCTCAACTTCTTTTCCTCTCTTGGATGACTGTGTGCGCGCGCTGGTGGAGGCTGGTTGTCTTTGTTGCAGGTTGGGTACGGGGAACTGTGTGGCAGTTCTGCTGGGGCGGTCCAGGTACCTTCTGGGGAACTTTGTTGGCTCAGGAAGCGGGCGCGGATCTCAATCTCACTCTCATTCTCACCAGGACGCCGGCTCAGATCTCAATCTCACTCTCATTCTCACTTATAACGTGTGGAAGCGGAACTTTCTTTAAAACTCACTCGGGACGCGTGGATGTTTCAGCAGGATAACCCGCTGGGAAAGGACGCGCGCGCAGAAGACATGTATTTCTCTAATCAGGGGAAGCGCGGTACAATGAAAAACTCCAAAAGATGGAAGTTGGAAGGAGGGGCGGGGCTAGTAGCTGGGGTGGACTGGGAGTAGGGGGGGGGGTATTCCGGTAGCGCGGTAGGGTTGAGGTAGTGATGGAAGGACCTCTGGGGACAGAACTCAACTTGGGGGGGGTGTGGTGTTGTATTTATAACCTTGGATTGGGAGCTGCGTGGTGGGCTGTGCGCTCAGCATTTGGGGTGCGCGCTGTCTCAGCAGTGCCTGCTGTGGGCTCAGCAGCAGCAGATGAGGGCTCAGCACCAGGTGCGGGTTGGGCCTACTCTGGGGGGCGCTGGGCCGCAACCCCCCGGGGAACGCGGACCAAGTGATGGAGCCGGCCCAACCAAGCTTGCGGGTGGCTAGTCTGGAAGGCAAGGGCGGGGCAATCAGGGGTTATACCCGACAGGGAGGTTCACGCGGGCCAAACCACGGATTGCGGGATCCGCAGACGCGCGCGGAAAGATAAACCCAGGGGGCTCTGAGTAGTGCGTGGCAGAGGGATGCACCATGAGAAGGATGAACTGGACATACGTGATATTGAAGGGGAGGGTTTCAGACAGGGTGGGTGGTACGGGGTAGCGTTAGGGTGGAGCTAGGGTTCTGTACTTGGGGTCATATTTAATCTATCTTGTTGCTTATGGTTGTACCTGGGTTAGGGTTGAGAGGGAGGACTCAAAAATACCTCACTCTCAACTCCGGGTTGGGTCATCATATATATCATCATCACTGGACCACCAGGGAATGGTATGGGAAGGATTGGAAGGGAGGAATTTATCTTGTCATCACTCTCTCTATTCTTAAACTCATTGCATCCAATCTCTGTACAGAGGCTTAGACCAATAACTTCCAGAACTTGAGGAAAACTTTGGGGGGTATCACCTCTCTTGTTTCCACACTGCTCAAGGTACCTGGACCACCTCAGACAAACTGCCACACAGTTCCCCATACCCATCTAGGGAACAGAGAGAGTACAAAGAAAACCAGCCAGGCGCGCACATCCATGAGAGATAGAAAGAAAAAGAATCCACCTAAGCCCATTTGCACCTCCCATCTATAAGATAAACAAGAAAAATTAAAAAGATTTTTTTTTATAAACACCAACCTGTTGCCAATCCCGGGCCTTTGCTCTTTGACCCACATCTGTACTGCGCAAAGCGCTTTCCTAGTTCCCTGAATCATCCATTGGCAATCATCCATGATTTTGCTTCTGGATGCGGGGCTTGTCCTTGCATCTGCAGACCCAGCTTTGCGCCGTGCCTGCACCTAAAAGAAACCATCCATACTCAGTAATAATCCCAGAATCCAATCCAGAGAGAAGAGAATAAGAAAATGAACATTCTGGGGTGTCTAGTTATTCCGGCTGTGAACCGGCTAGAGCACCCCCTCACCAGATCCAATCATATCCCTAATCATCCAACCTTCCCCTTCAACTTGGCTGCTTTCACCAGCGGTCTGCAGTTGTTTACTACACCAGATGTGAGGTGCACGCAGGGGCTCATCCTTGGAGGAAGGATCTGCATTACCATCCCCTTTGCTATTCAACCCAGCCCGCTGGTCAAATGAAGTTGATCCTTGCGCAAAGAATTGTTTCATGTGCAAAGATGCGGCCTTCCGTCCAATTCCTCCAGCTGGTAGCTACCTCCAGTGAACTTGGACGTCACTTGGAAAGGCCCGTTCCATTGATTAGCAAACAGCTTCCCCCACTGAGTTTCCAGGCTCTGGTTGTAAAGCAGAACCAATTCCCCCTTCTGTAATGGATCCCGGAGTTTATGCACACAGCGCTTGTCCCAGTAGCAGATGGACTTCATGCAGGTTGCCTTCAGTCTTCCAGCTGATTTCTACAGCATCTTGTCCCATTGCAGGAGTTTCTTGAAGCGGGCCTCAACTAGCTCAGCAGCCGTCTTAACCAACAATCAGTTGATACCCAGAAAAGTTTCCAGCTCAATGTCAACCGGCAACACGTGTTGCTGCCCAAATAGCAGATTTTATGGAAAATAACCCGTCAATCTCTTCACCAAAATCTGATCCGCAAAAAGAACCACTGGAAGGGTTTTGTGCCACCATTTGCCATCCTTGCTGCACATCTTCACCATTGCATCCTTGATTGGCTGGTGAACGCGCTCAATCATCCCTGCGCCTTCCGTATAGTACTCAATCACTTGCCCAAACTTTGCTCTCCAACTTTGTACCAATTCCAACAACAGTCCCCAGAACACTGCACCTCCGTCAACAGTTACCAGCCAAAGTGATCCATAATGCCCAAACAAATCTTCCTCCAGAAACTGACCAAATTTCTCTGCCAAGAATTTCACCAGCAGCCGCACTGCCACCCATCCTGACAGATTGTCTTGCGCAACAAGGAGGTATGCAAGCTTACCTGCCTTGATGTGCAAGACATCCAGAGAAACCCGCCCAAACAAGGCGTCTTCTCCGGTGGGGATACCTACTTTGAAAGGTAATGTTGCGCTCTGCTTCTGACACGCTTTGCACAACCGTACCCACTCCCGTACTGCGCAAACTACACGCGGCCACCAGAACCTTGCTCTGACCCGCTTCCACGTTTCAAGCTTGCCGCAATGGCCAAGATTGTCATGCAGGCTTCCCAGAATCACCTCCTGATCCGCCCTCAATGTGCTGACCACAAGCGGTACCGGCGTGCTCTGCAGCCACAGCTGTCCTTCCTGCGGGTAAAAATTTCTCACTCTCCGCCAAATCCATAAAAGCATCTTGGCTGGTGTGTCCTCCGGAAACCAAAGATCCCGCAAATACAAAGTGAGGACCGCGTACCTTCCAGACTGCTGGAGCGCAAGTTGCACACCTACTTCCATCACCCCCACTTTAACCATTGGGGCCTCCACACCCAAGGGTTTGGCATCTTTGTATGGGTCATCCCGCAAGTAACAAGACAGCGCGTCTGGAATTGTAAAGGCCTTCCCTGGAAAATGCACCACTGTGAAAGAGAACAACTGAAGGAACGCAACCCACCCGGTCATAGGTGCATTTGGCAGAGTTGGCAAATTGATCATACGTGCCAGCGCCTCTGCATCCACCAGAAGCAAAAAGTGAATCCCCCATAGCAAATGCTGCAACCTCTGCACAATCTTAGTGACCCCAAAAAGTTCCAACTTTGGCTGCAAGTACCGGCTCTCTGTTGGCGTAAACGTAATGGACTTTTAAAGAATCAGAAAATCTTTCCCCTCATCCTCTTGGGTCGGCACCACCCCCGTACCAAACTCGCCTGAATCCCCAGCCAACTTAATTCCTCTGGAATCATAATCCAAGTCCTGTAGTACAATATTGCGCCCAAAAATCTTCTTGAGCTTTTCAAAGGTGACGTCACAGTTCAAGCCCCAAGTCCATTCTGCGCGCTTACACATCAATGCCTGCAATGGGCTAGCAACCTCCGCAAACCACTTGATGAACATCCATAAATAGCTACACAATCTCAATAACGGGAGAATGTGCAAGACAGTCTTTGGTGTTGGCCATTTGAGGACTTTGTTGCCTTTCTTTTCTGCAATTTGCCTTCTGTCAGAAGCCACCACATGTCCTAGAGCCTCCAGTGTGGGAACGCAGACCGCTAACTTTTTCCCCAACACCGTAAGCCCCACTTCCTTGATCCAGAACAAGATCTGTTCCAGACTATGCGCGTACTGCCAGATGAATCGGCAAATCTCCGGAGTGTCTGTCAGCATTTCCCCTCCGTAATCCTTCTTTGGGCCTTTGATGCCCGCGTCATTGATGAAGATCTGCATCCCTCCTGAAGATCATCCTTCAGAATCCAGGTCATCTGCACTTGGTAAACTGCCCGCAAGTTAGTTGCACCTTTCAGCAGCCGCTTTGGTTGCATCCTGCCCAATCTGGTCTCAAAGGCAGTCATTGGACGCAAACTCCAATTGAGTTTGTGCTGATTGTCTCCGCCCATCACATCCACCAACCTGTAGCACATGCGTCCTGCCATAGATTTCAGAAACTTGTCCATGCGCAGAGGTTGTCCTGCGTCTTGGATCATAAACAAATTGAGCCGCTGCAGATCATGAAAAATCCATAGTGACTTCCCATCCTGCTTAACCAACACAAAGATTGGACTCGAGTAGCTTGATGTTGACTGCTTGTAAAGACCCTTCCCCACACGCTTGCGCACCAGCTCCAAGAAGGGCCCCCAAACCGCCCGCGGAATTGGAAGTGGCTTGATCTGCCAAGGTTTGTGCAGAACCGTTGGAATCACATAAGGGTTACCTATCTTGCCCTTTAACAGTCCTTGCTCTTCAGGTCCAAACGCAAGCTCTCTTTCCCAGAGAACAAATACCAAAGTCAGCAAATCCCGTTCCTCTGCACTCAACCAGCCCGGCAGTCCAAAGTTAAGGGCCTCAATCTGCTCCAATTGTGTTGCCCATCCTGACACCTTCAGTGGAGATTCCCACGGGTTGCGCAACCAAGGGATCAGTCGCAGTGGTCGGTTCAGATCCTGCAGCATTGCTTTGTTACGGGGATGGACCTTTTGCACAAGTGGCTTATACTTTCCAAAATTGCACCGCGCCATCTCCACGCATCCGTTACCATAGGTCCTGGTCAAAACCAAACCGCGGCTTTTGCCTTTGCTCACAAGCGTGGCACAATGATAGTGTTTTTGTGAAGTACCTCCCAGCAATGCACACTGAGGAAAGGAACTTACTTCTGGCGCTTGCGCGTCCTGCGCTTCCTCCCTTCTCCCACCTGCTCCTCACTGGTCAACCGCCCGCACAGAGCCAGAGCTTGCTCTGTGCGGTAAACTTGGTCCACTAGTCAAAATCCGCCTCCGGACCACCCTTGTGAACCAAATCTGTGCCGGGGTCCTCCTCCTCCTCTCTCACCAAATCCCACATCCACTTCCCCAACCCCTGATTGCAGATTGTGGTTTTGAATTGCCCTCCGGACAAATCTTCCACTGTTAATGCTTCCGTCCACGCCTCTGGATCAAACGTCATCCACGCTTGGGACCCAAAAATGAATGGCTGTCCTAAAATAGCCTCCCAGCAATCAATCAATATAAAAGAAAGTGGTTTACGGACCCTTGCAACCTCAACCTCTTCCTCCTCCACAACCCCATTCATGCAAAACACACCTCCATTAAGCGCGCAAAGCCCCAATGTGCATTTCTGCCATACCAATCCCATTTCATCAACCAATCTAGAAGGAAGGAGGTTCACCATAGAACCGCTATCCACCAGCTCCCACAGCTTCCTTCCAGCAATCTTCATTAAAATGTGAGCCAGTGGAGTTGAAACTGATTTCATCCCCGCTAGCTTGCACTCTGCATCATTCTCATCCAAGTTAACCCGTTTCACCATTAGAGGGATCCTATTTTGCCCACAATCTTTCAGTGCTTGAACCATCTCATCTACCACAACCAGCCACACCGCCGCCAACTCCTTCAAGGTCAAGGGAATAGTTGTTTCATTCCCCATCACCCTGCGCATAATTTTCACCGCCTTCTTCTTCCCCGCCGGATTCACCAGCTGCCCGTCCGTTTCCTGAATGCACCCAACCTTCTTAGGAGCTGCCGGTGTTACCCGTTTCTTGGCATCCACATCCATCCTTTCCACCACCACCAACTCCTCCGTTGATAACACCCTCACTTCCGCTTCCACGTGCAGTGGTTGCCATACCCCCGGACCAGTGACAATCCCCAGCAAAGATTCAGCGGTTACCTCCAATTCCTGTCCACACGCACGCACTTGATCCATGATGGTTGGATTCCCAGGTTTTGAGGAGATCTGCTTGCCCGTTGGGAACATGAATCCCATTCCCACTGGTCAAACAAATCCTGCCTTGAGGTCTTTTTTCATGTTATTGCACCCCAACTGCCAATGCCCCTTGTCCCCAAATTAATTGCATAACCGCAACACAGGCGGATTTTCCAACAGAAGGTCTCCCCCAAGGTGAGGAGGTGGATTGCGCAACCCAGACAACATTTGACTCAGAAAGATCCATAGATCCTTCATCAATTCCGTCATTTTCCTAACCTCTGGGCTTGTTGTAGGAGGGTTTTCCTGAGTGCATTCTGTTTTCAAGGGGACTGCGAGTGGAGCTTGCATTGGTGCAGCCGGGGTGTGAGAAGCGGAATTCTTTGGCCCTGTTGGGAACAATCTTGCCGTGTACTCCATCAGTTCCTCCAAGTCCAGCTTTCTTTCCACCGCGCAAAAAATGACAAGGATGTCCGGAAGGAGCGCAATGCTACCATCCAACAACCTCTTCACCAATTTGCTGTTGTACAGGTGCCTCTACACCCGCCTGCGGAGTGGGGGACTGAGTCCTCACAAAAGCACCCTCTTCATTGCGCCCATTTGTCCCAATATTACCTTTTTCTTTGCCAGGTAGCAATAGATCTGATCAAACATTGCTACATAATCCGCCAATTGCGCCTGCATCCCAACTCTGCCATTTGGGCTTGCTTCTGCCGCCGCTTGCTCAAAGTTGCTTTCCCAAAACCAAGGTTTGGGCCTTCCCCACTGCGCCAAGATTTCCGCCTTCAGTTTTGGCCAATTGAGTTCCTCATACCCCTCCATCTCCTCCACATCCCAAAGGTTCTCTTTGTCTGTGATGAAGAGGACAACAAGCCAAGACTTATCCAAACCCGTTGCACCTTCCGCGTTGGCAATTCCTTTGTATTGCGCAAGGAATCGCTCAAAATCCTCCATGTTGAACCGGATGTGAGGATAGTCCTGGGGCCTGATGCAAACGGGCTTGTGATTGGCACCATCATTGGAACAAGGGACAATGTATCCCGCCCCTGATGTGGGTTTCTTTCAAGAAACCAGAGGAGGAAGAGGAGGAAGAGGTGTGGGGGTAATGTTAAATGACCCCGCAACAGTCAATGGGTGGTACCGGGACATTGCGCTTGTTAGTTTCAAGAGACAAGGAACAAAAGATTACTTCCCGGCCAGACCCCCAGATGTGGAATACAGAAGAGTACTTCTCCTTTAATAGTTCCAAGTTTGGAAGTTATTGATCCCATGCATCTGTAAACCCTGAGTGCAACTGTTCACCCTTTGACTGAGAGATAGAGAATTTAGAGTAAAGATCCTTCCAAAAATCTATGACTACAAATGATCCTCCGTGTAGCAATCCTCCATGATATCCGGGTTGAGGGTGCGGCTTAAGTAGCCTACCCCTCAACCCTAACCTAAGTACAACCAGAACCAAGCAAGAATAATGAAATAAAACCCCTAAGCACAGAACCCTAGCCTCAACCCTATCCTACCCATCCCATAATCCACAACCCATATCCCATGTCCCATATCCCATATCCGTCCGTTGTGGTGCTCTTTTATGGACGCAAGTCAGGAAAGGGCTGCAGGCGGCGCGCTCAGCAATGGAAAGGGCCTTGCCGCAGCTATCCGCGCTGCGGGCTCAGCAGCAGTCAGGTAGGCCCAGCAGCGGTTGGGTTGGGCTCAGCACCTGGAGACGGGAGACAAAGGATTGCGCAGACCGGAAAGCTTGCGCGGATGGGAAAGCTTGCGCGGATTGGAAGGCTTGCGCGGATTGGAAAGCTTGCGCGGATTGGAAGGCTTGCGCGGATCGGAAAGCTTGCGCGGATCAGAAGGCTTGCATGGATTGGAAAGCTTGCGGGGATCGGAAGGCTTGCGCGGATTGGAAAGCTTGCACGGATTGGAAAGCTTGCGCGGATTGGAAGGCTTGCGCGGATTGGAAAGCTTGCACGGATCGGACGGCTTGCGCGGACCAGGCAGACCGTGCATCGCAAGACGCGCGGATTGGGTCACGCGGGTACGCCCCGGATACCTGGAAAGGGTTGTCAGGCGGACGCGCGCGGGCCAGCAAGGGGGCATACATTGATATTATGGGGCAAGGGATGTAGGGGTAGGATTGGGCTAGGGTTCTGTGCTTAGGGGTTGTATTTCATCCTTCTTGCTTACTTGTGGTTGTACTTAGGTTAGGGTTGAGAGGGAGGACTTAAATACTTTGCTCTCAACTCCGGGTCGTAGGGAAGGGGGGGGGGAATCACTTCACTTCACTTCACTTCACGGACTGGACTGCACCTTAGGATATTGCTTTTTATGGCATCAGATTGGATTGGATTGGAAAGGAAGGAATTCATCTTATTATCACTCTATCCCTTGCTCTCTCTCTCTCTCTCTCTCTCTCTCTCTCTCTCTCTCTCTCTCTCTCTCTCTCTCTCTCTTGACCGGCTTCATTCAATCTCCTTACAGATGCTTTGATCAATAACTTCCGGAACTCGAGGACAAATTCAGGGGTGTTTCCCCCTTAAGTTTCCACACCGTATTACCCGCCTTCCATTACATCCACCCAGTTTGTCCTTCTCATGGTACAGCCTTGCGCCGCACCCAACTTGGAGCCCCCGCGCATGTCCATATCCGCCCAATGTGCCATTCCAGTTATCCAAGATATATCCGCACGACCCGGATCCGCGTCTTGCAACGCAAAATCCACGCGCAATCCATCCAATCTGATCCAATCCGTCCATCCCGCTTCTCCAGATGCTGAGCCCACAGCGCGACTTGCTGCGGCAAAGCCGCACCTGTTGCTGAGCATGCTTTCCCTGCTGAGCCCGCCGCTACTTCTGAGCGCGCAGTGCGCAGCCTATTCCAACTTGCGTCTATAAAAGACCACCACAATGTCTAAAGGAATATTTTCCTAGGCATGATAGAGGGGTTAGAATCTGGGAGTTGGATTTTTCTTTCTTTCTTTCAATATTAATGATGGGAAGATTTTGTGGTGATGATGATTTTGATCTTGATGGTGTTACTGTTGAATTTGATTAATAATAAATTTAATTTACTTTTTTGATTTTTGATGATTATGATAATTTTTAAAAATAGGATTTTGTTTAGATTTGATTGGAATTGAATTCAAAAATAAAGCTTAGATGAGAAATGATTTGATTAAGATGATGATTTTTAAGTACTTGAACTGGATTGATTGATTCAAACTTTTTGGATTAGATGAAAATTTTGATATATTGAGAAAGAGTTCAGGAGGAGGGGGGCCTGGCTGGAATCAACCCTTAGAAATTTATCAGAGAAATTCAAATTGAACAATTCATCCAAGGGATCCATGGTGAGGATGGGTGGAGGATTTCCATCAGGGGCTCTAACACCATGAAAATACAATGATCACTTGATTAAAAGTGACATACATGAGGAAAAAGGGGCCCTTTGTGCCCTTTTATGTCACTTTTAATCAGGTGATCATTGTTTTTTCATGGTTTAATGTGAGAGTAGGGGATGAGCTTTGATGGGATCAATACTAAGGTGTAAATTATGACTGCAAAAAATTGTTTTAAAAAAAAACTACAATGGGGATTGGAGATTGAATGAAGGATTGATTGAAGATGGATAGGAACTCAGATATAAAATCATATTATTATTATTGAGTTTGATTTGTACGGGAGTCAAGGAGAAATTGATGATGAAAGGAGCAGTGCTAGTACTGGTACTAGGGGTGAGGGGTTGATGTTGATTATTATGATGATGGTTATGATGAATTTAGGTTGAGAGTGTTTTATTAGGAATAGGATGGTAATGATTTTGGAGGAGGTAGCAGCCCAGGGTTAGTTTGTTTTTATGGTAGTAATGAGGATTTGAGGAAGGTGATTCTGGTGATTTAGAAGGCATGTTTGAAGATAAATATTATTTATAGGATGGAGGTGAGATTGAAGGAGGGGAGTGAGTAATTAGGAGCTCAAACTTAGATTTTAATTTAAATGATTTTGGCTGAATTCAAATTTATTGAGGTGGGTAATCTGAGGGAATTTATGGCAGAGATTGAAAGGAGTTATGGGGAGTATTGAGAGTATTTAGATGATGATTATCAAAGTAATTCTTGGAAAAATTCAGTACCAGTTTGATTTTTCTGAAAATTTTTCTGCTGATCTTAAGGTGATATGAAAAGCAAACATGAATATGATGAGAGCAGTATGAAATTGAAAAGATTTAAGAAGAGCCAAGGATTTGGACAATGCTCCAATTAAAAATATTTTATCAATGAATGAATAAATGAATTATAATGGGAATTTTTGAAGAAATTGGACGCAGATCCAAAATGATGATGTTTTGTATATCAAGGATATAAAATTTTTTTAAAGGAATAATTAACTTCAAATAATGATTGATATTTTTGAAAGAAAAATTTGGTCTCCATAAAAAGTCCCCTGGGGAGAATTATGAATGTTTAAAGGAAAGGTTTGTGATCTCAAGCCATAGCTTCCTAGCTGAGTAGATACTTATTTCAATTTGTTTGAGTAGATGTATTTTTATTACTATCTTTAGGAGAGAAAGGAAGTATCCAGGAATACCTTACTGTTAGTATAAAATGGGATGGAATGAATTGAATGGATAGCTGAGAAGATTTTAGAATTTTGTATTCCAACTTTGAAGAATTTAAAATTAGGAGCCAGTGAGGAGTAGGATTTTAATCAGGGAGGAATAATTCAATATTTGAGAGTTGAAATTTTTTTGATGAATGCAAAGAGTAGAAAAAGGCCTTGAATGGGGGGATTAAATTCAAGGGGAAGAAAACAATTTATTTATCCCATGAGGAAGGAAAATAATAACTTGAGCACCTCAGGGGGTCTTTTTATGGCATCTTTCACAAGTTGAGGAATTTATGGTTGACATTGAAATAGAATAAAACAAAAAAATTATTATCAGAAATGAAAAATATTATTTAAGAGTAAGCAAAATTAAATTTTCCATTAAACAAAGTTGAGAACTGATTCAGGGAGCAATGAATGAAGTTAAATCACCTTAAAAGTAAACAGATTAACTTCCATAAATTTTGAAACACATTTAAACTTTTTTCCTGAGTTATTCTGAGTAGATTATCTAGTATCAAGACCTTATTTTTCAATCACAGCCCTGGAGAAATTTAACTGGTTTCTTACCTCCCAGAAAAAAAGAATTACCTCTTGCTTAAATGAAAACAATATCATCAACTCCACTGGGAGGTTTGTTATTTCATTTAAATGCAATTGAATCAACAGAGTGTGACAATATTATAATTGATTTTCCTAATCTCAACTTCAAAAATATGCCTTTTTATGACCAATAAGTTATAATTTGCAACTATAATGCATCTTGTTTGACCTAATTTTCAAAATAATATGTTGTGCAGATTCCATAAACAGTTATCTTGGAATATCTATTCTTATTGAAATAGAAGCTCCAAGAATGTTCTTTGAATTTGATGTGTTGACACTTTTTTATTGAAAAATTTAAACTTTGATGTTTTAACACCTTCCACATATTTTGGATCAAATTAATCAATTCATTAATGGTTTTAATTTCAATTATTATCATTAATTGAATGATTTTGGTAGTGACATTACTTTTCAAAATAATATATTGATTAGTTTTAAAAGAATGGCTGTTAATTCAAATTCAATTTCAAGAGGCCAACATGAACTGCAAGATGATTAAACCCCTAGGGCCCATGGAACTGGTAGATTAAAATTATCAAAATTTCCCATCTGAGAGGCTAATACTTAAAATAACATGTATACCTGCCTTGTGGAATCTTTACCTAGTTCTTTGATTTATCCTATACCTCATTGTTAAAATTTGAATTGAAATATTATTTTAGTTCAATTCTCAAATA
Source organism: Puccinia polysora (assembly GCA_025617555.3). Lineage (NCBI taxonomy): Eukaryota > Fungi > Basidiomycota > Pucciniomycetes > Pucciniales > Pucciniaceae > Puccinia > Puccinia polysora. The sequence goes on along the minus strand of CM062632.1, from coordinate 25,591,945 downwards.
TTTCATCATTGATTAGGGGTACCATCATTTTCACCTATCTTGGTTTCTCGCCCTGGGCAAGGAGCAAGAAATTATGAAGTCAAGAACAAGAAAATCTAATTTTAATACTAGAATCATTTTTGGGCTTAAATTTCCTTTCATTAACTAGAAAATAAAGTCAAACATATTCTGAATTCAATTCTGTAACTAATAATTTACAAGAATTGGATCCTCCTGCCACTAGTATAACCTCTAATACTGATCCCATCTTACCAATTTTCATAAATTAAAAGAAGAAGCGACTCATTTATCTACACCTTCAAAAAATGCTTTACCACAAAATCTTTTTTCTAATCCTTTCTCAACTTTTACAGTTTTTTGAAGGAAAAAAATCCTCCCAAGATTAAAAATTTTCTTCAAGCTTGGAAACTCATCTTTTTTGATGCCAAATGGGATTTTTCTACTGAAATAAAAAAACTCATTGAATTTTTTGAAATTTTGGGTAAAAATAGAATTCCAAATGGCTGAGATATATAGAAATCCGTTAAAAATGAGAGATAATGGCTAGAATACCAACCAAATGACTGAATTTAAAAACCTCCTAACCAAACAGTCATCTGAATGGGCAGAGAAAATTACTTCTTAAATTTTAGAAAAGGCCTACCTGCTTGTATATTAGACCCAATATCTGGAAATTATTATCAAGACACACTTAAAAAACTTTTTAATTTTTTCTTCAATTATTTGAATTTCTATCAAAAAAAACAAGTGAGAAATATCTTGACCCATTTGGTAGCAAAATGTTTCACTCAGCCATTCAGCACAGCAGATCCTCAGGATTCTTCCAGATATAATAAAATATTTCAAATGGAAATTTGAAGCTTCTGGTTTTAGGAATAAAAATAATAAATATGATAATTCAAATAATTAAACCCTGAATATGGGAGAAGATATAAATGTCCCAGATGATGAAAAATCTATGAGGGATAAATTGAAGTCTTGTATAAAAAATTTGGTGGCTCTCATGAATTCAAAATATGCTGGAAAAAATATTATCACAGTAAAATGAATAATCAAGCGGGTAGTAGTGTGATTCAATCACAAAAAAGAAAAAAAACCTTTCATTTCCAAATTAATTTGTTTTAAAAGAAATCAATTAAATTCTGCTTGAAATAAATATTTCTCTGTATAATTCCTAGTTTTTCAAATATAGAATAATCATAATTTATCATCCAAAAAATTATATGTCCTTTCATCATTTCTTCATCTGGTTTATTTTAATCATAAATTTGGCTTCAATTAAAAAATAATTTGGAGATATTAGACTTGGTTTTGAATTAATGAATTTTTAATAATTCTGGAATTAGCTTCAGAAATCAATCAATAATACCTATAAAACAGAAATTGTTGGAAAAATCACATACTTTTGAACTCAACAAGTTCACTGCTAATGAGAATTTTACCTTTCCAAAGCAGTTTCTACCATTAGATCTACAGTCTACATCAAATAAAACCCTTTCATAATTTTTGAAAAAGAAACACATTCCTCATTTTCAACATCTAATTTTTTGGGTTGGATATTCACTAATCATTCTCTTGAGCTATTTGAAGAAATTTATTGATGATTAATTATTCAAGCTATCAAGACCAATTAATTCCAAACCTGATTTTTACACTCCTCCAAGAGATAGAATTATTTGTGGGGGTCTAAATTGATGAAAATTAGGATCCTTAAGGAAAATAAACTTTGTTTAAGAAAGTAGAACTGGCCTCAAAGCCATTTTTTTGTTTTTTTTTTCAATTTAAAGTCAAATGAACTGAATACACACAAAAATAATCATCACCATACAAAAAATGAAGACATCTTTTGCCTGAATTGGACCTTTTAATTCCTTATCTCTTGATTAAAAAGAAGCCTAGAAGCCTTTATAGAAGGAAAGATAGAGAAATTTATAGTTTCCACCAGGAATTCAAGCAATGATGAGCCTCTCCTATTTTTATGGAAAGATGGGTTTTTATGGTTGTGTATTTCAAATTTTAATTTAATTATCTAAAGAGGAAGAATTATTCAACTTTCAAATAAATTGATAGGGTGTATCAAAGTTAAGCAAACCCGCCATTTTTTAATGGTGGGTTTCAACCCAAATCTGCCATTTTAAACCTGCCATCAAAAATAAAAAAAAACCACTTATTTCACATCAGATGTTTCAAAAACGTATTTAAAGGATTTCATCACCCCAAACAATCATTCCACATCATCACCCCTGTTTTCAACCTCCAACCTCATCGCAAATATTCTACCTTCAACCTCATCCAAAAGTTTGATTCATCACTCTTCATCTCTTCATTGCTATCCTCATCACTTCATAACTATCATCACTTCCTCACTCTCATTGCTTGATAACTCTCATCAATTTCTCACCTCATCACCTCATCACTCTCATTGCTTCATTACTCTCATCACTTTCTCACACATTATTGCTTTCATCACATCCATCCTCTCATTACTTCATTTCTTCATCCCTGCTTTCAGCACGTCCTAACTCTCATTGCTTCAGTGATTCATCAATTGATCCCCGTTTTCAACAAATCCCTTCATCACCTCATCACTTCATTGATTCATCCCTTCATCCCTCTTACTCTTTGTAAATGGCCCCCAAGAAATTATCCCCCCGCAAGTCAACTAAACAATCCAATGGACCAAAGCAAACATCCCCCAGGAACTCAACATCCAACAATCCTCCCCCATCAGCTTCCAAAGTCTCAAGTCATCTCAAGAGAGCTGATCACATCATCCTGGTAAACTGATTCAAAATTCTGTCCACATAAAATTCTTTCTTTGGATTCAACAATGAAACATAAGTTGGCCAACCTCCATCCTCTAAGGTTAATGTTTATCTCCTGATGGCCAATGAACTGAAGAATACAACCAAAATTAGGCTAGTTTCATCCAAACAGATGGGGGAGAAATTCAAGAACAATAAAACCAAGTACAAACAAGCACAATCAATTTCAATCTCCACTGTGCTTTGGTATCACCAAATTCAATAAAGCAAAGGGCATCAACTTGGTGGTCGATGAGCTGGACTCCATTTGTCCTTTTAATATTCAAATCGACAAAATATTTGGAAAGAAGGCCAATATCAGCCCTTTTGCCGCTTTTGATGCCCAACAATCAGCTTCAGTTGATGCTGAGGACATGGCTGTGGATTCTCAGCCTAGCAATGATTATCCTGATGAAAACTATGAGTGGCCCCAATCTGATGTTGAGGAGGATATTCCAACAGAACCAGCTCAAATTATATCTACATCAGCATTGATCAAAAATTCAAACCCTTCCTTGGAACCCTCACTTCCTTCTTTGGATTTCTCTATTCCTGGGTTGGAAGAACTTAACAACTTAGCCAATGAGGAGCAAGTTATTCCAGTATGACCACTACCATCAACATATTCTCAAGTAAGGAAATAAGTTCTTTTCTCTTCTGTTTGGTTAATCCTGAAAGATTTATATTTTAAAAAAACAGGCTCTTCTGTTCCTGAATGGCCAAATACTCAAGCCAATGGGGCCTCCCAAATCCCCTGCAACTGAGAGCAATTACTTTCCCACACACAAACCCTCTTCAAATGGAAAGGAAAAGGCCTCCAATTCCATCAACCTCAACCCCAATAGCCGTGAACAAAAGAGGAGAAAGACTTCAAATTTTTCTTGATTTGAGGATATCATGGAGACGAGAGATTCAAGTAAGTGAAATAATTGATTCTGCTTGCTTTCAAAATCAAGCTTGTTCCTACTCCCCTCCAAAAACCAGTGAAATCACAAATTGAATCCAAAAAACTTCAATTTGAAAAGGAGAAGTGTGATTTTCAACTGGCTATGGATTTTCAAAAGCAGAAATCTGAGATTTTGGCTCATCAACAAAATTTGGATGCTGAGTTTCAAATTAAAAAGGCTGAGCTGGAGTTTCAAAAAGAGGAAAAGGAGAAGAATTGAGGGGAAGACTGACTTGAAAAGCAGAGGGAAAGGCTAGCCACAGGAAAAAATATAGGTTATTGGTAGCCATGGCATGTATTGGTAGCAGTAGAACTGTTGATAAAATAACAGAACTCACTTGGTTGCTTGGCTTGTAAAATATTTGATTTGATAAAAATTCTAAAAACAAAAAAATTATTTTCAAATACAACAATGTTTGAGCCTATCTTTAACCCCACCAATGAAAAAATGTTTTTTATTTTTATTTAAATTTTTTGGTCTAGAATATATTTGACAGATTTTCAAGTCTTTGAAAGTTTTGAGAGTGGTCTTTCTAATTTGAAAAGACATAGCCATCCTAGTATGGGTGGCAGTCTCTACAGCAGGAAAATTGCAGTGCTTTTACTTGTTTGCTTCCCAAACCATTTTTACAATACCTTTTTCTTTGAAATCAATTCCAAATCCCAATTCAGGAAAAAAAAATTGGTCATTGGATACTTGATATTTGTCCTTGTGTCATCAATTTTTCCATTGAATTTTTTTGGTTGGAACCACCAGTTGAAAGGAATAGGAAGAGATATCACCTTTTTCAATGTGTGGAGAATTGTAGAAGGAATTTGAAGTGAAGGCTATGTGGGGGGCGCAGTCAAAAGGAGTGAGCCAGAATCCATATTCCAATGAAGATAAACTGTGGATATTGTTTTCCAGCATGGTTTCTTGGTTTTAATTGTGTGCCAGTCTGGCTAATTTTCTGAAAATTTGGCCTAACATTTGTGATACCTTTTCAGACCTAAGTTTCAAAAAGTTAAACTCCTGGGGGGAATATTCAATGGCTTCTTTCTTCAAATAGAATCCAAAAAGTTCAGAAGGGTGCATCAATTTTTGCCATCCAATTTCCCACATTTTTCCACTGCAAGATCTTGAGGGAACAACTTTGTTGACAAAATTTTTGGATTGATAAAGGAATTTTGTGACCAAGTTGATTTTGTTTGTTTCTTGCTCAGAGAGTTTATTCAATGGGTCAAATTTTATTATTGCAACCAGAGAGTGGCAATTGGAACAATCAAGAACAGCCACTTTTCCGGAACTGAAGGAATTGAATTGTTCAATCTTCTGTTTGGCTTGTCAAAACTCTTCAGGGGATGTTTTTTGAGTTTTATTTTTGGCAGAAATAGCAGGGTACAAATCCAAAGTTTGCATTTTTTGTCAAGACCAAACCACCTTTTCGTTAAACCCATCTTAATTTAATTCCAAAGAGATTTCAGAATCTCTTATTTGAGCCCTCTTGTGCCAAAGAGCCCTCTGCTTACCACCTCTCTTTATGTTTTTCAAATCATCTCCTTCCATCTTTATCCCTCCCATGCACCTACTGCTCTTGGGTTGAGGATCAAGAAGGAATTGATCTGGTTTTATAACATTTTGAGTGCAGTGGGAGAAGTATTTGCAGTCCAGAAAAGGGGCTGCCTTGCATGGCATCCAAAAAAAACAAAACAAAACCAAAAAACAAAAAAAAAACATTAGTCAGTTATAATAAAGGTAGATGATCAAAAAAAATACCAGTCAAAGCTGAAACCCAAAACAAAAGTCAGCTTCATGTGATTACATTGACATGTAAAAAGAAGGGGGAGGGGGGATATGACATGCAAGAAATTGGAAATTGATTTCAAATCAATTGAGAAATTGATTTGTGATCAATCAGGAGGGGAAGAAAGAGGAGGAAGAGGAGGAGGAGGAGGAGTGGAGGTGCTCACCTGAGGGATTGAGCAAGGCAGTCAGGGGGGACCTAATGGTTGATTTATCAAAGTATCAGCAACCAGTGAGGGGCAGGAAGAGGAAGAGGTGGGAGGGGGCTTACCGGGGTTTCTGACCAAAGGAGGAGGGGAGGAAGTGAGTGAGGTGAGGTGAGGTGGATGTTGTGGGTGAGGTGGAGGTGGTTGGTGAGGTGGAGGTGGTTGGTGAGGTGAAGGTGATGGTTAGCTGGAGGTGATGGGTGAGGTGATGGTTGTGGGTGAGGTGGAGGTGGTGGGTGAGGATGTTTGGTGAGGAGGAGGAAGGAGTGGACCAGTGAAGGTGGACTGGTGGTTTGGTGGGGTGAGGTGGGTGATTTTGAAGTTTTGGTTTTTGTCTAAGTCCACCAAAAAAAAAAATAAAAAAAACCAGACTTAGCCTTGTATTCTTGGTTGAAAAAACAAAACCAAAAAAATTCTGTGATGTCATATTTAACCTATTTAAAAACCAAATTCTACTCATCAAAGTGAGCAAGTGTGAGGGGTAGAATCTGCTCTCTCATAGCCAAAGATGAGTTAGAAGATGAGACCAGGGTGACTTGAGGAGGATAGGGAATATATTCTTCAAATTTTTTGTCCCATTAATCTTTGACGTTGGCAGAAAGGTTGTGAAGGATTACACAACTGATAATCCAGTTGATGAGGATCTTAATTTCCTTGGAATTTTGAAGCTGGTTTTGCGTCTCCTGCAAGCTGGCCCATCTTCCTTTCAGGATTCCAATGGCATGCTCAATCAAAACTTGTGATTGGGCAAGATGATATTTGAAATCAGTTTTGGCTTGATCATTGGATGAAACATTGCAGTATGCTGGAACCACATATTCCCCGCAAGCATAAAATGAATTGGCCAGAAGGTATTGATATTTTTCAAAGTAGTTATCTGGTTGTTGGAAAATATCAATCCAATTTACAACATATTGATTGTGACAAGAACCTGGAATTCCAGCATGGAGGGATATGAACTTCTTATTGTTATCACAAACTGGTTTTAGTGACCAGAGTATCTATACAAACAGATAAAACATATCTTTTCAGTGTGTTATCAAAGGTTTTATCAAAGGCTTTGGAAAATAAATGTACTGATTTCCTTTTTTTTCTGATCAAAAGAGTGGTTGCCATCTAGCTTGCTTTTTTGACTCAAGGGGATAGTGGTTCCATCAACAAATGCAATGAAACAGGGAAAGCCTTCAGTATTCATTACTTGAGATATCTCCTTACCTTCTTCTTTGGTTGGCCAAAAAAGGAACAAGCAAGGGAAAGATAGGATAGCAATCATTACTCTTTTTGTGTATAAGTCAATGGAGCCATAACTGAACAAATATAGATTTTCTAATTGATGGATTTCTGCTCAATTTCCATTTAATCCAAATCTACAAGGAGAAAAATACAGTTGGATAGCTGGATTTCATTGAGGATTCCAAGATTTGTTTGGGGAGATGTGGTGGTCTTCAATCATCTACAAAGGTTTTATGAATAAAGGCAATAAAGTTTGGGAACAGCTGCTGGAAGTTTAAGTTGGGGAGTAAATGAAGATTTTTCCTTTCATCCATAGGGTTGTGGAGAGTGTGTCTTTGTGGAAACACGTATTGATTTTACAAAAGAGAATTTAAATCTAACCAATTTGTTTCCAAATTGGAATCTGAATCAGAGTCAAATAATAAAAAAAGTTCAGTCATCTTTTTTCTGTTTTAAACTTTCTGCTGGGAAGTTTGATTGGACATTTTGATAAACATATTGATGTCATGTGGGGTGATTAGATGATGATGGGATGTGTGTGATGTGATGGAGATTTGAAGCAATGGAGACGTGATGCAATCAAGATGGTAAGCAATGGAGATGTGAAGTAATGGAGATGTGAAGCAATGGAGATGATATGTGTGTGATCCATACGGATTTTCTGGGGTGGAGGTGTGGAAGGGTATTTTGCATGCAATGGATGGTGGATGGATGATAATGGTGAGTTTGGTCAAACAAATGGCAACTTTCTAAAGGTGGTTTTGCTAACTTTGATACACCCTAATACATAAATTTAAATTCTTATCTGGTTCAAACAAAGATCCCAATTTGAAAGTTTGAGTACTTGGACAGGCCTTTTGAGATAGCTAATGATCCTTCACATTTCCAATGATGGGTCAATTAATTTTTTTCTGATGCATACCACCTCTCAGTTTTTGTTTAATTTGATTATATTCTGATTTTTTTTCTAAATTATCCAAGAGACAAATTCTTTCTGTCTAAGTGAATTCCTAAAAACCTTTTTTTAAAATGGCTTCTATTCTAAAAATTTGCATTTGGAATTTAATTCATCTACTTTTCATTACCTGGGGTATTTTTTATCAGAAGACTTTGTTTATATGAGGAAATCAAACTTCAAAATAATGCTTGAATGGACAATAAAAAAAATGAAAAAAATAAGAAAAAAAATACAAGAACAAGAAAAAGGGCATTGATTTTTTCACACCCCCAATCCTTTATTTGATCAAATATTATGTCCCTGCACCATTGCACGCATTTGCTGCTACATGGATAAATACTTTATTTCAAAATAATTTCAAGAATTCATTTTTTTTGAGTTATGATGCCGCAGTCCTGTATCTTGTGTTTAAAACCCTTCCAAACAATCTTTGGTAATTTTTGAGGCACTAGAATGTTAAAATACATATGCACTTACGCGTGGGCTACGTATAAATGTAATCCAAATGGGATGCACATATGGACCTCTCCCGCCCATTGGACACTCACACGGACCATACGGGCCTATGTGGATGTCACGGATTTGGGGAAACTGGCCTCAAAACGCGTGAAGCAGGCGCATTGGTACACGGGCCTGTTGAGGTATATGGGAAAAAACAGCCAGATGGGCTTGTATGGGCATAATTGGGCCCAAGGTTTCTTTTGGACATACTCGGCCAGACGGGCTGGCTTGCCAATTTATGTTTTACTTAGTTTTTGGGCTTGGGGCGGCCCATTGGGGCCGCCGCCCATGTTGCAGCCCAGTTGGCGCTGCCGCCCATGTTGCGGCCCGCTCAGGGTGGCTGTTTTTGCCTACGGCCTGTTTGCGGGTCCCAATGGCCTGCTTGGGGCCGTTGTAGGGGGCAGCGTGGCTGCCAGTTGTTGGAACCGCGGGGCTGGGGCCAATGGCCCTGGCTCCTCCCCCTCCCCTTGCTCCCCATTGCAAGGGGGAGGGGGAAGGCTGGCTGGGTTGAACCAGCCAGCAACCAGTCATGGTGGGGGGGACTTGATCACCCCCCCACCAAAAGGTGTGGCTAGGCCGGTTGCATCAAGGCAACCGGCGGTGGGGGGGAATTGACCACCCCCCACCATCAAAGGGGTGCTCTCCCCCCCCTTTACCAAGGGGGAGGAGCGATGGGCTGGAGGGGACCTGACCACCCCCCAGCCCACCTACTGTAGCAACACCCTGGGGGTATTGACCCCCAGGGCCCCTGGTAGGGGGATTTGGCTGCCCCCTCAAGGGATATGTGAGAAAGAGGGGGGGGGACAGCATGTCCGCTGGTCACACCCCCCCCCCCCCAAGTGTGTCTGAGACCAGACCCAGGTGTGTCCTGGGTCCCTCCTGGCCATTTTTATGGCCAGGGGCTGGTTGCATGAGGCAACCAGCCAGCATGTGAGGTAACAGGCCGGTTTTAATAGACAACCGGCCAGGGTTTCAAACAGCTAAGGGGCTTGTTCAGCCCCATTGAGGTGGAAAAACCAGAAAGAATGGGAATAGGCTGGTTGTAAGGGTACAGGGACTGATGCCATGCGGGCTGATGTAGCCCGAACCAAGTAAAAAGGCCTGTAGAGCCTGTAGAGCTCTTTTGGGGCGGAAAATTTGCCTTTTGCCTTGTTTTATCATGGGCTCACAAGAGGCCAATTTTTTGTACTTAAGGAGCTCTTCTCCCTGCTGTTTTCCATCATCCATTCATCATCCAATTGAATTAATCAATGATATCATCCAATGTATTGCCCCATTGTGAGAGCCCATCAAGCAATTATTGACACAAGGTGTCCAGCATTTCTTTTGCTCTAAATACTGCTCATTTGCATAAGCTAATTGCTGTCCATAATTATAACATAGAACCCCTCCAAAAATGGAATCAAAAAATTAAAAATTTGCAAAAACCAATTTTTCCACAAGTTTTTGGATCCTTATTTTGGCTATTTCAATAATTTCTTTTTTTTTATTTCAGCTATCAGAAATTACAACCAATATTCAAAGGGATTTCCAATTTATGTATATATTTTTTTTGGATGTATCCTTTGACCTTGAAAATTTCTTTCAAAAAACCAAAAAAAAAAAAAGAAAAGAAATTATCATTGGAAATTTGCATCCATTTATTTTATTTTGATTTCATTTTTTTGGTAATTGAAGCTATCAAAAATTTTAACAAAATTCACAGAGAATTCCAATATTGGTTTTAGATTTTTTAGACGTATCATTTTACCTTAACAAATTCCTTCAAAAAACCAAGAAATTCACAAGACTTGATTTTCTCATTAATTTGATTTTCTCATTAGACTTTTGGATCCTTTTGTTTGCCTTTTTGATTAGTTTTCTTTGTGTTGAATCAAGCTTTTATAAATTTAACACAAATATAAAAGAGCTTTTAAATATTTTTTTCAGAATTTTTGGATGTATCCTGGGCCTCCAAAAAGTGAATCCAATGTAAAAACACTTCAAATTAAGACATCTTTTGGAATGTTTTTCTTTTACATCTGGCATCAAAATTTTCGCAATTTTTTTTGATTTGGAATATAATACAAAGACTAAAATGCAAATTTTTCTGACTGCTTTTCACATTTTTTGCCTCATATTATAAATGAAAATGAATATGATTCAAAAGAAAGGGGTGGGCTCTATTTCATTATCTTTTTTTTTCCCTGAAATTAATAATGATGATCTGAAATTTCTGAAGCTTCATATTTAAATGGATTATCTGAGGCTTTTCAAAAATTCTTTTTTGTATTTTTTGAGGGACTGTTTGTGTCTCTTAAAACAGACCAAAAAAGCATAATAATAAACCCCTTTTGGGTTTAGGGATCTTCTTTGAGCCCTTTTACATGCATACATTAAATATGAATTAAATTGCTTTCCTGGGACATCCAACCATCTTGGAGAGCTCCATTTACCTTATAAATCAACCCCTTGGCCTCTTCCACCCTCCCATCACCCCCCACCACACCACACCACACCACATCATACCACACCATACCACACCACACCACACCACACCTCACCTCACCACACCACACCACACCACACCACACCACACCACACCACACCACACCACACCACACCACACCACACCACACCACACCACACCACACCACACCACACCACACCACACCACACCACACCACACCACACCACACCACACCACACCACACCACACCACACCACACCACACCACACCACACCACACCACACCACACCACACCACACCACACCACACCACACCACACCACACCACATCACACCTAACCTCCCCACTCATCACCACACCACACCACAAACCACTCATCATCCATCACCAATCCTCAAAAAAAAACTCAATACTCCAGAAACTTTCAAAAAATTCTTTTCTCTCTTATATCAAGTCTCTGAATAACTTTTTTCATTTAATTTATTATCAATAGATTTCTCAACTTCACACTACTATCCTCACTTCATTTTTCAAAAATAAAATCTCTTTTTTCAATGTCTCAAGAAAATATCTACCCCCTTTTCAGAACTGTTTCACCAGGCCCATCATAAATTGTCTCATCTAATAAAACTGGTGATTCAACTGATTTTACTCCTTCTTCATCTACTTCAACTCCTGATTGCACCCTGCTGACCTTACCTCTTGAGCTATCATATAATCAAAAGGAAGAGCTTGTTGAAGCTATCCAATCATGGGCAAAGTCTCATGGATATGCCATGTCTACTAAAGTATCCAATTGAAAGAAAAATACCTACACTTATCAATGTGATAAATCTGTGAAATATAAACCCAGCAAAGATACCACAAAGTTAAAAAAATCAAGAAAGACCAATTTTCCTTCCAGATTTTCATGCAATTTTCACAAAAGATTGGGTGTCTGGGTGGTAAAGGTTATATTTCAGACCACAACCATTCACCTTCCAATGGTCCTTCCACTCATCCAATCCACAGGGGAATCCAAGGCAAGCAACAGGAGATGGTTTAAAATCTAACCAAAGCTGGAGTTCCCCCATTAAAAATTCTCAACTCTCTTATACAAACCTCATAATCACCTGTCCATAAAAATCTCAATACTATTTACAATAAAAGATCCTAAATTAAAAAAATTCCCTTGATTTAAAAACCCCTGTTGAAGCACTCATACTTGAACTCCAGAATTCTTCTTTTTTCTACAAAATGAAAAATGTGGATGGTAAAATAACTTCCTTATTCATTTCACACCCGGATTCAATGAAACTTCTCAAAATATTCCCAACTATTATAATAATGGAATTTATGTAAAAAACAAACAAGTTTGGAATGCCCCTTCTTCATATTCTTGGGGTAAACAATTGTTCAAGAAGCTTCTAAGTTGCCTTCTTTTTTTAATCTCAAGAGAAAAAACAGAACTATGAATGGGCCCTGAATGAAATTCACAAAGTTTTAGAAGTTAAAGAAACCAGTGCAATTGTTACAGACAAGGAACATGCACTTATTAGTTCAATTGAAACAGTTTTCTCTTCCTCTCAGCATCTTCTTTGTCTTTGGCACATTTCCAAAAATTTTCAAACCCTTGCAGAAAGCACTTCAAATCTCAAGATGAATGGAAGCCATTTCAGAAACAATGGCATAAGTTGGTCCATTCCAAATCTGGATCAAGATATCAAGAAAACTTTACCAAACTTTCTGTTGTCCCAAATCCTACAACTTTTGACTACAAGAATTGAACGCCTCTTAAATGAAAATTTTTCTCCTATTTGGAAAACAAAAAAATTCACTTTGGAAAAACAAGTACCTCAAGAATAGAATTTCTTCACTCCTACATCAAAAATTTCATCAATTTTTATATTGGATCATTCTATAATATATTTGAAAACATTTACAATTCAATCACCATCCAAAACCATGATAGAGCTATTGAAGCCTCTAAGCAAAAATTCAAGCATCTCATTGGTTTACCTCACTGTGTGGATAATCTATCTGGAAAAATCAGCCACTATGCCCTCAAAACCATTCATAAATTTCATCAAGTTCCTGAATGTTCCACCAGTTGAAACAACTTTGATTACTCTTTGTACATTTTTATACAATTTATTTAAAGTAAAATTTGCTATCAGAAAAGGTGAACTCTTCCAAATTGAAGATTTTCATCTCAATGGCATGTCAGAGCCCCCTTATCAGTAAGTTTATTTTATTTAATTTTTTTTTTTTGGATTCAACCTCAAATTAATAATTTCCTGATTTATTTTTATTTTTCTTCCTCCAGTTAGCTCTGGAGCCTGATGCAGCTGAATAATCAGAAAGCCTTGAATTTCCAACCAAAGACATTAATTGAAACCTATAGTTCACAGAACCTTTTGGACAATTCAGCAAGTTTCCACATGGAGAACAGCTATATTATCTGGGTAAAAGCAAGAAGCTATAAAGCGGAAAATATCAACTTGATCTGATTCAAGAGCCCAATTCCACTCAAAGATCCAAAGTAAGAGGAAGACACAAAGGAGCAGCCAATAATTTCAAGAAGATATTGCAGTCCTCAAGTAAAAGAGATACCTATTGGTTTTAATATCTAGAAGAACCCAGGAGGAGATGAAGGCTAAAGAAGAAATTCATAGCAAATTCAAAGGTCAGTCACTATTTCTTGGAGAAAGAAATTTTCAACTTTCATAATTAATATCTTTTTCCTATGTGTTCAGGTTTCAAGAAGTTGGAAGGCTTTCAAGGGGAAGGGTAAAAAAAGGAGAAATCAGAGGAAGAGTTAATTTTAAATCTATACTTATTTCTTCTGGAATGGATTTTCTTTTTAATGAGTCCTTGTCATTTTTTTAACATAGGGTGAATTTCCGACTGAAGAGGGATATTCAGAAGATGAAGAGGTTCCAGATTTGGATGAAGGTGAAGATTTTGTAGATGAAGGGCTACCAGATTTGGATGTTATTGAGATGGTGATATTTCATTTTATTTTATCCTTTTTTGATTTTTTGTATATTATTTTTTGTTAATTTTTTGATTCAAAATTTTATCAGTGGTCTGGTACCATTGCAAATAAGCGGGTTACTTCTCCTGAATAAAATCCTGGGAAAGTAATAAAGAGACTAAATGTATCCAAGTAGATTTTTATTCTCCTTAAAATCCTCCTTGAAGGAATTTATTAGCACAAACAGCAACAAAAATGAGTGAGAAAGTGAGTAAATTTGATATTTTCTCATTTTTTAATTTCTTCTGATTTATTTGGGGTTTTTCCTCTAGGTTTCCTGAAAATTATTGTATTCTGCTTCTGGAATCTTTGAACAAGTCTCAATTCAAGAAATGAGTTTTATCTTCAGACCATATTTTCTTTTATGAAAAATGTGGATTTCTGGTTTTAGTTCCCATACAAAAATTTTATTTCCCCCAAAACATCTATTACACCTATATCACATATTCAAGATGTCATAGGGGATGGGAACTGTGGCCTTAGAGCAGAAGTCATTTCTTTGGGTACAAAATCAGAAGACTGGATTGAAGCCAGGAAATAAATGGTGAAAGAGCTTGATTCAAACCCAATCTTCAAGGACCCAAGATTACTGTGTGATATCTGGGGTGAAAATTTTCAAGAAGGAAGAAGGCAACTGAACCACATTTCTGGCCCAGCTCCAATAAATATGTGGATTAAATTTCCATGCCATGGTTTCCTCCTGGATAAAACATATAATTTTCCAGTGTTTCTGTTTTCTTCTTTAATGCCTTGCACTTATCTTCCTCTGAATTCTCCTCCCACTCCAAAATTCAAATCTTCTCCTATTTTCTTCATTCTTTTAGAAAATTTCAAACATATGGTATCATTCAAGTTTAAGTCTGATCATTGGCCAGCTCCCTGGTTAGCTCCACTTTGGAAAAGCTTTGTGAAAAAGGATTCCAAATCTTGGAAAACCATTATTCAGGAAAATTTAGATCTTGGTAATAATGTTTTGTTCCCTCCAAGAAAATCAAGTAGAAAAATAACAAACACAGTTGGATGAATTTTAAGATTTGTATCCATATTTTGTCTTTTTTTTTGATTTTTTGAATGAAGTTTTCATGGTGTATGCACACATCCAAAAGATCTGAAAATTATTAAGAATCTATTTTTTTTCTTTTTTTAAATTTCTAAAAGCTTGAAACTCCCCAAAACAATTATTTTAAAATTAAAACAAAAGGACATAAAAATCCAATGAGAAAATTCAATTTTATGAATTGTTTTGGTTTTTTGAAGGAATTTTTTAAGGTAAAGAGTGACATCCAAAAATTTTGAGAAAAGATTAAATATCTATTTAATAGTTTTTTTAAATTTTTCAAATCTTGAAAAACCAAAAGAAAAAAAGGCAAAGAAAAGGATCCAAAAGTCTAGTGAAAAAATTGAATCTTTTGAATTTTTTGGTTTTTTAAAGGAATTTTTGGAGGTAAAATAATACATCCAAAAAATCTAAAAAAAAATATTTCAATTCTTTTTGATTGTTTTTTGAAATTTTTGATAGCTTCGATTTCAAAAAAAAAATGAAATCAAAGGGAAAACAAAAGGATGCAAATGTCCAATGAGAAATTTGGCTTTTTTTGTTTTTGAATGAAATTTTTAAGGTCAAAGGATACATCCAAAAAATATATATATATATAATTGAAAGCCCTTTGAATTGGGGCTGAAATTTTCCGGGGCTGTAATAAAAAAACAAAATAATGAAAAAAGCCAAAGTAAGGATTCAAAAACACATTGAAAAATGGAATTAATTGTTTCATTCCATTTTAAGAGGGGTTCTAATGCCTCCAACTTTACAAAAGGTTTTGTTTGGGATTTGTGAAAATCCAGCTACAGGAGTGCAGCATCAAAATTCAAAAACATGAATTTTTAAAGTATTTTGAAATAAAGTATTTATCTGTGAAGCAGCAAAGGGGTGCTGATGTAAAA
The DNA here is from genome assembly GCA_025617555.3 of Puccinia polysora. NCBI lineage: Eukaryota > Fungi > Basidiomycota > Pucciniomycetes > Pucciniales > Pucciniaceae > Puccinia > Puccinia polysora. Next base: position 25,576,105 of record CM062632.1, on the reverse strand, counting down.
TTCTGTGTCATGAGGGATCGGGGGTGTGAGAAAATTGATTCTCCCAGAACAAACAAGAACATAAACAAGCAGAAACATCAAAAAACCATCTAAAAATATGAAAAAAAATGAATTAACATGAAATACATGAAAAGGGAAAAAAAGCAAAAATTTGAAAAAACATGAAAAAACCATGAAAACATGGAAAAAACATGAAGAAATGGGAAAAACATGAAAAAACATGAAAAAAATGAAAAGAAAAACATGAAAAAACAGGAACAGAAACATCAGAACAACTTGAAAAAATGGAAAATAAACATGAAAAAACAAGAAAAACCCAGAAAAACAAGAAAAACCACAAAAACGCAAGAAAGGCAATAAAAACCAAGAAAAAAACAAGAAAAACCAAGAACAAAACAAGAAAAAACAAGAAAATAGAGTAAAAAATGTGAAAAGACATTAAGAAACATGAGCAAACATCAACAAACAACAAAAATTGTGAAAAATCATGGAAAAAATGTGAAAACCCCAGAGAAAAATGAAAAAAAAAAAAAACAAGAAAAAAGTAAATTAAATAAGAGAAAATAAGAAAGACAAAAAGAAAATAAAAGATAAGAAACAATGTGGAAAAAAATGGACAAACATGAAAAAACTTGAAAAAATGTCAAATAACCTTAAAAAACATGAACAAACAAGAAGAAAGATGACCAAATTGGAAAAACCCTGAAAAAACTTGAACAAATATGAAAAAACAAGAGAAACCATGAAAAAACATGAAAACCATAAAAAAGCATGGAAAAACATGAAAACATGGTAAAAAACATGGTAAACAATGAAAAAAACATGAAAAAATGGATAAAAAAACATGAATAAAAAATGAAAAACCATGCAAAAACAAGAACAAGAAACCAAAAAGGAAGGAGAAAACTAGAACAAACATGAAAAAACAGGAACAAACATGAAAACATAAAAAAAAACATGAAATCCTCAAAAAAATGAAAAAAATATCAAAAAACATGAAAAAATGAAAATACTTGAAAAAATATGAAAAGACAACAAGAAAATTAAACAAATAAAGAAAAAAACAAAAACAAAAGAAGGATGGTAAAAAATGACAAAAAAACAAGAAAAAACAAGAAAAAACAAGAAAAAACAAGAAAAAACAAGAAAAAACAAGAAAAAACAAGAAAAAACAAGAAAAAACAAGAAAAAACAAGAAAAAACAAGAAAAAACAAGAAAAAACAAGAAAAAACAAGAAAAAACAAGAAAAAACAAGAAAAAACAAGAAAAAACAAGAAAAAACAAGAAAAAACAAGAAAAAACAAGAAAAAACAAGAAAAAACAAGAAAAAACAAGAAAAAACAAGAAAAAACAAGAAAAAACAAGAAAAAACAAGAAAAAACAAGAAAAAACAAGAAAAAACAAGAAAAAACAAGAAAAAACAAGAAAAAAACAAGAAAAAACAAGAAAAAACAAGAAAAAACAAGAAAAAACAAGAAAAAACAAGAAAAAACAAGAAAAAACAAGAAAAAACAAGAAAAAACAAGAAAAAACAAGAAAAAACAAGAAAAAACAAGAAAAAACAAGAAAAAACAAGAAAAAACAAGAAAAAACAAGAAAAAACAAGAAAAAACAAGAAAAAACAAGAAAAAACAAGAAAAAACAAGAAAAAACAAGAAAAAACAAGAAAAAACAAGAAAAAACAAGAAAAAACAAGAAAAAACAAGAAAAAACAAGAAAAAACAAGAAAAAACAAGAAAAAACAAGAAAAAACAAGAAAAAACAAGAAAAAACAAGAAAAAACAAGAAAAAACAAGAAAAAACAAGAAAAAACAAGAAAAAACAAGAAAAAACAAGAAAAAACAAGAAAAAACAAGAAAAAACAAGAAAAAACAAGAAAAAACAAGAAAAAACAAGAAAAAACAAGAAAAAACAAGAAAAAACAAGAAAAAACAAGAAAAAACAAGAAAAAACAAGAAAAAACAAGAAAAAACAAGAAAAAACAAGAAAAAACAAGAAAAAACAAGAAAAAACAAGAAAAAACAAGAAAAAACAAGAAAAAACAAGAAAAAACAAGAAAAAACAAGAAAAAACAAGAAAAAACAAGAAAAAACAAGAAAAAACAAGAAAAAACAAGAAAAAACAAGAAAAAACAAGAAAAAACAAGAAAAAACAAGAAAAAACAAGAAAAAACAAGAAAAAACAAGAAAAAACAAGAAAAAACAAGAAAAAACAAGAAAAAACAAGAAAAAACAAGAAAAAACAAGAAAAAACAAGAAAAAAACAAGAAAAAACAAGAAAAAACAAGAAAAAACAAGAAAAAACAAGAAAAAACAAGAAAAAACAAGAAAAAACAAGAAAAAACAAGAAAAAACAAGAAAAAACAAGAAAAAACAAGAAAAAACAAGAAAAAACAAGAAAAAACAAGAAAAAACAAGAAAAAACAAGAAAAAACAAGAAAAAACAAGAAAAAACAAGAAAAAACAAGAAAAAACAAGAAAAAACAAGAAAAAACAAGAAAAAACAAGAAAAAACAAGAAAAAACAAGAAAAAACAAGAAAAAACAAGAAAAAACAAGAAAAAACAAGAAAAAACAAGAAAAAACAAGAAAAAACAAGAAAAAACAAGAAAAAACAAGAAAAAACAAGAAAAAACAAGAAAAAACAAGAAAAAACAAGAAAAAACAAGAAAAAACAAGAAAAAACAAGAAAAAACAAGAAAAAACAAGAAAAAACAAGAAAAAACAAGAAAAAACAAGAAAAAACAAGAAAAAACAAGAAAAAACAAGAAAAAACAAGAAAAAACAAGAAAAAACAAGAAAAAACAAGAAAAAACAAGAAAAAACAAGAAAAAACAAGAAAAAACAAGAAAAAAACAAGAAAAAACAAGAAAAAACAAGAAAAAACAAGAAAAAACAAGAAAAAACAAGAAAAAACAAGAAAAAACAAGAAAAAACAAGAAAAAACAAGAAAAAACAAGAAAAAACAAGAAAAAACAAGAAAAAACAAGAAAAAACAAGAAAAAACAAGAAAAAACAAGAAAAAACAAGAAAAAAACAAGAAAAAACAAGAAAAAACAAGAAAAAACAAGAAAAAACAAGAAAAAACAAGAAAAAACAAGAAAAAACAAGAAAAAACAAGAAAAAACAAGAAAAAACAAGAAAAAACAAGAAAAAACAAGAAAAAAACAAGAAAAAAACAAGAAAAAACAAGAAAAAACAAGAAAAAACAAGAAAAAACAAGAAAAAAACAAGAAAAAACAAGAAAAAACAAGAAAAAACAAGAAAAAACAAGAAAAAACAAGAAAAAACAAGAAAAAACAAGAAAAAACAAGAAAAAACAAGAAAAAACAAGAAAAAACAAGAAAAAACAAGAAAAAAACAAGAAAAAACAAGAAAAAACAAGAAAAAACAAGAAAAAACAAGAAAAAACAAGAAAAAACAAGAAAAAAACAAGAAAAAACAAGAAAAAACAAGAAAAAACAAGAAAAAACAAGAAAAAACAAGAAAAAAACAAAGACTTTGGGTTTTGCCTAATTTTTATTTCAATTTTTATTTTTAACAGACTACAAAGGCTCCAGATCTCAACCTCACTCAATTTAGATTCATTAAAATAATTATCTACTGAAGGTATCCAAGAATTACCAAAATAAAATAAAAATCAGAAATTGACAAGTATCTAATAAAACCCATTAATCTTCTCTATTTTTATCACCATTGTTACTTATTTTAATTTCAAAAAGAATGCTATTTATCATCCATTGTGTTCAGCTCTGAGGCAAGTTATTCCTTAAAGCTCCAAAACTCCTATTGCCTTTGAAAGATGTTAATTGGATGGTGCTGAATTTAATTATAAAATCCATTTCAAATAGTTGCTTGATATTTCTTGTAAAATCAAGCAATAGTGGTCTTAATTTATTATTTGGAAGTGTTGAACTTGCAACCCAACACAACCCATCCACAACTGGGAATGGGCTGTGTGGCATGGTTCAGGGCTGTTTGCAACCTGCCAAGTCATGAACAGCATGAACCGCTGCTTGAAACCCATCTTATTTGTGGATGGCCCTTTGTGAATTGTTCACCGCTACAGGGTTGTGAGAAAATAAATAAATTAATTCAAATTGAAATAAGTCACAATAAATATTTTTTCAAAAAAACAAAAAAACACCAAAATTCTTTTAAAAAAATCAATAAAATTAGGAATTTCACAACTCCAGGGCCTTGATTGCACATTCATGGCCCTATGAATAAACAAAAATAAACAATTAAAAAGTCTGAAAAAATCAACAAAGTTTGCCCAAAAAAAATAAAATAAATTGAAAATAAAAATGGGTGAATGAAAATAAAAATGAATGATGTACATATGGTACTTCAAGCCTGTCTGGGCACACTCCCAAGTCCTGCTTTGCACAGTGACCAGCAGGCTTTGGTGTGTGCCCAGCGGGCTTTATATCTGGATCAGGTTGCCCTGCTGATCTTGGCACACAGCAAAGCTCTGATTGGCCAAGGCCAAGCTGTTGGGGCCCCCCTCCCACCCCCTTGTTCCTCTCAGTCAATCAATCAATGATGATGGTGGCAGTCTAGTGCAATTGTGGCCCTCCTTTGGCCACCTTGGCAACCTCAACTGCCACCCCTCACTGTGTTATTGTTCCCTGAATTGTCCTGGGTCTGGCTGTTGTGGGAAAAACAAAAGGCTGTTGTCGGAAAAAAAAAGAGGAAGAAATAAAAATACCACAAACTTGTTTGAAATTAACCTTAGCATCCAGTGAAGCATCTATCATGGGGTTCAAAACCCACCTCATACCATCTCAAGCATCATAAAATAAAAAATTTCCCCTGATCATTGATTTGGCCGGCATGGCCAATTGGCTTGGGTGTTGGCCAAGTCAAACATTGCTCCAACCCACCCAAAATGAGCTGTGTTCCAAATTGCACTTGGCTATATGCCAAGCAGGATTTAGGGGGTTCCCAGCGCGCTTTAGCAAAAAAAGAGGCTAATTTGGATGGGTGCCCAAACAGGCTTGAAATACCATTTAATACAGCCCTGTAGCAATAAAATATTTGAATGAAATACAATGAAATAAGAAAAATTTGCTCATTTTACTGTATATTAAAAAATAAATTGAATTTAATCAAAATGAAATAAAACTGAATTATGTTAAAAAAAATTAATTTAATGCATATCATTCCATTTTATCATTTCATAAAGTCATTCAATCAACCCCCAAAAAAGAGGAATGTAAGTCCACCTCAATGGACTGGCCCTGAATTAAAACACCAGAAAAAAACAATTCCAACCTGTTTCAAGCTGATCCCATCATAGGAAGTAGAAAGATTTCATCTTATGGGATCATCCCAACACAAGTTGGACTTATTTCATTGGACTAGCGCAAAACTAAATCAACCCCCAAAGAAATAGGGCTACTCCATTGAGGTGTACTTGATAAAAGTCCACCTCAATGAAGTATCCCTGAAGTAGAAATTCCAAAAAAAAAAAAACAAGTTCAAGTTGAGTTAAGCCAATTCCATCATAAGAATTAAAAATAATCCTTATGATGGGATCAGCCCAACACAAGTTGGACTGGCTTACCAATAACATAACATTCAAAAATCTTAACATAATGATGTTAACTCAAATCACGCAACATAGTGATTCTCAAAATTTGATAACCCTTTATATTAATAGAAGTAAAAGATCAGGATCAGAAGTACATGTTAGACCAAAAACAAATAATGAAATGAAAACCCCAATGATGAACTGATATTATATTTTTAAATTCAAATACAAAGGGAGTTGATCTTTGAGATGGACAACCCAACCAGAAGCTTTCTTTGAAGTCAAAGAAGAATTTTTTGCTACAGTTGAGGGATTGGAATCATATCTCCCTCAAGTAATAGATGAAACCAGTGGTTACTTTTAAAAAAGCAAATTAATATGGCATCTAATGGTTCTTTTACACCCATTTTGATAGGATTATGAGCACAAAATGAAGCCAAGGAAATTAAAAAAATTGGCCCTCCATAAGTGTCTGCTATTATTTGGCCCATATCTAAGTTTGCAGACCATTTTGGAGACGGAATATTTTCATTTATCTTTAACATCAAGTTTTTTTTAAATATCTTCAACCTCATTGATAGCCCCAAGTATCTTAGCATAGCATGACTTATGTTTCATCAATGTTTCTATCATTTCCCCTTGCACTTTTAACCATCCATTTTCATCATAACCAAGTTATTTTGCAATGACTCTAAATCCACAATTACCATAACCAATGGCATCCCAAAACCCCACCCAAGATCTCCTTTAATTTCTCAGGTATTTGACTGAGTTATTTCACTATTGGTTCCTATTATCAAACCTCAATTAGTCATTAATAAAATCAATACTCACCAAAGATGAGCTTCTGGTTGACTTCTCCACTTCAGAAGAGCTTCTGGTTGACTTCTCCACTTCAGATGAGCTTCTGGCTGACTTCTCCACTTCTTCTTCTTCCTCAGAAAAGGATTCTTATTACAAATGAAGGGATCCTAATTAAATTTCAGTATATTCCTCTGAACTATGAAATTTGGGTTCTTAGACTGAATTTCACTACAAATATCATTTCCCCATCAGTTCATTAAAGCCCAAAAAATAACACTTCTCAAAAAGAAATACTTACAATTTTTTGTCTTTTTGGTGCCCTTGTAGCCCATTTCTCCATCTTAAGTTCCCTTTCCACATGCTAAAATCTTTTAAGTTCATGAGGGGTGTCTGTCCATTTGATTTGACTTCAGCTGCACTGTAAAGCCTTGCCTTAGAAACCAAATATTTTGCATGATTGACCAAGGACTTTAAAATCTGCACTTTAAATTCTTCAGGTTTTCCCATAAAAATTGAACTGAGATTTTCAAACAATTGAGATGATTCAAGGACTGGATCAGTTTGAAGATTTCAAAAATCAAAAAAAATTGCTCATAATTCAATCAATTCAGAAATAATTCAAGCCCTTCAAACAATTCAAGTGACTGACTGGAAGGGTTATAGTCAACCCTCCACTGAGGATGAAAATCCTCAGGCAAAACAGATCCTCTCAATGCTAGTATTTCACCTAAGAAGTGGTAAAAAGGCAAGCCCATAATCTTGGAATATGAATTGGTTCACACTTTTCTATCATGATCACAATTTAACTTGTTGAATTTTTTTGCAATTAGTTTAATTGCCTCAATTGACAATTTGTATCCCAAAGGTAACAGTTCTGTTTGAAGAACTGTTCCTAACTTTATTCAAGATTTGTTAAGAAAAAAATGCACCAGTTTGATTTGAATCTCAATGGTTCCTTCCAGGTGTTTCAAAAAATCCAAAATGTTACCCAAATATCCTGCAAGTAATTGTTTCAAAGTAACATGGGCCCCTTCTACCCAAGATTTTTCTTAGTTTCCAAATTCAGGTTTGACACAAGTTGATGCCATTACAAATTTCTATTTGATAGGGAAAACATTATTTTCCATATACTCAAGAACATCCTCACCATCTTTCAAGAAATACTTTATACAAGTTTCAACATAATAAATTCCAGCATAGATGAACAGAAGATGAAATAAATTTGACTAATCTGACTTTTGGATCATTGACTTCTGCCTCCCCCTTGGTTTTAAAAGAACCATAGTTTGCCAACAGAGACATAAAAATTTTCAATCCTTAAACATCATTACTGAAGCAAACTTTGCAATTTGCTTGGATATTTTTAGACAAGTGCCAAGAGCATGAATTTCTGGATTAATCAGGGAAACTATTTTCAATGGCACAAATTGGAGTTTTTCATGGTCCGTCACAAAGACTTTGGGAAGCCTCTCTTGATCATAATCAGACTCCTTCGGTGAATTCAAAACCTAACTGTAGAACTCAAAAAAATCTTTTTTTATAAAAAAAAACTTTTCAAAATTTTTCCTGTTCTTTGTTGTCCATAAAACATGCAATAGAGAGATGTTGTACCTATTTTTTTTATAAATACAATCAAACAAAGCAATATGATCAGATTTTTTACAAAGTTTTATAGACTCAAGACAAGCCAGGAACAGGGCCTCTAAGTCAACTTTTCAACTCAATTTTGACCTTGAGACCCACTGTTTTTCTTGGATCATCTTGAATACAATGTCCATAAACTTTTTACCATTCAGATCAGCTGCTTTGAACTTGCGCTTAGTGTTATAGATTGTTTTATTTTCAATTTATTCTCCCCCATCAATCTTGCTCAGTTTCCTTTTGAGTTGAATTGAATTGAGAAAATCTTTAATGCCTTCCTTAAGTTGATCTAAGGCCCCACCAGAGATTCTCCACAGTGGAGAATGCACTGAGGGGTTTGAAGATGGTTGATGATTGTTTTGGTCATTTCTATTGGACAGTCACCATGTGGGATCTGCCACTGTCCAACTTTCACTTATCATGAATTTACACCCCACCTTCCTTGTTTGAGTTTTCCTTTTCCATTCAATGAGAAACACCCCCTTTTATGCTTCATATCTTTTGAATGCTAGGTCTACATATCTTTCTCTCTTTGGCTTTGTCAGCCACAAAACCAAAAAAAATTTGTCCAAATTTTGACATAACTCATATTTCTTGCTGGTATAGTGGTTGATTACTGGCCTCATCTTCCATTTTCTGAAATCAAGGTCACTGGTTCAACCCACCATAGATCCAAGAATGAATATTTATCAAGATTTTTAGAATTATATAATAAATTTTGACAATATTTTGTAATATTTTATGAGTATGTTTTTATGAGTATTGATTATGGAATCAAAACCTTGATAATATATATTATCAAGATGGAGATCCAATATAAATTTGAATTAAGTCATGAGGACTCAAATGCGTCCCAACTATTTAAATAGAACTTCCCAATATGTTCCGTTCCTTTTGGGACAAGTTATAGTAATTATTTTAAGCCATACTCTCTACTCTGTATAAACAAATTGCATAATTTTAATCTTATCCCCATCTGAGATTTAAAAATAGTTTAATATACTTCACTAAGACTTTAAAGCATCCAATCAGAGGGGCTTGAGCTCATTTGTAAATTATAAACCTTGTAATATCATTGCCAAGAATATAAATACCTTATACGTATAATATCTGCCAAGGTACTAGGAATTAAGAGATACGTAAATGCCAAGGCTATCAATTTATAGTTATTTAGTCATCCTGGGGTGTTATAGGACTGAAAAACCGTCCTTTTGACTGATTTCAAGTCCTAGGATCATTTAATTTACCTTTGGGGTATGTAAATAGAACCTTTTACATTGAACCTCCTAGCCAATTAGTACTAGTACCCTATTTCTCATTGGTTATGATTTAATGTGGTTCTGAGCCCTTGAGGAAAAATCCAGGGATAGCCTGGCACTCCCTTGATGATTCCATGAGTCCCCTTAGGTCTAATGTTACCTTAAAAGAGGAGGGTCTTTACCCTATAGGCCCTTCCTCAATCATTTTCTATATATTATTGATCCAAGAATACAGCAAGAGTTAACAAGTCCATTAAACTTAATATGAAGGGGAAGATTGACTGGGGCCTTAAAATTTATTTTTAAAATCAACAAATAATTAATTAATCAACTCAAAGTTTGCATGGGAAGTCCTTTGGAGTTGTAACAATTATTGTTAACTAAAAGGGTGTGAGTTTACTTTGTAAGCAAGGCTCCTATTTGCTTTATTCATTTAGAGCCAGGTCCCTTATTGCTTTATAGAGATCAAGGTGTGGGCTTTTACTGAATGTTGTGAGAGCCTAGCCATGCATGGATGCCTAATTTTGCCAATATTTTTCAGCTTCTTTCCTACTAAGAAAGGCTCTCACAGTAGGAGGGTCAAGAGGTTCTGGCACCTCATAGTTACATAGTTACATAGTTACATCCCACATGGTTACATTAGTGTCCATTAAGCCAAATCAGTCAAGTGGAACATGAGCTTTGAACCACCAGCCTGAGTCAATTCCAGTCGTGAAAAATCTTGTTCCTCAATTGTAACCCTAGATAAGGACGCGCTGGGGGCTTCCAATGTTTTAGTTCCCAAATCCCTAGCTTCTGCCACAGATTTGTTAACGGTGTGGAAACAAGAGAGAGGTACTCCCTGAAGTTTTGCTTAATTTTGGAAGTTATTGGTCATAGCGTCTGTAAGGATTGGGATGCGCCCTCAGAGAGAGAGATTGAGAGAGAGATATATATGAATTCCTTCCTTCCTTTCCAGACCATCCTTGTATATCCTCCTACAAAACCTGGTGCTGAGAGTGAGGCCTTTATTTCCTTCCTCTCAGCCCTAACCTAAGTACAAGCGCAATGACAGCCTGGAAACAAATAAGAAGGGAACCCTAGGAAACCAAACCCTTGCCTAACCCTAAAACTTACCCATACCTTCCAATCCTCCGCACTTGCCTGCCATTACACACACCTTGTTTGTCATTTTCATGACTCAGCCCTCCACCGCGCCCTACTAGGAGCCCCCCCAAATTGTCTGCATCTGCCTGACACGCCATCATGATTTTCCCAATATCCGCAGATTGGTTTGCGCTTGCATGCGTCTGCTTTGCCCGTATAAACTCCATGATTTCCCCACTCTTACCTCCCCAAACTAGCCATACTGCAAACTTGGTTGGGCTGCCTCCATTCCTAGGTCCATAACATCTGAGCGGGTCGCGGGCCTGCTGCATCAAATTAAGCCCAGTGCGCACCTGGTGTGCTGAGCCCCGCAGCACCTACTACTGAGACCGCAGCGGCCACTGCTGAGACCGCGCGCACCCCAGCTGCTGAGCCTGACCTACCAAATTCCAAGCGCGCAGGCCGCAATGCAGTTCCCAATCTGAGGCTATATAATGACACCACATCCCCCCAACTTGATTTCTGTCCCCAGAGGTCTTCCCATTGTTAAATCAACCATAGCCACGCTTTCCATACTGCCAACCTTGCACCCTCCCTGCCCACCCACCCAACTCCTCCCTTCACCATGGCCCCCTGTGACTTCTGCACTTTCAATGGGTATGAATGTTCTAAAATCACCAGTTGTTGGTTTTGCACCTCCTGCCTCCTTGCCCACCATTGCTTCTCCCTTAGCCAGGGAATTCCCTGGGCTCCCCCTCAATCTGGTTCCCATCTTCATCCGCGCAAGAGGGTGCATCAGGATGCATTTGTGGTGTTGGATGACAATACCATTTTGGAGGATTTTTGGAGCCCGCCAGGCTTGCCACTCCGCCACCTCTGGCCTCAACCAAAAGCCGCAACTTGGCCTCCCCCCTTTGCTGCGCTGGACCTCCAGGCAACAAGGATTTCACCATCTTTTCAGCTTACCAAGCCGCCATTTCTTACTGGGCAGATTGAGTCCAAGTTAATTTCCCAGCGGTGGACCTGCATGCCAAGGAAATTTTGAATTGCCATGCTCCTGGTCCTCCACTTCCTCCAGCTTTTCCAGCGTCTCCATCCCTGGCCCCGCAATTTTCTCCAGAACCCAAAGGCTGTTCTCTGACTCTGGCATCTCCAGAGAAGATTTTAATTCCATCCTTTCCATTTGCTTCACCTCTTCCCTGCACGGCTTCACCTCCTCCCCATGCGGTGAAACCCACAATCCCAGAAATCCCCACCAGGCTAGCGCTGAGACAGGCGCACTTTGAGGACTTTTCAGCAAGCTCAGACAAACCAATCCAGCAATTCCTTGCGGCTCCAGGTGCTCATGGGGCCAACCCCCCCCCCCGCAACTTGCTAGAAGCCTTCAAAGGACTTCTGGATGCAGCGCTTCAGAGATGGTGGAGGTTATGGACCTTTTTTGAGCGTATTTCCCCCTCCCCTTTTCCCTTTGCTTGTATCTATCCATGCATCTGTGCTTCAAAAGAAATAGACTTTTTCTTGCGCCATTGCACAATGAGTGAGAAATGAGAAAAGAAAATCCACATCCGTGCAAGAGCCCCATGAGTAAGATCCTGTTAAAATACGGATGCACTCATTTTATGTGCATTTTAGTGTGTAATCCAGATGGGATGGACAAATGGGCCTCTATGGCCCATTAGACATCACGTGGTCCACGTGGGCCTATGGGGATGTCATTGTTTTTGGACATTTGGGCGCCAAAACATGTTTTCCAGGTCTTTTGGGACACAGGCCTTAAGGGTCCCTCCAGGGTTGATGGGCCACCTTAGCCAGATGGGTTTATTTTGGAATAACTGGGCCCAAGTTTTATTTTGGAAATACTTGGCCAGATGGTCTTGCCCACCAAAGTATGTATTTTATGGTCTTTTTGCCTTGGTGGCCCATTGGGGCCGCTGCCCCTGTTGAGGCCCGCTTGGGGCCACTTTTTTCTTGCCTGTGCCCATTGCGGGGCGGTTGTACGGGGAAGGGGACTCTGTTTGGAGTCCTCCCACCCGCTTCTTGTGAGGACACGGCCCTGGTTTCCCCACCTGGCTGGTTGCGGCCACTGGGGTGGGTTGCAGCCCCTGCCTCCCTCCCTCCCCTTGCTTGGTTGTGAGGGGGAGGGAGGATGGCTGGTCCTCCCCCTCATCAAGAACCAGCCAGCAACTGGTTGCATGTGGCAACCAGCCAGGGTGGGGGGGACCTCATCACCCTCCCACCTGTTGGTGGTGGAGGGAACAAAGAGTTGGGGGGGATCTGACCACCCTCCCACCAGCAAGTGGGGTGCTCTCCCCCCCCCCGTTACCAAGAAGGAGGCTCCAAGGGCTGGGGGGACCTGATCCCCCTCCAGCCCATCTTTTTTTGATGGTCCGCCTGGGGCAAATTGCATCCCAGGCAACCAGAGGGGGACTTGACCACCCCTGCTGGTCACCTAGGTAGGAAAGAGGGGGAGTGGTGGCACGTCCACTGGTTACACCTCCCCCTTGTGAGCTTGAAAGCGGACCCAGATGAGTTCTGGGTCCCACATGGTCCATTTTAGGGGCCAACAGCTGGTTGAATGAGGCAACCAGCCTGGTAAGTGAGGTCACAAAGGTAACCAGGCTGGTTGTAAGGGACAACCAGCCAGGGTCCAAACAGCAACAAGGGCTTGTTCAGCCCAGTAAGGGTGGAAACACCAAACTTGACCGGTACAGGCTGGTCATAAGGGTTCAGGGACTAATGCCAAGTAGACTGAGTAAGCCCAAACCAATAAAAAAGGCTTGTAGAGCCTGTAGAGCCCATTTGGGGAGGATTTTTTTCCTTTTGCTTGTCATTAGATGAGCTCCACATAAGCACCATCCTTTGTATTTAAGTAGCTCTTCTCCCTGCTGTTTTCCATCCATTCATTCACAAATTAATTCACATTCTTAAGTGTTCCAGTGCCTCTGCCTCATATCAAGGATCAATCATAAGACATTATGGTCTTGTAATTTCTTTTGCTTTAAGTACTTCTCTTTGACTAAGCTTGTGGGCCAATAATTCTCACAGATCTGCGTCAGTGTGAGAGCCTGGACCATCAATGATTCCAAGAAGGGTACTTGGACTGCCCCAGAGGGACTGCCACACATTTCCCCATGCCCTTTCTGCAAAGAAAACAAGCACCAAGCCGCCAGTGCATACACACAACCACCAGAGAGAGAGACAATAGGAAAAAACCATTCTGGGGTGCCTAGTTGTTCCAGCTGTGAACCGGCTAGAGCACCCCCTCACCAATGTAAGCTTGTCCTGCATACACTCCAACCATATACCTATCTATTCCCATTACGCCTGTCTGTAAAGAAATAAACCGATAATACAGAGAAACAGACCCAGACACAAGAGAAAGAAAGAAATTTTATTTTTTTTCAATTCCATCACATTTCTCCTTGTGAGCCAGGCATTGCACCGTGCCTAATTTCCTGCAACAATCATAAATCAAAGCCAGTAAAAATCCAAGAAACCAATCCAGTCAGAGAAGTAAGGAGATGGAAATTCTGGGGTGCCTAGTTGTTCCAGCTGTGAACCAGCTAGAGAACCCCTTCACCAAATCAGGCTTTCCCATCCAGCACTAGCATCCCCCCCATCTTGAAAGATGTCCCCAGTGGTTTGAAACCTCCTACTCTGCTAGAGTTGCACTTTGCATGCAGACTCTTTGTCAGCCAAAGAGCCCAGGCCAACTGGGTCTCTGATCATTTCCAAAACCGCACCTTTTTCCCCTGCTGTTTTTTTTGAAAAAGGTAGAACCTCAGGCAAAAAATCACTTCACGTGTTAATAAACGGCCTTCTGCTTGAGAGTCATCCCTTCCAGTTCTTTGAGCTGATAGCTCCCTCCCATGAAATTAGAAGCCACATGGTAAGGACCATTCCATTGGTTAGCAAAAAGCTGTCCCCACTGAGATTCCAGACTATGGTTGTGTGGTAGCAGCAAGTCCTCTTTCTGCAATGGATCTTGGAGGTGGTGGAAACAGCACTTGTCCCAGTAGTGGATGGATTCTGTTTGGGTCTTATTCAACCGCTCTGCAGCCTTTTCCAAGGTTTCCTCACGCCTGAGGAGTTTTTTGGTGCATTCCTCAACAAGATCCACGGAGGTCTGGACCTTCCACCAGTCAACACCCAAGAACATATCAACTCAGTTTCCACCAGGAGCATGGGCCACTTTCTGAAGTGAAGCTCATAGGGCAAGTATCCCATCAATTGCTTCACGGAGATCTGGTCAGCAAAGAGAACCACTGGAAGCTTTTCCTTCCACCTTTTGCCATCCTCTCCGCACACATTTACCAGGGCATCCTTGATGGTATGATTCCCCCACTCAATCACCCCCGCACCTTCCAGGTATTACTCTGTCACTTGGCCAAATGTTTCCCTGAAACCTTGAACCAATGTCATCAAAAAACCATGGAAATCCGTGCCTGCTTCCAATGTGATCAGGAAAAGCAATCCATAATGCCCAAACCAGTCTTGCTCCAAGAACTGAGAAATCTTTTCCCCCAACAATTTCACCAGAGGGAACGCCTCAACCAATCCCAACAGTTTGTCCCGCGCAACAAGAAAATACGCAAACTTCCCTGCCTTAATTTGCACCAGATTGAAGGAGACCCATCCAAACAATGTGTCTTCTCCCATTGGGTGACTGACCTCCTTGGGAAACCTCAAACTCCACCGCTGACAGGCTTTGCATGTCCTCACCCATTCCCGTACCGTGCGCACAACCCCTGGCCACCAGAATTGCGCCTTCACTCTCCTCTGTGTCTCAATCTTGCCGTGGTGACCAAGGTTTTCATGAAAACACCTAAGGATCACTTCTTGTTCTGTCCTAGACGTTGTGACCACAAGAGGTACAGGAGTCTTCCACCTCCACAATTGCCCCTCCTGGAGGTAGAATTTCACCAAGCACTGCTTCACCCATTGAATGACTTTACTTTCCATATCCCCAGGAAACTGAAGATCCTGCAAATAAGAGCACAAGACTGCATAACGTCCAGACTAATGCAGCAGGAGACAAACCTCCACCTCCACTAAACCTACAAAGATGACCAGAGATTCCACATCAAGATTCTCTTCCCCTTTGTATGGATCCTCTTGGGGATACCACAACAGCGCGTCTGGCATTGTGAATGCCTTCCCCGGAACATGTACCACACTAAAGGAGAATAGCTGAAGGAATGCTACCCACCTAGTCATGGGCGCATTTGGAAGTTTTGGCGAGTTTCTCATCCACGCCAAGGCCTCTGCATCCACCAATAGTTTGAAATTAACACCCCATAGGAGGTGCTGTAGCCTTTGCACAATCTTAGTAACCCCACTCAACTCCAACTTTGGCTGCAAGTAACAGCTCTTTGTTGCAGTAAAGGTGATCAACTTGTAGAGACGCAGCCAATCTTTTCCATCCTCCTCCTGCGTCAGGACTCCCCCTGCGCCAAAATCTCTAGAGTTGACTTCCAAGCGTATCCCCTCAGCACCATAGTTAAGGTCCCAGAGGATGATGTTGCGCCCCACAATCTCCTTGAGCTTTGAAAACGTGTTGTCACACCCGGTATTCCATTCCCACTTTGTGCCCTTCTGTGTCAATTCCCACAGGGGCCTTGCTACCTCCCCAAACTGTTCAATTAACATGCAGACGTAGCTACACAACTCCAGAAACTGGAGAATGTGTGACACCATTGGCGGGGTTGGACACTTGAGAACATTGTTCCTCTTCTTCTCCACAATCCTCCTGCCTTTAAAAGCCACCACATGCCCCAAAACCCCAAGCGCCTGAAAGCAGACAGCCATCTTCTTCCCCAAAACAGTAAGTCCCGCCTCCTCAATCTGTTCCAGTGTCTCTGCATATTCCCAAATAAACCAATGGATTGCGGGAGCCTCCATCAAAACCGCACCTCCATAGTCTGTCTTTAGACCCTTGATACCAGTGTCATCAATAAAGATCTGGATTCCCCCAAGAAGGTCATTGCGCAGTATCCAGGTCATCTGGGCTTGGTACACCACCACCAAGTTGTTCCTGCCTTGTGGCAGCCGTGTTAGCTGCATCCTTCCTACCCCAGTTTTGAATGCAGTCAGTGGTCCCGAATTGGGGTGGACTTCCTGCTGATTTTACCCGTCCATCACATCCACCAATCCATAACACGCACACCCGGCCATCAAGTCCAGAAATTCCTCCATGCGTGGGGGCAACCCTGCATCACAGATAGTGAACAAGTTGAGCCGCTGCAGATCATGAAGAATCCTCAACAACTTCCAGTCCTGCTTGAAAACCAAAAAAATTGGACTGGAGTAGCTTTACATTGACTGTTCATAAAGCCCCATTCTCAAGCACTTGCGTACCAATTCTAGAAAGGCCTCCCAAACGGTCCAAGGATGGAATTGGCTTAATTTTCCTTGGCTGGTGTGGAACAGTGGGGATTATGTAGGGGTTGCTAACCTTGCCTTTCAATAATCCGCGCTTTTCCGGTACAAAGGCAAGGGCCTTCTCCCACAATACCAAAACCAACACCAGTAAATCCCTTTCCTCCATACTCAAGCATCCCAAAAGCCCAAAGGTGAGATTGTCAACTTGCTCATCCATGATTTTTTCCAATTGTGTTACCCATCCAGACTTCTTCAGAGGTGTTTCCCACGGGTCCTGGGACCAAGCAATTGGCTGCAGGTTTCCATTAATCCCCTGCGGCATTGGCTTGTTCTGAGGACCAAATTTCCAAGGCACTGGCTTTTACTTTCCAGCATTGCACCTTGCCATCTAAACCCGGCCATCAGTGTTGTAAGTCCTAGCAATAACCAAACTGGGGATTTTTTCTTTGCTCACAACTGTGGTGTGATGATAGGGTTTTCAAAACATAGAACCTCCCAGAGATGCATACTGAGGAAGGGAAATCGCATCTGCCCCTTTCCCGCTTGGCACGTCTTCCTCCTCCACATGCCCCTTGCTAGTTGACCGCCCGCACAAAGCCAGAGCTTTCCCCGTGCGGTAACCACAGCCTACTAGGCAAAATCCTCCATGGGGTGAAACTTAAAGTTGACTCCCTTGTTGGACTCACCATTTCCACACATTGCAGGTCCCCGCACCCATTTCCCTCTTCTGTGGTTGCAGATTGTTGTCTTGAATGGCATGCCAAACAAATCCTCAACTGTTAACACTTCTGTACATGCCTTGGAGTTGAAGACAATTTGGGCCTAGAATCCAAACATAAAAAGCTGGCCCAAAATAACATCACCCTGTTCCACCAAAAGAAACAATAGGGGCTTCCAGACCTTGGCAAACTCTACCTACTCTGCCTCCACTACCCCGTCAATGCAACCCTCTCCGCTGTTCAACGCCTGAATCCCCAGCGTGCACTTCCTCCACACCAAACCCAGCTTGTCCACCAACCTTGAAGGGAGCAATTTAACCATTGACCTGCTATCCATCATTGCCCATACCTTCCTCCCCGTGGTAGTCATTTTGACGTAGGAAAGGAAAACAAATACAGACTTCAACCGGCACAGCTTGCAATCTACCTCCTCCTCTGCCACGTTCATCCACTGGACTGTTGTTGGAACCCAGCCTTGCCCGCACTCCTTCAACGCCTGCACCATCTTGTCAACAACTGCTGGGGACACATCTGCTAATTCCCATAGAGTTAGGGGTATTGGCACTTTGTTCCCCATCACTCTTTGTACAATTTCCACAGCCTTCTTTCTCCCTGTGAGATTTGCTGGCAGCCCGCCCCTGTCAGGGCGCGCATGGCTGCCTTTGGGGCCAATGGTTGTTCTTTAACATCAATGTCAATCCTTTCTACTGTGACCCGCTTTTTTGCTTCCAATGGCCTTACTTTGACCTCCACTCTTGGAGCTTCCCAGGTCCCAGGCGCAGTTATTATCCCAAGCAATACCCAAGCCGTGTTGGCTGGAGCCCTCTCCTGTTCTTTTATTTGCACCATTGGAGGCGGCTGACCTGTTTTTGGGTCCACCAGTTCACCCGTTGGGAATATTTACATCAATCCAGACATGCAAACCAGCCCCTTGTTCATTTCTTGAGTGAGGTGGGCGCACCCCAACTTCCAGTGCCCTTTTTTCCCACAGTATGTACAATTGCGTACTCCAAAACCTCCAGAGGGCCTGCTGGGAGGCTGAAAACCTTCCACAATATAAGGTTCCATTGCAGGCGTTTGGGTTAGATCCGTTGCCAGGTTAAGGAAGATTCACAGATCCTACAAGATCTCCATAATTTTGTCCACCAATGGTCCCGGAGGTTTCTGAGGCGTTGAAGCACAAGAGGGTGTTGACGGTCCTGCGGCCAGCACTTGAGCAGGCGCAAGCACCAAGAGCATCACAGACTTCTTGGAGACAGCCATTTATGTTCTTTCCGTGTCCACAATGAGCTCATCTAGGTTTATTTTTCTTTCCATGGGCTGAAGGATGAACAATAGGTCTGGAAAAATCTTGATGCTCCTGTATAGCAATCTTTTGACTAAACCATGATCATACAGATACTGTTGCGCTCACAAAAAAAGTTCAGGCGCAAGCCCACCCAAGAAAGCCCACTTCATGACTCCCTTCTGCCCCACAACAACCTTGTTCTTTTCCAAATACCCATAAATCCACTCAAACTTTGACATGTACTCCACAAAACCTTTGCGCATCCATACCCCTCCATGCCTGCTTGCTTAATCAGTGGCTTTTTTGAAATTGCTTTCTTGGAAACAAGGCTTGCGCTTTCCCCACCTTTCCAACATCTCACTCTTTAATCTTCCCCAATCCTGCCTTTCATACCCAACCATCTACTCCATGTTCCAAAGCTTCTCCTCCTCCATGATAAAGAGGAAAATAGTGCGGACCTTATCTGCGCCTGTTGCGCCCTTGGAGTCTGAAATCCCTTAAAACCTAGCAAGAAATTGCTCCACATCTGCGGTGTTGAACTGGAGGTGAGGCAAGTCCCTTGGCCTAAGCCACACACAACAAGGATTCTCAACCTCCATTTCCAACAACCCTTCCTCTGATGGGGGGGCAAAACCTCCCACCCTAAAAGTGTGAGCAGCCAGTGGTGGAGGTTGAGTTGGGGCATTGGGAGCCAATTTTAGGGGAAAAGTGGGAGGAACATTGGATCCAGGGACAGTTGTTGGTAGCATCCTTCTTTAACTTCAAGAGACTGAGAAAAAAAGATATTTCCCGGCCAGACCCCCAGATGTGGAAACAAGAGAGAGAGAAAGATTGATGAATTCCTTCCTTCCTTTCCAGATGGTCCTTGTATATCCCTCCTACCCAACCAAGTGCTGAGAGTGAGGTCTTTATGTCCTCCCTCTCAACCCTAATCTAAGTACAAGTGCAATGACAACCTAGCAACAAATAAGAAGGGAACCCTAGAATCCCAAACCCTAGCCTAACCCTAACTCTTATCCATACTGTCCAATCCTCTGCACTTTCCTGCCATTATGCATACCCGTTTCATCCTGCTCATGAAGCCGGCCTCTGCTGTACACTACTTGGAGCCCCCCGCAATTTTCTGCATCTTCCCAATTTTCCATCATTATTTTCCCAATATTTTTGGATTGTTCTGCGCTTGCATGCATCTGCTCTGCCTGTATAACCTCTGCAATTTCCCCGCTCTTACCTCCCCAAACTAGCCATCCTGCAAACTTGGTTGGGCTGGCTCCATTCTTAGGTCCATAACGTCCAAGCAGGTTGCAGACCTGCCACATCCAATTAAGCCCAACCTGCACCTGGTGTGCTGAGCCCCACAGCGCCTACTGCTGAGACCGCGCGCACCCCAGCTGCTGAGCCTGACCTACCCAATGCTGAGGGTGCAGGCCGCAAGGCAGTTCCCAATCTGAGGCTATATAATGACACCACAACGGCACTATCAATTAAGTCCTTCAAAACAGCCATGTTGAAACCAGGGGGACTTGGGCTTGCCACTTTTCCCATAAACCAACAAAAAATAAAAGGTGCTTTATTATTCAATGCAAAATTCTATTTAGAAACTCTATAGTGTGCTCACTTTTGGGTTGAGAAAAAGAAAATTATCTGACCGGCAAGTATTTTGTGTACAGTTTGTGACAAGACTTTGTTTTTCCAATAGGAAGAATGTGTGGGAAACTTTTTGATTTCTTTTTGTGGTCCAATAGTCCCAAAATGTATGCAAAATCCACAAATTCGGATTGAAGGCACTCTAATGTGGTCCATGGGTGCCTAGGTACCCCTAATTACCCCCTAAAATTGCCCCGGATGGGCCAAAAGTGTCAGGGAAGAAACGTGCAAGTCTGTTCACAACTCTGGGGGTTGCAAAAGTTGTAAAAAACTTTTCTGACAACTTGTTGAGATTTGAACAGCATTTCACACCCATTTGAAACCCAGCGCTGTGAATTTAATACCTCCCTCAATTTTTATTTGTTGACCTCTTGAATCTTTGAATCATCAAGTTTCTTCAAAATACTGTATAACCCCTTGTTTTCTGAATTAATAAAATGCACATTGGGTTAAAATTATCTCCAAATTCAATTTTACTATTACTTACAGAACTGAAAAGAATTCAATTTGTAATGATATCCTGTAAAAATGAGATTAAACTATCCAAAGTGGGGAATAGATTATTCAGGAAATAACCCAGATAATTCAAAAAATCTTCTAAAACAAAGTGATCATGAAACCTGAAAGATATTCTTACTTTATAAAAGAACAGGTATGACATCCTCAGCATCTGTATAATTTACCACTATCCCACAAACCAATCCATTAACTCTGTGAGTAATAAATCAATAAAAAAATAATAACTTCCTTGTTAGATTCAGATACTGGCCCTTTATTTCTCAATAATAGGATATCAATATTTAATAAGAAAACCAACTTAAATTTGAAATAAATAAAAAACAGATGGATAATTTCTAACCATACTGAAAAATAAACAACCATTTAAATTTTTGAATGAGATTTTCACTCAAAATATATGACTAAATTTTTCCAGTAATATTTTCAATCCAGTTATATTTGAAGCCTAAAAGTATATATTCATAACAAACAAGAAGGGTCCTCTTTAACCTTAAAAAATTTCTAAGCTCATTGGCCTTTAGTTTCTATTGATTTTATATCTCAAATACCTTTGTATGATGGTTTAGATCAAATGAGTCTTTTTTGATCTTTTTTTAGAATTTCTTTCTCTTTTCAAAAACTACTATTAACTTTTCTTTGGTAGAAATTGATAAAATCACAATGAAATGTCTTCACCAAGCATGGAATCCCAAATTAAATGTTCAGTGATAGATGATCATTATTCATTTTGTTCTTGTGAATGAATTTTTGTGAAAATGATCAGAAGGGAAGTGATAAATTCACAACCCTGTGTTGTGACTGACATTCTTGGCCCACTTGGGGCTATTTTGCCCCAAATGGGCCATTTTGGGGGGTAATTAGTGGTACCTAGGCACCTGTGGACCACATTTGAGTGCTTTCCCCCCAAATTTGGGAATGTTTCATAAATTTTGGGACTGTTGTACCACAAAAAGACCTTTTAAAAAGAACCATGCAAAATAATTGCCATTGGATAATTCGTTGAGATACCAATATAGCTTCAACCTCTATAGTTCACCCATGGCAACTGTTTTCTATTCTTGTCTCATCTCTATCCTCTATTCCAAGTGTCCTCTTTTTCCTTCTGCCATTCAACTTATCATGTCTCAGAGGGACACCTCAGCGCAATCTGTATGCTCCATCTGGCAGAGTGCACACTTAGAGTTTGCCTAATCCATTTCTTTTTCACAGCTCTTTTATTCAAGCCCCAGCTCAGTACCCAGGATGAATCTCCCTTGTGCGGCTCAAGTACCATACCATCAAAATCCTGGTGTCTGAGAATGGTGAGCTCTTTTCATCATACTGTTTTCCTTTCAACCATTGTTTTCCATTCCAAATATCCTTTGCTTTTTTTGACTGACGCCAGCACACTCATTACCTCAGTCCTGAGTCATCTTTTCCTCTGTCCTGGCCTACTTCTGTGATTCTCCTCTTATCTCTCACTTCAGTTGTCCTGTTTCAGAGCCTTGTCTTTATAGGTGGGATTTCTGCTCCTACTTTTCATTTGTCTCCTCTAGTTCTCTGGTTTGAAGACTGCAATTAACCTTTTCTTTATAGCATCAAATCTACATAATTTTAGTTTTCTCAAGCCAAAATTGGGTTTACTTTGGAGCAGTTGAATTGAAATTTGGATTTAATAATGAAGTTTCTTTGGATTTTTTTTGGATTATTGGAACATTGGAAAGCCCAAGATCCCCTGTTTTCAACATGGCTGCATTGAAGGAATTAATTTATAATTTCATTAAAAAAGCTGTGGTAGAAGCTAAGGATTTGGGAAATAAAAAAATTGGAAGCCCCAATGTCATCCTGATTTAGGGTTATAATTGAGGAACAAGATTTCTGAAAACTGGAATTGGCTGGTGGTGGTGCGCAACATTCAATTTGCAATTTGATTGATTTTATTTGATGCATCAATTTCATCACACCAAATAAAAACAATTCAGAAAACATTCAACTCAATTTGGCACAATTGATTACTTCATTACTCCTAAGTCCTCAAATATAATCCTCCTGGAAGTTATTTCCATCTCTTGCTTCTTTAAATATGAATCATTAACTCATCTCCTTGACCCAAAGTTTTGACACCATGGTTTCCTGATAATCCTTGGAAAATTCAAAAAAATTTAAATTCTGATGGCAAATTTCACAACTTGTATGAGTTGGGGATGACACTGACTATTGAAGTTCTTCTATTCTTGAAGGATCTCTAAACTTTTTGAAAAATTTTTGGAATGGGGAATATCCAATGTTTATTTATCTTTGAATGACCTTCTGAAAAATTATAGTGAAATTAAAGGGCTATTTGGTGAGGGTGATAAAGGAAATATCAGGTCAGAGATTAAGTAAAGGATAAAGAAATTAATCATCTTTTTGCTTCTTTTCATTTTATTTTTGAGTTTTAACCTCAATTTAACCAGGGTGTCAATTTCACACTTTAAAAATTTCAGATCATTCAGCCTCTTAACCAATATGAATTCTATACTTAAAATAAATTATGTATGATCAAAATTCAGGAATATCTCAAATAAAATTTTTCTTTATCTTCTTACTAAGCATATAAGTCTTGAATATAAATTAATAATATTCAATTGTGTTGGGATTACTCTATCCCTATCATAAATCCCATTTGGTTCCTTCTCAGTTTCTTCCTCATTTCCTATCTGTCTTTATTCTTTCTTTCATTCTCTTAATTTTCTTTCTCTATATTTCTCCATTTCTTTCTCAGTCTGTCTTCTCTGTCATCAAACTAGTGTGAAACTCTCTACTCTGGTTTCCTCTACTGTCTGTCACACACGCGCGCTCCATTTCCAGTTCTTTGATGTTCACAAACCATGTCACGCCTACTGTGACACTTCTATCACTGTGTCCACCTGAGGACAGAGCTCAAGACTGGTAGAAGGATTTCCTCTCCTCATCCCTCTACTTGCCTCTTACTCTGACTTTCCTCAGGTGAGTATTTTGTGTCTCTACTATTTTTCCTTTGACTCTTTCTATTTGAAACTCATCCTTCTACTTGCCTCTTACTCTGACTTTCCTCAGTTCAACAGGTTATGAGCCCGGATTCGCCAGTTAACCCAGCTTATGAAACAAATCGCTCTCTATAGAAGGATCCAGCACAGATTGTGTCAAAACAAACAGTTGAACATGGAAGACGGACAACATGGACATCCAGTGCTCAAGACTCCCTCTTAGCTCACCTGGATCAGACTTGAACTACCTCGACTGGTCCATGATCCTACAAATCCACTTCCGAGCTACTGGCGTAGGATATTTGATAACCAACAATACTTCCAAGCCAACCTCTGAGACCTGGACTAAGGATAACCTGGCTGTATGCTCAGTCATATCAAGATCAATCAGCCCCGCAAACTTTCAGTTTATACAAAAACACAAAGAAAGCGCCTTAGGGATGTTGAATGCCCTACACGATGCGCACCAAGATAACTCCTCCGGAGGTTGAATGTACTGGTTAAGAAAACTGCTCCTTACAAGACTTAACGACAAGGAGATGACGACTCATCTCTTGGAAATTACTTTGCACAGTGAGAAACTCGCCTCTCTAATCACCGCGGAAAACCCCCTTACTTTGGATGACCTCCAGTCGACCGCTATTCTACTGTCTCTCCCGGACAACTGGTTAGGATGCATCTCCAGTATGATGAATGAGGAATTGGTCCCGTCATCCAAGCTTATTAACGCACTCAAACAGGAACACCTAAGAAGACAAACCCAAAGCAAAGATCTCCAAGCTGCAAACCTGGCAAAACAAACATTGTCTAACTATCATAGGTCTCTAAATAAGCAAGACGATAATACTCAAAACCAACCCAAAACTTACTACTGTACCAACTGTAAGACGGAGAGAAATTCCTTTTCTAGATGCCCAGAGGTCCTTGAAGCTCTTGCCATCTCAAAAAGAAACAAACAAGGTGCCCGACCTAAACCAACGTCCTCAAACACTCACAAAGCAAACCTAACAAAAGTAGATTGAAACAACAACGCTATTGAAGAGGACAATTTTTCCGATTCTGAAATAGTAATCCACGCCGCATATGCCTCATGTAACATTGCGCAGACGGACATGGACCAATGCGGAAATTCCAATTTCAATCTTGACTCCAGATGTTCTCTTTCTATGACCCCTCATGCGTGGCAACTCAATTCTAAGAAGGAGAAGTCTATCTCTATCAAACTGGCCAATGGATTGGTCATCACCTCAATCAAAGAGGGATCCATATCCCTGCCTGTTGGAACAGTCAGGGCACTACTGGTTCCAAATCTACATGAACCTTTACTTTTGATCTTGAGCATCTGCGACGCAGGTCATGAGGTTGTTTTCACCTCCTCAGGAGGCAAACTTTGTCAACATCAATCATCCAACAAAGATTTCCCAACCATCCTTTGCGGATATCAGAAAGGCAATCTCTACTACCTCCCTCGTAAACATGTGAGCTCCCGGGAGACAGCCCTCTCAACTTTTTCAAACTTCCCTGAAGACAGCCTTTTTGGTTACCACTGTAGGTTTTCTCACCTCAACCTAAATTTGCTTAGGAAGTTGCTCAAGTTAAAAGGAATCACTCCCAGACTCAACAACAAGCTGGCCTTCCAGCAGTGCACCACCTGTATACAATCCAAGATGTTGCAAAGTCCTTTCCATTCAAGATTAAGTTATTGATCCAACACTCCAGGCAAAATCATTCACTCTGACCTGTGAAGCTTTGAGACAAACTCTAGAGAAGGTTTTAAATATTTTATTACATTCATAGACAATTGCTCCAAGGCCCTCTTTGCCTATCCTTCACAATCCAAGTCCAATGCCACCAGCTCAATCAAATCCTTTGTTTCCTTTTTTGAAGCTCATTTCCACCATCCGTTTCTATCTCTGCGCACAGACAACGGCGGAGAATACATCAAAGCCAGTCTGCAAGAATTTCTGCTATCAAAAGGTATCTCCAACAAACCTGGTCCACCTCATTCCCCTCAACTGAACGGAGTGGCTGAACGCTCAAACAGAACTATCCTTAACCTAATACGCTGCTCTCTCTCATCCTTGCACTTACCTAAGTCATACTGGGCCGATGCGCTACACCATGCTCTCTTTGCATTCAATTCTTACCCCTGTAAGACGCCGCAAGGGTTTGTGTCGCCAAACTCCATTCTCAAGCATGTCAATATTCCTCCCTCTTATCTTCATCCCTTTGGGTGCCTTTTATGGTACAAGGTACCCGAGCCCAACCGGTCCAAGCTGGACGCAAAAGGTTGCAGGGCAGTTCTTCTGTCATACCTTGCGGAAGGAAATGGCTATTGTATTCTTGACCTTGAGAGTCGAAAAATCATCAAATCCAGGTAAGTTGTCTTTAACAACACTAGTTTTCCCTACAAAGGATCCCGACAAATGCCCCTCAATCCTACTGCTCTGCCCGCCCCCGTCAAGATCTCCTGGCCGGTCAATTCTCCAACCTCTAAGTCCTCTCCCGTTGAAAACCCCAACCCGGTGACCCTTCCTGCAAACCTCCCCCCTTCGAATCTTCTATCTCCTATCCTCCCTGCTTCTCCTCTCCTCTCTTCTCCATCTTCCCCCCCCCCTTCGGGACTTCCCCCTCTCCCTTGGTCCGTTTTGTTCCTTCTTCCTCTGTGCCACAATCTAGATCCTCTTCCACCTCCAACAGCTCTATTTTCCCCCCGCCTCTTTCCCCCCCTTCTGTCCCATCATCTCTTCCCTCCCCCCCCCTCTTCCACCTTCCCCTCCCTCCGTTGCTCCTTCTTTTCCCCTGCATTCTCCCCTCTCTGTTCCTATTCCCTCACCCTCGCCCCCTCCAGTGAATCCTTCCTTGGCGAAGTCCACACCTGCTCCCTCCGCCCCACGCCGTTTGTCAAGGACCTCCTGTGCTCCCTGCCGTTTTGGCAACTACTCGCGCTCCGCATCAATCAAGGACAACATCCTGGCTCCGAAGACATGGAAGCAGCTGATGAAGAATCCGCACCGCTCACGTTGGATTCTCTCGGCCCATGAGGAAATCTCATCCCTACGGGGGATGAACACTTGGGTCCTGGTTCCTCCCCCGAAAGGGCGGAAGATCATCCGCTGCAAATGGATCTTCAAAGTCAAAAAAAAAGCAGACGGTTCAATAATCAAACTCAAGGCCCACCTTGTGGCGATGGGATTCACCCAGGTTCATGGGCTAGATTTTTCCAAAGTCTTTGCTCCAACCCTCCGCCTTGAGACGCTCAGGCTTCTTCTCAGCCTCCTTGTAAAAAAGGGATGGATCGGTCGTCAAGTGGATTTTAAGACCGTGTTCCTCAACGGCCACCTTGACAAACCAGTCTATATGTCTCAACCACCCGGTTTTGAAGATCCAGTCCACCCAGACTGGGTGTGCAAGGTATCAAGAGCCATCTACGGGTTGAAACAGTCGCCTTGTCAGTGGAATGTTGAACTCAACTCCGCCCTTCTCTCCGTTGGACTCACCAGGTCATCCTACAATCCATCTTTATATTTCAAACTACGCGCCGGTCACCTGGTAGGTGCTGTCACGGCTCACGTGGATGATCTAGCCATTGTGGGGACTTCGGATTTTGTCTCACCATTCATCGCAGACATCAGAAAGCGTTTCACGATTGGATCTGACAAGGACCTGTTCCTTTTTCTTTCCATTTCCATTCAGCGTGACCGGAAATCTGGAACAGTCTCTATAGGGCAGGAGCACTACATCACTTCCGTGGCCTCCACATTCCTGCCATTGCTTCCCTCATCTGTCGTCTCACCCACAAGTTCAAATTTTAAGTTGTTGGTAAAACACAAGGTAGATTTACCCCCTTCACCACCTCAATACAACCAACTGATAGGCTCTCTGCTCTAGGTCTCACAGTGTACTCGGCCAGACGTCTCTTTTGCAGTTAACAAACTGTCTCAATTCCTTCAAGACCCCTCCGTCGAGCACTGGGATGCATCCCTTTGAGTACTTTGATATCTCTACGCCACCAAGAACATGAATCTGACTCTTGGTGGCTTGCACCTGAAACTGACTGGTTTTGCGGACTCCAACTGGGCTGAAGACCGTGATGATTGTTGCTCCGTGTCAGGTTACGTTTTCCGGGTAGGGGTTGGCTCTATCTCCTGGAGATCCAAGAAGGAGCCTATGGTTTCTCTGTCAAGCTCGGAAGCAGAGTATAAGGCCCTGTTGGACTGCTGCAAGGAGGGTCTATGGCTATGGAATGTAATGGTTGAACTCCACATCTGTGAAACCGGTCCGGTTCCGCTCTATGTCAACAATGAAGGCGCCAAAGCCTTGGCAAAGAACCCTGAGCACCACTCACGCACAAAGCATATCGACGCCCATCACCATTTCATAAGCAAATGCGTAGCTTGAGGGGTCTTCACCATTCATCATGTGGGAACAAAGAAAATGATTGCTGATATGCTAACCAAACCACTATCTCAAGTGCTCCTTGGGATACATCAAGCTCTATTTGGCCTCACAGAGGTTGGTTAGCAAGGGGGGGTGTTGGGATTACTCTATCCCTATCATAAATCCCATTTGGTTCCTTCTCAGTTTCTTCATCATTTCCTATCTGTCTTTATTCTTTCTTTCATTCTCTTAATTTTCTTTCTCTATATTTCTCCATTTCTTTCTCAGTCTGTCTTCTCTGTCATCAAACTAGTGTGAAACTCTCTACTCTGGTTTCCTCTACTGTCTGTCACACACGCGCGCTCCATTTCCAGTTCTTTGATTTTCACAAACCATGTCACGCCTACTGTGACACTTCTATCACTGTGTCCACCTGAGGACAGAGCTCAAGACTGGTAGAAGGATTTCCTCTCCTCATCCTTCTACTTGCCTCTTACTCTGACTTTCCTCAGGTGAGTATTTTGTGTCTCTACTATTTTTCCTTTGACTCTTTCTATTTGAAACTCATCCTTATACTTTCCTCTTACTCTGACTTTCCTCAGTTCAACAAATTGGTCTTCTATTATTTACAGTTTAAATTTAACCCCCAGGAAAATAATCATGTGTATCTTCATTCACATTACTATCAGCTGCTAGACAACTCTCTGAAATTTTCAGCGTGCATGAACAAACGGCTGAAAATTGCAGAAAGCCTTGGGAAAAAACCGGACGTGCGCAGTTAAAATTTGTTTCACCATTTTTCCTGTGACAGGTCAACTGTATCAGGCTTCCTTTCCAGGTTTTTCTCAAACTGATAAGAAGGCTGGGCTACTGCTTTGTATCCATTGACCAACCCTCATTGCCTTGACTCCATCAACTAACCCACGTTTCCTCAAATCCAAGTAAGTAAGTACTTTTCTTTCATTTGTTTCTTCCATCCTAGTAAGTAAGTTACTGACTTAATTATTCTTTTTTCTTTGGTACAGATCAGGATGGAAAACAAAAATACTTGTAGTCCCAAAGACCATTACAATGATGAAGCAAGGAAATATCAGGAAGAGATAGAATACCATTCAAAGGCCATCCAAGAGGCCCATTAGAACCTCCTTTCAAATCAACACCTCTCAGCGGCATTCAAGAATTTGAAGAAAAACAAAGGAAAGAATAAACAAGCAAAATCTTGAGCCAGCCAAGTCTGGCAACCACCTCAACCAATTAGCAGTGAAGTCAAGAACCTGGTCAAGCAACATATCTTGAATCAGAAAAAGACTGTGGTTGAAGTTTCCATGATGTTTGGAATTTTGGATTTGCAATTTCAAAGAATAATTGATCAAGCAAGGAATGGGAACAATAATCCCTTGACTTCTTCAAGAGGTGCAAAATCAAAACTGGACCAAGATGTTATTGCATCCACCTTGATGCATCTTGAAGAAAATCCTTTGATTCAATTAAAGGATTTGGAAAGTCACGTCAAAGAGGACTTTTAAATCACCATGTCAGTCCCATTGGTCCAGAAGTTACTCAAGAGCCTTGACTCACCAAGAAGATGGTGATTCCATTCCCTTGCAAGTGGAATGAAGCATCCTTCCTGCAACAGCAACACAATTTTTTTCTCAATTGTGTCACTGATGTAGGAAGGAATCTCATATTCATCAATGAGTCTGGATTCAATTCCCAGACTCAGCCCACTCATGGGTTTTCACTTTCTGGTAATATAGTACTTACTTACTTCTTTAGTACTTAAGTAAGTTTTTTTTTTGTCAATTACCAAATTCTTGTTTTGTTTTATTGTTACTTAATTCTAGGCCAGGCTGCTTCCCTGGAAAAAAATTCTAGGGGGAGCATGATTCATCTCATTGGAGCTCTGGCCAACTCCAGGACGCTTTATTACAAACTACTTAATGAAGATGGTAAGAAAAAAGGAGGCACAGTTTCTTTGGACATCACAAATTTTCTTCTCCACCTCCATGATTTTTTCCCACCCAAATTGCTCATCATCATGGAAAACGCACCCATTGATTGGGGTGACAATTTCAATCAATTCTGCCAAATCATGAAGGAATTAAACATTGAATTCCTCCCCAAGTACTCACCAATGCTCAATCCAATTGAGCTTGTCTTCAACATCATCAAGATTCATGTCAAGCACCAAGATATACGAAGTTGCATGGAACTTTCCAAAACAATTTGTGGTTATATTGAAGAGAAGATAACCAGTGAATTGGTGCAAAAATGCTTCATTCACTTTAAAAAAATATTTTATACAGCATTTGGTGACATGAAACAAATGACAGGAACCATCATCAAAGATCCCAGTAGTTATCTTGCTTAACTCCATTTGATTCTGATATTTTTTTTTGTATTTTTTTTAATTACCCAATTACTTACTTATGCTCAAGGAATAATGTAATTTATCAAAAAAAAATGCTTAACTTTCCAAAAAAATGAAATAAAAAAATTTTGAGGCCTCTCTTTTCATTAAATTTTACTTCAAAAAAAGTTGTCTGCCAAAATTGAAATCTGGACAGATTATGGTTAAAAATAGGACAGGAAAAAGAAAACGCCAGACAGCTCATTCTGAATGACTGGCCAGTTTAACTCAAATTGAGGACAAAAGAAAAGGAGGACAAAAACAAGAAAAAAGAGGGAAACAAAATAGGACAAAAATTCTGAACAAGAGGACAAGATCCATGACAAATGTGGACAGTTTTCTTGAAACTGATAGTATATCCATATTTTTGCATAATACCCTACACCACTTCATTTCTACAAGGTTTCTGGTACAGTATGTACTTATTACATGTGTCAGCCTCCGGGATGCCAAGATCCTTGCTATCCTTTAGCTACCAGAGGTGATAGAATAAATAATAAATATATTATTCAATAAATGCAGCAAAAATCCGTAAAATATTTGGATAAAGCTTATTGCAAGGTTGATTGGTTTGGGTATGGTTTAATGTTATAAATCAATATTAATAAATTGATTACTAAATAAGTTGACAGAGGTGCCAAAATTATATTGGGGATCTTTAACACCTCTCTTCAGGGAATTCAGTATGAAAACACATAGGCCTGGTTACTTTGGAACCTTTAATTTATATTCTTAAAGGATATATTTCCCAAAGATAATATGTATATAAAATACAGGGTGGATTGACAGGTCTTTGTAACCAAGCTGCCACAACAGAGAAAGGATAATAAGACTCACTGGTATATTATTAAATCCTTTGGGTACCTGTTTGGGACGTGCACTGATGGGTAAGATAAATAAAGATAAATAAAGATAAATAAAGATAAATAAAGATAAATAAAGATAAATAAAGATAAATAAAGATAAATAAAGATAAATAAAGATAAATAAAGATAAATAAAGATAAATAAAGATAAATAAAGATAAATAAAGATAAATAAAGATAAATAAAGATAAATAAAGATAAATAAAGATAAGTAAAGATAAATAAAGATAAATAAAGATAAATAAGGATAAATAAAGATAAATAAAGATAAATAAAGATAAATAAAGATAAATAAAGATAAATAAAGATAAATAAAGATAAATAAAGATAAATAAAGATAAATAAAGATAAATAAAGATAAATAAAGATAAATAAAGATAAATAAAGATAAATAAAGATAAATAAAGATAAATAAAGATAAATAAAGATAAATAAAGATAAATAAAGATAAATAAAGATAAATAAAGATAAATAAAGATAAATAAAGATAAATAAAGATAAATAAAGATAAATAAAGATAAATAAAGATAAATAAAGATAAATGAAGATAAATAAAGATAAATAAAGATAAATGAAGATAAATAAAGATAAATAAAGATAAATAAAGATAAATAAAGATAAATAAAGATAAATAAAGATAAATAAAGATAAATAAAGATAAATAAAGATAAATAAAGATAAATAAAGATAAATAAAGATAAATAAAGATAAATAAAGATAAATAAAGATAAATAAAGATAAATAAAGATAAATAAAGATAAATAAAGATAAATAAAGATAAATAAAGATAAATAAAGATAAATAAAGATAAATAAAGATAAATAAAGATAAATAAAGATAAATAAAGATAAATAAAGATAAATAAAGATAAATAAAGATAAATAAAGATAAATAAAGATAAATAAAGATAAATAAAGATAAATAAAGATAAATAAAGATAAATAAAGATAAATAAAGATAAATAAAGATAAATAAAGATAAATAAAGATAAATAAAGATAAATAAAGATAAATAAAGATCAATAAAGATAAATAAAGATCAATAAAGATAAATAAAGATAAATAAAGATAAATAAAGATAAATAAAGATAAATAAAGATAAATAAAGATAAATAAAGATAAATAAAGATAAATAAAGATAAATAAAGATAAATAAAGATAAATAAAGATAAATAAAGATAAATAAAGATAAATAAAGATAAATAAAGATAAGTAAAGATAAGTAAAGATAAATAAAGATAAATAAAGATAAATAAAGATAAATAAAGATAAATAAAGATAAATAAAGATAAATAAAGATAAATAAAGATAAATAAAGATAAATAAAGATAAATAAAGATAAATAAAGATAAATAAAGATAAATAAAGATAAATAAAGATAAATAAACATAAATAAACATAAATAAAGATAAATAAACATAAATAAAGATAAATAAAGATAAATAAACATAAATAAAGATAAATAAAGATAAATAAAGATAAATAAAGATAAATAAAGATAAATAAAGATAAATAAAGATAAATAAAGATAAATAAAGATAAATAAAGATAAATAAAGATAAATAAAGACAAATGAGAAAAAAACCCCAGGGTGGTTGCAAACTACTTGTTTTCAAACCACCTGTTTTCCGCCCATTTGGGCCACAAACTACTTTTTCAAACCCCCCCCCCCCAGGGTTTCACAAGTTACAAAAAAACTCTGCTTGCAACTTTTTGAGTTGTGAACACTGTTTCATGCCTGTTTGCAACCCAGGGTTGTGAATTTAACACCTCCCCCTGATAAAATAGTCACACACAAACTGATGTGTGTACATAGATTTCAAGGTTTCATACTTTCAAACATCATCTTTGTATGTATATAAGTTCTTTGTGATGTATGTGCATATTTAAGGTTTGTGTCTATTTCTTTTTAATAATTTTAAACTACATCTTTGCATGTATATGTGAGGTTTTCTTTTTTATGTATATATGATGTTTCTTTTGTACTATCACAAACATACAGGGCAAAAGCATACAGGGAAAAAACGTGTAACAAGTACAACACACACATATAATAAGGACTGTAACAGAGGGAATTGACAACACACATAATTCATTCTAATTCCTCACTTGGCTGAAGCTTTTTTGAACATTGAACATTTATATAAACCCCCTTCCATCCTTCTATGATTTGATGTACCTAAAAACAGGAGACCAAATAGCTGCAATATGGCTGGAAGTTATGGTATGGCTGGAAGGTATGGTATGGCTCAAAGGTATGGTATAGCTGGAAGGTATGGTATGGCTGGAAGGTATGGTATGGCCGGAAGATATGGTATGGCTGGAAGGTATGGTATGGCTGGAAGGTATGGTATGGCTTGAAGGTATGGTATGCCTGGAAGGTATGGTATGGCTGGAAGGTATGGTATGTCCTGTTTTGTTTTTCAACCGGAGACCAAATAGCTGCAATATGGCTAGAAGTTATGGTATGTCTTGTTTTTTTTCTGATCATGAAATTAAAAGTTTTCTGATAGATTTCAATTACACACAGGCAATTATCTTTCTCAATCAAACAATTGAGATGTCACACTTGGGCACTCATACTGCTGTTTGAGAAGGATTAGATGACCCTCTGAACTATGTTTTTTTTTATCTTTAGGGTGAATTGGGTTGGTTTCAAGAATTGAAAGAACAACCAGGAAAGAATAGGTTCACTGCCATGAAAAGTCTTATTCAAATTTTCCATCATTTTTTCATCCTGATTATTCAATATTTCACTGGGGTGGTTGTCTGTTCCAACAATATTTTTTTGACCAATACATAAAAATTGAGAGATAAAGATTATCCTATATTTTTCATCATGAAAACCATCTAAGGGTCAGGAAGTTCTATGGTTTTGTGGATGCCATCAAAACTGGTGTTTAGATGTGTCATGGAACAGTTGATTTTCTTTTCTATTTCTAATAAAACTTTCAGAGAGGCTGCCTTGACTAAGGGTCTAATTGAGGAAAATCAACATTTGGAAACAAAAATGGAAGAGGCTGAGGAATATCTTTAAGCTTCTGAGCTAAGGAAGTTGTTTGGAATGCTTTTATCACCTTTTGAGCCTGCAGAACCACTTTCCCTATATTAGTTTTCCTTCAATTTTATGGTTGATAATTTAAGTCATTCTTGAATCTAAGATCAAAGCATTCTCACAAATGAAATATCAAGATCCATATTTTTAAAATTGTGGCACAAGTGTTGAAGCAGGTCGTCCTGATCTTCCAAGAGTTGATCAATCAGTGGAGGGGACAAGGAACAACAGGAAATGGACCCTTGAGAAAGAACAAAATTCTGTTATCAATCAATTGACTGTGCAAAACACCTCTCTTCTGAATCACAGAAAGAAACAAATATTTGATCTGAATGCATGTAGTTGAAAGGCTACTTCAAGACCTCATGGATTCCAACCTACCTTTTGGAGGAAATTTTATGGTCCTTGGTGGATACTTAGAGAAAATTTTCCCTGTGGTCCAAAAAGGTACATGTCCCCAAATTGTTGATGCAATTTTGGTTGATTCTTCTTTCTGGAGATATTTCCAAGTTTTGCATCTGATTACCAGAATCCCCTACTTAATTTTGCAGATGTCCTGAATAATATAGAGGCTTTGAAAAAAATTTTTCTTCCTGAACACCTGGTAATTCATGGCCATAGGGAAGATCAACCTTTGGATGGATTAATCAATGATATTTTTCCAAACTTGCACCATTGCCACCTTGAAAACGGTTATCTAATGAACCATGTTATTTTCCAAACTGTGAAGACATATTACAGCCATGACTCCATTGAAGATGATACTCAAAATCTATACCAAAAAGGGTTTCTCAACACAATATTTCCTCCCATCTTTCTTCCTCATAGCTTGAATCTGAAATTTGATGCCCCTATCATGATCATGAGGAACATGGACTTTAGAATTTGGGCTTTGCAATGTGTATTGCTTGATTGTTTTCAGATTGGGAGGCAATTTTATAGTTTCCAAAACTGCAACTGGTGATTAAATAGGAAGGCTGGCTTCCATTCCCCACATCCCCTTGGTTACCAACCCTGATGAAAATGGCCTCCCTTTCAAGATGATTTTCAAAGAGTTTCCAGTTAATTTGGTGTTCTCATTGAGAATAAACAAGTCTCAAGGTCAGAAATTTTCAAATTTTGGTTTTTACCAGCAAGATTCAGTGTTCAGTCAACATGGTCAGTTATCCTGATCAAGTTTTGTATGCACACTGAGGTTTTAAATTCTATACATCCCAGAAACTGATGCATTTGAAATATATGTATATATATTGAATTACTCCTATATCAATAAATGGACATTGGCTTAGCCATGATTTAATTGAAAATTAAAAAATGGTTTTATTTTTCACATTTTTCCAATCAACCACATTCCATTCTCTATCCAAATTATTTAAGTTACACTGAGGTTTTAAAACTTACTCCTATATGAATGAATTGAAATTAGCTTAACCATGATTTAATTTAAAATTAAAAAAATGTTTTATTTCACATTTTTCCAATAAACTCACATTACATTGCCTATCCAAATTATCAAATTACAATCAGTAAATTTGGGGGCAATACTCTAGTAGATACGTAAAAATCCTCTGCGGTTTTGGTATATAACAGGTCATCCATTAACTCTTACAATCAAGCTTCAAAACTCCAGGCCTATCAAGTTTGGGGTCATACCCATCAACATCGCATCCAGCTCGCAATTTGGTATGCGATGGCTACCGACCATCCCGCTTCTGTTGACCATCCGAAATCACATCCAAAGGTTTTTTTCTCATCGTAGTTGATCGTCAACAGACCAGCCCGGAGTAAAAACAATCAGCCATTTTACGATCCGTTACGATTATCGAAAAGTTCTCAAAAACAAAAAGGAAGAAAGAAAGAAACTGCGGTAGTTATGTATGTAGAGATTTGGGGCTGAAAGTGATGCGGACTTTACCGAGCCCATGCATGATTCCCAACGAAAAGGTAATGAACGAAGGTCTTGCGACCGAAATCAACACAGATTAATTCAAAAGATTACATATGTTTCACATGTACCTAC
Organism: Puccinia polysora; assembly: GCA_025617555.3. Classification (NCBI taxonomy): domain Eukaryota; kingdom Fungi; phylum Basidiomycota; class Pucciniomycetes; order Pucciniales; family Pucciniaceae; genus Puccinia; species Puccinia polysora. The sequence continues at coordinate 25,539,510 of CM062632.1, read as the reverse complement.
TTAATTGAGGCGTCTCTGCAGGATCTCGTCAGAGGGGGATGAAATTTGGGGCAAGAATCACGGTAACCAAATGATTAAAGTCGAGCCAAAAAGTGTCGAACGGAAAAAATTAAAGACGTCAAATCGTTATCCTTAATCGAAGGTTCGACAATGGCGCTGATATCCTGAGAAGATTGATCAAGCTAGACACAAGATATCGGTTGGTTAGAAACAATATAAGACCCTCAAGATAGTTAAGGTGGCCAAGACGCGGCATATGGATACTTGCATAAGCGGATGAAATCTTGCGAGTTCCAAGTGCAGGCGAATCAACAAATTCGATGACTAGTGTACCGGTCAAGGGATGACGCAGGCCGAACTTGATTTGCAGTTTGTCAGGGTGTAGCAAATTGGGTCCTGAGACATTAATGGAGAGTATACCCAATGCTGCTTTGTAGGTTTGAGTGACACTTGTTAACCTGTTTCGGATGGGTGGGTCAGCAATCAAAGCGCAGAAGAATGATACAAGGATGTTGAACTTGTTCATGGCGTACCATGTTCGGCTGGACTCTAACTTAACCATCGAACTTTCTTTGATTCGACCACCAAAAGTTCTCCTTCGGTCTCCCTCGGCTTTTTCGAGCGCGTTACGTTCTACCCTTAGTTGATCGACTAGCTTGGACTCCTTGGCGTACTGTGCTTTTAACTTGGGTAGCTGCTCATTATTTTCGGTCAGCTTGTGGGTAATTTCAACCAACTGACGCTCCAATTCACCCGCGGCCTCGGTGGCCTCGGAGATTGTCATGAGTTCCGAATCATCTTTTTGGTTCATCTTCAGCTCGTTCAGTTCTAGTTCTAGATCGGCGATATCGTTCGTCAGCGCCCGATTCAATTTATAGGTGGCCTCCGAGTCGGTGTACCGGTCTTGAAGTTCTTTAGCCATCTCAACTATCTTCGCTTCATCTTGTTCAATCTCCTCCTGTAGTACTTTGAGCATGACCTCATATCCCGAATTGGCTTCACCTTTGAGGGAGGAAACAGAATATGGAAACCTGGTAAATTTCCTTAGTAAACACCAGTCCCCGATCGATTAAACAGATCAAGGTCAAGAGCAAACTTACACAGTTTCTGAATCTCATCATACGAGCAATTCAATCCATTTTCATCCAAGACGGTACTAGTGATGAACCTTTCTTTTGCAGCAGCCTCTACCCAATTGAATTGCACAGCCGACAGATAAGCCTGTTTTAGATCGAATCGATCGACGAAAAGAAACCAGTCGGTAGGATATCGTCAGTTGAGGCGTATATAGACCGATGACGCGACCGGGGACAGGCTAGGTCAAGTTGAGGAGCGAGTAAGTGGCTTACCTCATAACTAATCAAATCGAAGTCCAATCGGCGAAGGATTTTGGCATCAACTTCCATCTGCTTGATATTACCCGGTCGGTCACCATCGTCGTCTAGTTCTTGTGAGGTATCGTAGGATGCTTCTTGACCGATGAGCTCTCTCCTCAATTCGAGTGAGAACAGTTTACGAGATTGGTATTGGTCGAGGATACTCGTAATCTGCTCCAATTCTTCTTCCATTCGGACATCGATCTCGTTAGATTCAGATTGATATATCGATTGAAGTTGATCTCTTGTATCGGTCACTGATTAAGTGGGTGGTAAGTTGTAAGTGGTAGTGTTGATGGCTCCTGCTCTCCCTCTCTCCCTCTCCACCTCCGCCACCTCCTCTTGACCGCCCACCGCATCCACACTTCAAGGTTCGGCAGAGACCTGTCACAGACTCTGGAGATCACAGCTTCCCAAGAAGGTTGTGGCGCGAGTCACTAAGGCAGGGCGGCGCGTGGAAGGCCAGCATGGGGTCTTTCATTTTTGTTTTAGGTGCAATCTTGCTTTCAGCATTGCACACTATGAAGTGAAATTAGCACAACATTGCGTCTTCGCAGACCCAAGAAAGCCAAAGAAAATTACTTAACTTGTTTTTAAGAGCTGAGAACAAATCTGAGATACTGAGCAGTGATTGGGAGAGAGAGAAGAGAGAAAGAAGAGAAGAAAAGGAGAGAGGAAGAAAAACGTGAAAAAAGTGTAATCTATGAGGCACTATTTTTGTCTTTGTGGCTTTAGGTTCTATTTAACTTTTTTTTCCAACTAGATTATTATTCCATTCTCAGTCCCCAGGCATTTTGAATTGTCCAATACTGCTCACAGAGGCCGCCATGGCTTCTTATGCCCTTCTGTCCACGGGAGCCCAGCTCAAGCAATTTGGGTTAAACTTGATCCTTTGCTTCCTAAGCTCTTTTGGGAGAACTTGCAGAAATCCCAAGATTTCTTGCAGTTGTCCAAATCATGGGATCTTTTATTGGTTGATCTCATCCTCTAAGATTGGTTTGTTGTACATACATACAATTGACAATGGATGATTGAATCAGTCAATTGTTCCTTATTCATCTTTCTTCTTCACAACAGCTCAGATTCATGGAGTGGGTCTTCCCCATCTGGGTCATTAGAGTTATGAGGCCCACCTGAATGTAAGGGCATCCTTACTGTGGGAGGTAAAAGTGGGGAGGCAAACCATAAAATTAAGGTTTGCACAGCAGTTCTTGTCAGCCTACTGGATGCCAAGACCCTTGCTATCCTTTAGCTACCAGAGGCGATAGAATAAATAATTAATATATTATTTAATAAATGCAGCAAAAATCCGTAAAATATTTGGATTAAGCTTATTGCAAGGTTAAGTGGTTTGGTCATGGTTTATTGTTTTAAATCAATATGAATAAATTGATTACTAAATATTTTTATAGAGGGGCCACAATTATATTGGGGATCTTTAACACCTCTCTTCAGGGATTTCAGTATGAAAACACATAGTCCTGGTTACTTTGGGCTCTTTAGTTTAAAGGATATTTTACCCAAAGATAATATGTATATAAAATACACAGTGGAGTGGCAGGGCCTTGTAACCAAGCTGCCACAACAGAGAAAGGATAATAAAACTCACTGGTATATTATTAAATCCTTTGGGTATCTGTTTGAGATGTGCACTGATGGGTTAAACCTGTATACTGGGGTTATAAGGTTGTTCAGCAGTTTTAATTGATAAAAAAAGAGGTTGAGGACGGATATTATTGATCAGACTTAGCCATAAATCACTTACTTATCCCTTATAAGTACTTGATTACCTTGGCACAGTGTCTGGATGTAAATATAACTGGGTCTCTGCCCATCAATATCCTCAAAAGAGCTCTTTATTTATAGCTTTTGGAGTCCCAACATTGTCCTTCTGAGGGGTACAGGGGCTCAAAGGGACGGAAACTAAGGCTAGCAGGGTAACAAGTGGTAGCCTGTCACAAGTTCTTGGTGCTATAGCACGGGTAGCATCTAATTCCTCAGGGTATGGGAATTATTCTACTTTATAATAGATATTAGGCCATGTGAATAACACTAATCTTTCCCATTTATGTATTATTTAATTAATTATCCTTAGTAAATGTTCCCAGTAATTCAATAATTATTTGAATGGACATTTCTACGGAAATCCTGATGTCAGGTGAGTTCTCATTATGTATTATATAACTGGAGTAAAAGTCATGATATTGATTTTACTCCTTATTTTCAAGTTCTAGTTGATTTACTAAGATAATTACTTAAAAATATAAGTCATGGGAATTCATGTAATATTTTTACATCATTAGTTTTCTTAGTATGTCACGAAGATATTGATGTCTAGAAATTCTCATAAAAGTATATTAAAGTCTTTTAATAAATTCTTAGAAGTTGTCATTGTTGTATTTTCGACATTCTTGGTACTTTGAATTATATTTAATAAAAAATACATATAAGGGTTATTTAAGTATTTTTATATAATATTATGTACTTTTAGACTATCTACTATCCACAGGAACATTTATTACATATGTAGAATGTTCCCGTGTGGGTTGTAGCATGTTTAGGAGGTACCTAAGCCTCTCAGGCCGCCTATCACTCTGTCAACCTGTAGTCCTGCGGCTGCATACTTGTCAGAGGCCCTGGGCTCCGTACACAACCTTGACGGAGTGACAGGGCTGTATCTCAGCTGCGTGCGGGTGCATTGGCTACTGCGGCTGCATGCGGGAATTGTGACAAAACACATTTCCTTCTGTAACTCCTAAAATATACACAACACCTCAATTCTGACTGAATTTTAGGTGTGAAACCTATACGTGACAATGTGTGTGAAATATTTCATTGACCAAAAGCTCAATAGTGGAGCCGCAGTATTTTGGTCTTTCCTTCCTTAATTATTTAAAAATATAAGGAGTTGGATTTCAAGGGTAGGGTCAGTGAGTTACCCTACCTAATTTTTGGTGAAGAACCCATTTCTGTAAAAATATTTATGATTTTCCTACTTTTTCTTAGGTTAATTGTATTATTATTATTTTTATGTTATTTTTGTTACTTTTGCAGCTTTCTCTGCAATAGTAGCAAGCTGAAAGTTCTTGCCTCCCCAAACTGCTGCTTCAAAACTTCAGGGAAGTATCCAGGGAGGTATCTGTGTGTGATTCCCTGCCCCCAAACCTTTGGTACATCTCCAACCAAACCCGGGGGCAAAAACCATGGAACCATCCACCTTGACCAACCTTTTCAGAACTCAATCCCTTTCTCTGTCATCCCAACTAAAAAGAACAATAGCGGCAGTTCAGATAATACCCAAACCTGAAGCTTTGTAAAAAAAATGCGAGAAACCAAAACTTCAACCCAAGAAAAAATGCCAACCCAATTTTCCCTGAGATTTTGAAGTTTTCCACCAGCATTTTGTCAAAGATTATCTTTGAAAAAATCCAATTTACAGTGACTACCTATTCCAATGTTGATTCCAAATGCACAAGTTGCTTCTCATGAAGATTGTTCATAACTTGGCTGCTCATGATGAATATTTTTCTCATAAGCAAAATGCTCTAGGAATTCCAGGTCTCTACCCTGTTCAAAAAATTGGCTTGTCAATTCAAATGCTTGTGTATGGAAACTTGGCGGGTTCAAATGACAAATATTTTTGGATCACAGAAACCACCAGCTTAAAATTCCTCATCCATTTTTACCAGGGGTTTTTTAATGTCTATGGTGATCAGTATTTATGGTTTTCAATACAAGAAGACCTCAAAATTCTGGAGGCCATGGGAAAAGCAAAAGGATTCCCTGGCATTTTGGGTTCTCTTGACTGCATGCACTGGTCATGGAAAAATTTTGCATTGGCATAGGCTGGTAAATACAAGGGAAAAGAGAAGGTCTGTATTTTTATTTCTCTCTTTGAAACATTTGGACTAAAAAAACTTCAGAGGTGCCAACCATTATTCTTGAGGCTGTTTTTTCCCAATACTTGTGGATTTGGAACTTTTTTTTTGTTCTTCCAGGGTCTCACAATAACATCAATGTTGTGGATCAATCACCATTGTTCAAGGAGCTGATGAATGGAATGGCCTCAAGTGTGGATTTAAAGGTCAATGGGAATACCTACAACCACAGATATTATCTGGCCAATGGGATCTACACCAATTGGGGGATCCTTTTGAAGACCATATCCCATTCACAGGATCAAAAGTGAAAGGTATGTCTTTCTTTATTTTATTTCTGCCAAGAATTAGCAAATTCAATTGACAATTTAATTTTATTTGCCTCCATATACCTCTCCAGTTCTTTGCCAAAATGCAAGAAGCGGCATGCAAGGATTTTGAAAGAGCTTTTGGAGTGCTGCAGGCCCGCTTTGCAATTATTTTGAGGCCTTCACGCAGTTGGAACCATCATGATCTTCAGCTCATCATGAGAGCATGTGTCATCCTCCACAATATGATTGTGGAGGATGAACACAACCTAAATCCCAATCTTTTTTACAAAAATACCAGAGATTTAGAAACTCCTGTGGTATTATATAAATAAATTAGAAAATAGCTTGCTGGCAGTCCTTGAAGGGGAATTTAGTATGACTCCTTCTCCTTTAGAGTATTATTAAGACTAAGGTGGTTTTGAATTGCCCGCCCTTCTAGTACTATAGTAAGTCTGCACAATAATTTATTTAAATTAATGGCTGGTTTCTTTGAGACTTAAAATAGGTCTCAGATCAGACCTGGATTAATTATTACTATTATTTGTAGGATTTTTTGAAAAATAGACCAGATGTATTGGATTATTGGTTAGTGATTGATCAGATATATTTGATCTTAACCAATATCCCAATATTAAAGGGTTCAAGGTTTTATCAAAGGGATGGTTCAGGAGAGGACCCAAGGATGGTTTTAACCACAGGGGGCTGGGTAGAGGAAAGGTTGGTAGTTTCTTTTTTTTTGTGCTCTCTTTCTTTGTAAGGGCTATTTATTGATTAAAGGGTGGGTTTTCTTTGATTTGGTGCTGAATATTTAGGTCACAGAGTGAGGCTTATTTAAGAACCTGTTGGGTGGTTTAATTGGTTAAATTTGTGTTATAACTTGCTCTCTGATTTCTTGTTTCTTCATAATTGGTTCACTAATACTATTTATCTGGGTAGGTACCACAGATGGATGATGAGGTGGAATGAATGGGTGGAGATGAGTGATAGGCCAGATGGCATGATGATATAACTTGGATAGGGAAGAGAGGCCCTCATTAAATAGAAAAATCCTAGCTCTGGGGGTGCTCAAGGCTTCCCCTGAGGTTCTCCCTGTTCTGGTGAGCAACAGTGAGATACAGTTACAAGAGGCATTTATGCTGGTTGTAAAAAGCTTGTACAGGGGCTTCATGCATGCACAGCCTTGCATAAATTTCTGTGTAGTAAAGATAATATATATTGCTGCGCTGTACTGGTAGTTTGTTTAGTGCCACTTGATTCTACCTACATGTATTTCTGTGAAATAATGGTGTTTTTTGGTTCTGGTTAATCCTGGTTCCACTTCCTCCTGCATACATTGCTCCTGTATACTTCTGCACAGCCTCCTGTATGTATATTTGCACGTTTGTTTAGTTCTGCTTGAGACTGGTTTGACTTCCTCCTGCATATATTTCTCCTGTATTGCTTCTGCACAGCCTCCTGTACATATATTTGCATGTTTGTTTGGTTCAGGTGACCAGATCTGGACTGGTTTCACTGCCTCCTGGATCTGTGTTTCTATATGCTGATGAGGTGACTGGATCTGGACTGATTGCACTGCCTCCTTGATCTGGATTGCTGTATGCTGATGAGGTGACTGTATCTGGACTGATTGCACTTCCTCCTGGATCTGTATTTCTGTATTCTGACTGAGGTGACAGTATCTGACTTGTTGCACTGCCTCCTGCACCTGTCTTGCTGTATTCTGGCTGAGGTGGCAGGATCTAACTTGCTGAACTGCCTCCTGTATCTGTATTTCTGTATTCTAGCTGAGGTGACAGGATTGGTGTATGGTCCTGGTGTTGAGGTTAAGCTTCAACTGGTATGTACTTGAGGGTTTTCAAGGTATGCCTTATTTCTTCCACAGAGATGTGACACCTGGTTAGGTATGAGTTTGCCACAGTTGAAGGTTTCTTGGGATGTATCTTCTAATAAATGAGAGGTAGGGCGGTACTTTGGCTGAGTGACTATAGGTTATTTTGGATGTAGAATCCATTTCTGAGGTTTATTTGAGCGTTTGAGCCTTTTTTATAGTAAAAAATTGAGTCTGATTGCTATGGGACAGGTTTGATCTACCACAGCGCAACCATTTAAATGAATGAAGAACCAAATGTGGACTTATCAGATTTTGTCAAAAGGTATTACAATATCCAAAATCCCAATATTCATCATTCACTTTTCAAGGACTGTAAAGCTATGAGGCAACTAAAACCAGATATTATTTTATCAGAATGAGAAACAAGACAGAATAGAAGAAGAATGAAATCTTTAATAACCTAAAACCAGGAGTAAAAGAGAATAGAACTGCAGTAAGCGGTGGATAAAGAATTCTTGATAGAAGAGACAATAACGTTGTCAAAGATTATAACCCCAAACACAAGCCTAAGCCTAAAAGAATCCAATTTGATCAGAGAGAGATATCATAAATGATCTATTGGTAAATATTGAGGATGGAGCTTACCTGACTCAAAGCACCCTCAGTCCAATGACACAACGGTTTGAGTTGTGTGAGGAACAGGAAAGAGGAGTGCACAAGTCAGGTCTCAAGTAGCTCAGAGTGCCAATCTAATATAGAGTATTGGCACTGGAGACAGTATGAAAGATAAGTGCGCGCGTATAACTCGCATAGTAACTTTATAGAGACCAAGACATGAGAGTGAGAGGAGACAAAGGAAAGAAACAGAGAAAGAAACAGAGAAACAGTAAGTAGAAATAAGAGAAGCTGAGAGATAGTTAGGAATATTATGAGCTTTCAACAAGGACCTCATTGAACACCTATGGAACCTCAAAGGTCATCTTGAGTAGTTTCTCATAACATCTTTCTGTCTCTTTCTCTCTCACTATCTCCCCTGCTATCTACCTTTCTATCTCTCTTTCTCTCTCTATTGCTCTCTTTCTATCTCTCTCTCTTGCACTCTATTAGCTATTCTTTCCTGTTTGGTCTGTCTCAATTTATCTATTTGATATGTATTTTTTGTGAAAAATTGATTGGTTTCAACATTTTTCAATGAAATATATCATTTAAATCACTCCAAAACAAACCTGGGAGATTCCAAGTAAAAAAAAGTGCTAAGAGATATCATTCAACAGTAACTTGGAAAAGCTTGATAGGTAAAAGTCATGAAGGCTAGGGGAGTCATAAAAACTTTGGAAACAGATCTCATTCAATGTTAAGTGGGATGGGCTTGGCAATTTCAACATGTATGATTGCTAATAAATGAATTGGAAGAGATAGTCCAGATAATAATAAAAGGAAAAATAAGAATAGAATTCACACCACCCACTCAGGAATTTGAAGTGGAGAGGCTGTATATTGCATGTATTTGGCATCCACCATTTTTAGAATCTCAGCCCTTTTCACCTCATAATATTGTCAAGTGACAGGATCCAAGTGATTCAGATCCTTCCCCATGATCAGCTCTTGATAAATCAACCCCAGGTCCTTCCCATGTGTCTGAAGAATGTCTTTCTGTTGTGCAGCTTCAGATGCCAATTGCTTGTGAGCCCTGGTCATGTCTTTGTTCCATGCCACAACAACCACACCTGAGGATGCCTCTGATGCGCAATCAGATGGCTTGCTGCCATTTTTTTTGGCATTCTTTTGTCCAGTAGTTCTTTGAGGTTCCAAAACAATGCTTTGTCCAAATATGCTTGGTGAAGATGGTGTAGTTGGTTCAGTGTCAACATCACTTGATGCTTGTTGTTTTTTTGGTTGATTTTGCTTTTTTTCTCCAGATTGTACATGTACTTGCTCCATTTGGGCGCATTAAACACCAGGAAAAATCTGGTGGATCTGGTCAGCCAGTGACATCACATCCTTTTGATGAGATTGTTGAATCCAATGGATTTCTTGAATGTTTCCATCATTTGGAAACACAGCTTACCCCCAGTTTACAATCAGTTGCTTCACATTTGCTCCAATTATTCAAATTTGTTTCTGATTTCATTCCATTCTTTTTCACCTTTTGGTATCCTAGCTTTCTCTTTCTTTTCTTCCTGTCTTACCTATGATTTCAAATGGTATTCTCCAAGGTTTCTATTTTACTTCCTCCCAGATTCCACATGGTTTCCAATTTTTTTTCCCTGATTTCTCCCTGATTTCTCTCTGATTTCTTGCTGATTTCCCACAAGTATCCATTTTTCCCCCTATGAGGATAATCCCTCATAATTTTCTGAAATGAAATAAAAGCATTTTTTGAACAAAAGTTATCCTCATCATTCATACAATTCCTTTTCTCATGCAATTTCTGTTCTATCTACAGGTAATTCTTGATACATTTAATTGCAATTCACTCCAAAAATAATTCAAATAAAAAAGATGGAAACAATTCATAACACTTGGGATATTTGCATAATTTTTAAATTTCACTTTCAGGAAGATATAATTTTGTGACTAGTATGATTCCATTTTGAGAGAAATATGCACACTGGCCATCAACAGCATCACAGGAAATTATTTGTTGTTCAATCCCCTGTTTAACTTTGTACACATTGAGATGCTTCCAATCAACTAAAAAATTCCTGTCAATTTGAAATGGATTCACTTCCAAGAAGTAACCTGGTATGCTCCAATATGGATCCACCACATTGAATATGGTTTTTATCTGACCCAAGAAGGAGACTTTACCCAGATTATATGACACAGTACTGTTTCCATAATTTGATTCTGTTGTGGATAATGCCATTTTATTCCAATGGAGATGATTCTGATAGTTCCACCATGGTGAGAGAGTAACAGTGTTTGGTTCATTGGAACTATTGATTTGATTGAAATCTTGCCAATTTTTAGAAGAGATGGAATTCCTGAGATAATTGAGGAATTTGTAATAAGATTCTGGATTTGCATGGACAGGATTTAGCTTTGGGATTGAATTTGACCTGGTGGATGATTCAAGAATTCTTGAAAGTTGATTGACCTCTGGTGGTGCACCTGGTGAGTTGATCAGGGACTTTAAATTTGAAATTCTGCAGAACCTTTGAACTATAGTAAGTGGTACCTCATCTGAGTTTAATGTAAATCATAGTCAGCATTTTTTTATTCTATATATCTTTGATTTAAAGGAATTCACACACCCAAAGAATTGTTGGTGTTGAACTTGGAAAATAGCCCATTCAAGCGCTCATAAGCCCAGGTAGCACATGTGGGGCCAGGCCCCCACCTTTGTAAAAGCTCAGGGATATGGGATGCAAGATGATGATTTGGCTTTTGATTTTGCTCTGAAAATAGCTTCCTACAAAGTTGGCAATATTTTTCCCATTGCCTGGTGAAATCAGAACCATTTTGGGAGCTGGTATTCCAACTAGTGGCAATGTTCAAACAGGTCACTAAATGGAAGGTATTTTCAACAACTATTTCTGGGAATGGACATTGTTCAAATTGCATGGCAATGATGAAATTGGGAATGTAGACTTTATAAAGGAGAGACCACTCTGCAGCCTTGAGACTTCCATGACTTGCTTCTCCAAGTTTTTTTGGTACTCTTGTCCAATCAGATGGGATTAGACTAATCTTGATGACTTGTTGAAGATTTTTCAGCAGAACAGAATCAAACTTGAATTTTGACAAAATTGAAGGGCTTTGCTCAGGGATATCACTGGTGTTGGGATCCAAAAATGAGACAGGTAAATAATCTAAGTCAGAGAACAAAGAAGATTCTGCCATGAATTCTTCATGAGTTAGAGCCAGAGGTTGTTCTCTCCCTTTGCCTATGGATTTTTTTATATTTTGAATATCTTGCTGGGCATCTCTTTTCAAGTAATGCAATTCTCTAGAATCAATTTGTTTTTTGCTGGGATCTTCATTGTCTCCACTTTCATCTTCATCATCATTTGATCCCTCATCTGATGAGTCTGGAGTTTTTTTCTGTATCTTTTTCCAAAAGGATTCTGGAAGTTTTAATTTGGTAACAGCATGATCTTTCAAGGCTCCAAGAATAATATTGTGCATCATGTCAAGGTTGGACGTTTTTTGTGGCATCCCAATAAGGGATTTCTTCTAATATTGAGTAACAGACACCATTCTCTTTGAAGAGATTATCTCTGTGTGATTTAGTTGCATTTAACCATGAATTTACTTGAATTTTGTGCTCTGATAAATTTCTTGGGGCCCAATTGAAAGGCTCAATCTCATTTATCTCAGACTTTTCAATGGTACAGAAGTTGCAAAACCTTTTTCCTGAATGACTGGTAAATCCTATGATCTTGTGCATTTCTAAAACATCTGCTATGACAGTGAGTATAGCCGCTCTGATGGTAACTCCTGAAGGATTATTATAGGTCTTGGAGAAGTGGACACCATTTCAAAGTTTCTGAAGTTCTCTGACTAGGGGGGTGAGTATATGATTCAGTTGAGGACCAGTAGGCTCTTTGGGGCCAGATATGATTCCTACCAGATAAATTTTTTCTGATTTCAGACGTATTTCAGGTGGAAGATTCAGGCATACCATGGCAATGGTTCCAAGAGAGGCATGACGACTAGACTTTCCAAAAGCATTAAAACAGTCAACATATAGGTTGAATGCCAAGTTCCCAGGCTTTGACAAAAAGGGGGAAGTTTAATTTGGGCCCCTGAATCTTTTCCAAACAATCCCATCCCAGATATCTTTCATTATCTCAGAGGGTTTGTTTTGGAGATTTTTGAGCAGTTCTTCCTCAATGCCTGGACTTTTCAAAAATCTTGCCAGCCATTGTTGAAATGGTTGGTGAATGAAATTTTTGCTTGCAGAGAATTTTGATTCTTTTAAATTTTTTCTGCTAGGCATGGATTTAATGGAAGTCTTCATAGCTCCCAAGGCGGATGAGCAAGGTGGACCCTGTTCAAATCTTTTTAAATGTTGTGTGCATCTGATATTGGGGTCTGTGACATGTTTTTCTTGGTCAACCAAGTAGAAGCACTCTGGAAAACAGACATATATCTCCAGTGAAGCATCCAGGTTGAGATGCTTGAAGATGGTCAAAATGCTGAGGGGAATCTTTGAGCTGTTATTGGCCTGATGGTTTTGAAGAGTATTTTGAAAAATTGTTTTATTTTGAATATTGAAAGCACAAAGCAGAAACCTTGATGCCTCTGTACTGATTTGATGATGCACATTCATGATGACTGTGATCACCATTGGAAGGATGAAATGGTGTTGGTTTTGTATCCAGGGTAATAGGACAAATTATTGAGTGTCAAATATGGGAACACCAGCTGGAGGTGAAATTGCAGTGAAATTATCTTGAGATTGGGCCATGTTTGCATTGTTATTATCTAATGGATATCTATGGTTTTTTGGTGTTTTTGGGGACAGTGCTTGTGGAGCCGCTATTGGTTGTGGAGAAACTTGAGTGGAAAGAAAATTTGTGGTGAATTTTTGATGATTAGAATATCCAGATGGGGTAAATGCTATGCCTTGCTTTAGCCCATTGGGAGTCATATGAGTTTTTCTGGAGCAATTTTCACACATGCAAACAATAAGTTGGATATTTTTTGGGGCCATTTTGGTGCAAGTTCTTGATGAGTGGATGAATTGATGATGGGGGAGAAAAGTGTCTCTTTATATGAAAAAACTCTGGTGAAATAGGTTGCAGGTTCAATGTTTTTGTTTCAGTGACTCGCGTGGGTTATTAAGATGAAAACAAATTGAGTGCTTATCTTGAAACATTGAAACTGATTCCATGAGACATGTTTTGGGAACTTGGAAGAAAGATTTTCTTCACTTATCATGAAACAATTAATGGTTTATCATTAAGAAGTTGATGTCTTATCATGAAGCAGTTGATTCCATATCATGAAACAATAGAAAATCATCATGAAAAACTTCAAGGCTTATCATGAAACATTTGAAGTCTTATCATGAGATGTTTCATTTCATTACTTATCATGAAAAATTATTTACATAGCTTTTTTGTTTGCCAGAATTCATTACCCCAAGAGTGAGACTTTTGTAGAATTTTTAGGTGTGTATTGCTGATTGAGGATAATCAATTTTTTTTTTTGAATTCAATTTCCAGCATGAAAGAATAAAACATATTACTGTAGTGTAATTGATCCAACATGGGCTTTACGTGGAACACTAAAAACAAAATTCTCTTCATTATTCACCAATTGAAGCCAATAATCACTGAAATCAAGTACAAGACATTTTGAAAGAGTAAATTGTGAATTCAAAGGCCAAGAGAAGGCTTTATCATCAAAGAAATATTGTTGAATCAGAGATACAACATATGAATTGGTTCTTTTCCATATTTTTTCAGTTATATCTTTTGGCTCTAGCTGATTTATTCTAGAGATTAATGATATAAGCTGGAGAGAAGTGGTGACTTTGAACCTCTTCTGATCATCTGGAATAAGCAGGAAACCATGTATTCCGGAAACCAGATATGCTGCTAGAAGGTGATAGGCAGGACATTTGGTGAATTGTTGAGGAATTTTGGAAAAAGCAGGAGTATATTTAGCAATATTGGTTGTTGCCCTGTTGATTTTATGTTTTTCCCAAAGAATGGAGAAAGCTATGAGCATATATTAAATGCCATCTACCACATTATCTATTGCTTTGAAGTTGCTTGGAGGAATATTGGATGGATTGTTTTCTCCAGACTGTGTGATTGCTGGTTTGCTTTGCCAAGATTTGATGCAATTGATGAAGTACTGAATTTTAAATATTTCCTCTGCAATTTCATCCTCTGGATCAACTTGATTCTCAAATTCAGGGGCAGGAGTGACTTCCTGAGAAACCAACAAAATTGACTGGAACCAGATGTGGGCCCAGTTGCATTTGCAGTGCTCAGTAGGAAATGAAAGTAATTGGATCAAATCCTCAAGGGAATAAGTGCCCTATTTTGGGAGGTCAGTTGGTGTGGATGGGATGTTGATGACTTCTGGGGAGTAATACGGCTCACTGACTTGAGCTTTGAATGGGTTGAAATCTGAAGGCAGAAAAAAACCAGTTCAGCCCTGGAAAAATGCATGTCAACATTCATATTGAATTACCACTATTTTCCAACTGCTTGACCCGCTCCTTCAAACCAGTGGCACATGTTTCAAACCGGATGGACTGGCTCAGAGTTGAGGGGTATGATTACAAGGGTTTGATGTGTTTCAACCAAGCCTCAAAGAGATGAATTGTGGATGAAACCGCCAATTCACATGCTGAAAGGATGAGGGAGGTAGAGAATAATTTGAGAATTGGCTGAGCCTCTGCATGATACTTTTTGAGACAAGGCATCACATCTTTAACAAAATGAAAATAATTTCAACATTAGTTTTGTTATCAATCAATAATAAATAAATAGATGTTCCCTACCAGGAGCTGGGTTTTGGATGCTTTGAGTGAGCTGCAGATTTTGAGTTGATTCAGCAGGTGTTTGTGAGGTTGTCTTGCCAACTGGATTGGTTCCAGTTTCATTGTTGGGGACTGCAGCAGAATCATCTGTTTTTTCTGTATTGGGTGGTGCAGACATGTTGATTTCATCTTCTTCCTCATCACTTTCTGAAACAAATACATGCTGTTTTTTGGCAGGTCTGTTGGAGGATGAGTGAGAGGCAGATTGCTTTTTGAGGAGGTTGCCACTACCAATTCTGACCTCTTCTTCTTCAGGTAATTCTTCACCCTTTGATACGACTGATAAAAAACACAATGGTCAACAGGGGTCAAGAGTGAAATTTAGTGGGAATGACTTACTGGCATCATATTTGTCACAGGCTTCAATTTCTTGATGATAAATATCACAAAGAGAGCGGGTGGCTGTTTTGTCATTTGCAAATTTTTCCAATTGTTGATGTTTTTGTTTGTTACTGGAGAGGAATTCCTGGCGTGATATGAGGGACACTTCTGAATCGTTGAGGAATCCACCTGTCTTGGATGGAGGAGGGGGTGGAAGTGGTTCCACTGCATTGTCTTTGTCACCAACAACTTTGTTCCAAGCGGGAGGTTTAGACAGGTTTAATCTAGGGGCAGGGGGGCATCCATTGCTGCAGGCCCTGTGCTATCAGGTAAAGTTTGGGTATTGGCACAGGTGGTTGTATTTTCTGTTGATGAAAAGGGTGCAGGAGTATCATTCCCAAGGGAATGGCAAGAAGATTGAGTGGTAACCATGATCAGGTATATAATTTTAAATGAGTATGATAAGAATGGAAAGTAGGATGTAGAGGCTGGGGATGAAAAGGTGGTGTAGTGAGGAACAATTGAGTGGATGGATGAGGGGGGACAAGGGCAGGGAAAGATGCTCTTTATATAATGGTGCTGGGGGATCATAAGAGTACCCCAACAGCAATCAAGCCATTGTATTTCTACACAGCAAATATATGATGAGGAATCATAGGATAACTGTATTTGATATGGAAACATGTGATGAGAGAACTGATGACAGGGCCTTGAATAGCATGCAAAAATTTCTATTAGAGTATATTCATGTTTTGATGGTGGCAGGTGTATATTTCATACAAAACATGAATAAATAGAATAAAGAGTACAGAGATCAGATATAGTATGAAGCATGAAATGTAGTCAGCAGATCAACTTAATTACACACAATGTGTTAACTGACTTTTTAGGTCTGCATTGCATGCAGATGATCCACCAGTGATCACCTCATCCTCTTGCATTGCAGCCAAACACCCATTGTAAAGTCTCTGAGCAATTTGCACGGAAATACCAAGTCTGGTGAATGGACTTCCTGCTTGTTGATTGGATTGAACAGTTTGGTGGAATAATGGGTTGGAAGCCCAAAAGAGATCAATCCATCCATCATGTTTGTCAAACTCAATGACCGCAGAAATACCTGGAAGAAAAAACTGGCCTTGTTTGATGTCAAAGCCTTGACTGAAGTGAGCTGGTTCACCAGTTGCCTCATGGATACCACAAAAGCCACCATAGGTGATAGAATTGACATCATCAGCAATATGAGCTTGATTGTAAAACTCCCTCCAGTTTGCACTGATGTTGCCAGCAAAAGGCTCAGTGTCCTGGGGGTCACCATATTCTTGGGCACCAAAACCAGGAATTTCGGCCTGTTTCATCTGCTTGATTGCATGTGAAAAGAGTCCAGGCGCCAACGCTTTGTATCTTTTGGAGATGATTTATTGAACAACAAGCATCTTGTCCAGGAGCACCTTCCACTGTTTGCATCTTTCTGGTGTAAGAGTCTTTGATGTAAAAGGCTTATATATTCCTAATCAAAATAATTGAATTTCAATTAGTATCACTTGTAATCAAAGAATTCAGTAATAGAATTGCTTGCCAAATTTTTCCACTTTATCATACCCCTTACGCCAACCAAGTGCTTTCATGATACCACCAAGAAAAGAGGCATTTTTTTGATTGCCATAGAAAGATCCAAGTTGGACAATGGTTGTGGTCAAGAGTCTGATTTCATAATATTCTGTGCATGACATGTCCGACCACTTTGTGAATTTGTAAACCAAGCCAAGTTCATGCTTGTGGTTGGTGAGGACAACCACTGAAGGGCCTGGGTTAATATGGTGTTTGAACTGCTCAAGGAACCTGGTTGTGTTTGCAATTGAGTGCACATCTGGACATCTGATCATTGTAAAGTCATCAGGTTGGTTTATGGAGAGGCTGAGACCAGGGCAGCAAGTGATATTGGCCAATGCCTCCATTTTCTTCTTCTGAGTTTCAGAGCTGAAACCAAAATCCTGACTGGTGGAAGTATGGGTGAGGACATGTTGGATCTGAGTTGGACGTGGAGGAAGGACAGGAAGAGTGGGTATGTTGACCATGGGTGTTGAGATTGGTTGGCAAGAGCCGCTTGTTCCACTAGCTTGCTTGGCCTGCCTACGTGCTTCTTGGGCCTCCTTGGAGCAGATTCCAAGTCTCTAAAATCCACAGGAAAAACAATCAGCTTGAATCCAAGTATGGGATGACATGGTGAACCATGAAGTGCTTGTGCAACATTCAGGCTGGTCATCATCAGGAAGGAAATACAGGGCGCCCGTCCTGGATAAACTCCCTGCGTAAACCCTCCCTCCAACAGGCATCCCATCCAATGGACATAAGAGAGAAATGAAAGATCATCCCAGGGGATAATGATGTGAACCATAAAGTGCTTGCGCAAAATTCAGGCCAGGTCCTCAACAGAGAAGCAATAAAGGGCGCCTGTCCTGGATAAACTCCCTGCGTAAACTTCTCCTCAGACAATTATCCCCTGGGAAAGGATAAGAGATGAGAATGGAACAACAAACCACCTTTTTCCTGGGGCCTGTGTGAAAATATTGAGAGGTATCAACAAACATTCTCAGATGGAAGATGCAAGAGGAGGGGCAAAAACCTGGACAATCCATTGGGAAAGATGGTGTGGGAAAATACTTGAACAGAATATGTTAGAGTTTGTTCAGAGTTCAATAGAACAAGGCAGTTGTAAGTAACAATGCCCACAATCTAATAACTCTGGTCATCAGTAGCTGATTAGGAAAGATCAACTCAATCCCAAGCAACCTCCAGGTTCTCAATGAACCTGCCCAACTCTCCGCAATCAAGCGCTTGAACGGTATCAGATAACTGTGGGTGGCTGTACAAAACAAATCAATTTGTTTATGAAGCTCTAGAAGCAAGCAATAACAGATTCAAACAAGAATAAACCAACACTTTTCAAGGGACTCAAGAGTAGCGTGGCAAAATGTAACTTCAAAGAAATAAGGGAGGTATAACACTCCAGGTTTCAATCTTAATAAAACCTCTCAGCCAAACGTGGCTGGCTCTGGAAAGATAATCAAAGAATGATCAGGAGCAGTATGGTTGGAAAAAGGGATCAGGAGTGGTATAACACACTCAAGAATTCAACCAAATGAATTCTTCTTCAACCAGCAAGGCTATTTGTTGGTGATAATGCCCACAGAGGGACGGATCAAGGGTTTGAGTATGGAGGCTCAAGGATCAAGGGGCAATCAAAAGATATACCCAGGTTAAAGATTATGAATTGCTCAAATGGATCAGAGAAAGGATACCCCTGGATGATGATGATAGATAGGATGTATACAATACTCCAATGTATGGAGCAAAAAGGCTGGGGAGAGCCCCTCCTTATACGGGCAAGAGGCTCTAAATACTAATTACAAGGGATACTACAAATAAGTGCAGAAAAAAAATAATTGACATTTTCCCACAGCTGGCTTGAGCACAACACTCACCCTGCCATTCCTTGCATCCGTCCGCGGACGGGCGCACGCGACAACCAAGAGATCACCCACCCCATCCCAAAGATGGAAGGGGTGGTGATAGGTAAAACTGAGACCGCCCCCGGATGATTGCGGGCGGACAAAGGAAATCCCTTTTTGCACCCCAATCCAAAGACGGAAAGGGGTGCAATCGGACAGGCCAGGGCCAATTGGTCGTCCTTCCGCATCTTTGTAAAATCCATACATTGATGATGGCTTGTCATGAAAACATTGTCCAGGTCCGGGAGATCGTCGTTGGAAATACTCCAACCCCACGAGTGAGACCAAGTTTTCTGATAGGGCTTTGAGGGAAAAAAAAGAACAAGCAAAGGAAGATGATGAAGGATACAGAGTGACTAATTGGATGAGATCCTTGCGGTCGTTACTTGCGATCATCAAAGGGATTCATGACCTGAACCAAGGCAGCTAGGGTAGCAGGAAAATCCCCCCACTCCCTTTTGGTGTGGCTGAGAAGGGAGCGAGTGAGTGAGACCAAGAGATGGACCCAAGTGATTGGGGAAGTTGGTAGTACCGGTACTACCCTCTACTACTCAGAAAGCCAATACAATACGCTTAGTATCTCTGAAACCAAATCGCAGGTCAGTACATATTATATCAATCAATTGGTAGATGTAGTTATTACAAGGAAGCCATGAAATGAATTATGGCCCGTGGATGATTGCGGGCGGATGAATGAAACCTGTTTTCGCACCCCCATCCGAAGACGCAAAGGGGTGCCATCGGACAGGCCAGGGCCAATGGGTTGTCCGTTGGCGGACGGGCACGCGCAACAACCAAGAGATCACCCACCCCATCCCAAAGATGGAAGGGGTGGCGATAGGTAAAACTGAGACCCCCCACGGATGATCGCGGGCGGACAAAGGAAACCTCTTTTTGCACCCCCATCCAAAGACAGAAAGGGGTGCGATTGGACAGGAGGTGATTGATTCAGGGACAAATGGTCAATGGGAGGCGGAGCACGGGCGTACGCCAAGGCTGCAATGGCTGCGGGATTGAGCATGGGACTTTGGCGGTGGGAAGGAAGGAGCCAATGAGGACTGGAGATGGAGGTAGGATGATTGATGGTTGAGGATGGTCAGGGTTTGCGGCAGCCGCCAGGCAACCGCGCAAGATGAGAAAGAGGAAATGATGGGTTGATGGATGACAATTGTTGTCATTGTTGTCGTTGCTCGGGCTGACAAGCAATGGTTGTGGGATCAAAGGATGGTCATGGGAGCGGGATCTTTGTGACTTCAGGGAGGATGTTTGTAAATTTTTGGTGACCCCTGACAAGTAAATAAGACGGCAACAATCTTAGTCTTAGATTAAGATTGGTGGGCAATGAGTTGATGGATCAGTCAATGACAATTGTTGTCATTGTCATCCTTGGATGGGGATTGAGCTTTCCGGCTATTCAATAGTGTTGGCATCTAAGCCATGGGAGGGGATGATTGATGGCCTGGTTACAATTACTGCCATCATCCTTGTAGGATGGATGATGATCATTGACAAAGCAACTTATAAAAAAAGATCAAAAGATCGAAAGAGGTGAGGACTTGGATTGAATATTGGGAATGGTTGAGAGTGAGAAGAGGTGAAGTTTAATACAAGACCTGGGGGCTTGGGCACCGCAGGGGCTATCATTCTTAGACCGTTAGGACAAGAGAGAGTTGGAGGAAGGGCAAATTATAGGCCACCAGTTCCAGATCAGAATATATATATATAAAGAGGTGTACCAATTTGGTCTCCACAATGAATTATTAATTCACTCAGATGATGGATAGATGATATATCCCTGATGAGATGTATAATACTCCAATATATGGGGTATGGATGTTGATGTCTGGTTTCCGGAAACCGGACTTCAACCTTTGGGGTATTTCATGCTCTACGGGGGCATAACACTGCTTGTGATGTCCGGTTTCCAGAAACCGGTGTGGAAACTTTAGAGGTTATCCCTCACAAAGTTGCCGCAGGTTCAGGAGTTCTTGGGTCTAAGCGTCTGTAAGGATTAGATACCAAGCGTAAAGAGAAGTTTTAGAGAGCCCAAAGAGGAGAAAAGGAGAGAAGAGGGGAGGGATTCTGTTTTCCTAAGTCCGCTCCCTTTTCCGCTCCCCGCCTCCTGATGATACAATGGTAAGATGCTCCCCCTACAACCCAGAGTTGAGGGGAAAGGTATTTGAGCCCTCCCCCTCAACCCTAACCTAAGTACAAGCACATGAACAACCCAACAACAATGAAGAAGGAAACCCTAGGCCCAAAACCCTATCCCATATCCTAACCTGTACCCTGTCCGTATCCTATTCCGCTTGCTCGCCTGCCATTACACGCATCCGGTTTGTCCCCCGCGGCGCGGCCCTCCGCCGCGCGCTTCTCAAAGTTCACCGCGATTGCCCGTATCCGCCCGACGCGCCGTTGTGAATTTCCTAGTCCCGTAGCTGGCCCGCGCTTGCGCGCGGCCGTCCACGGGTATAGCCCTGCAATTGCTCTGCCCTTTCCTTCCCTAACTAACCGCCCAAGAACCTGATCGGCCCGGCTCCATCACTGGGTTGGACACCCAAGCGGGTCGCAGCCCGCATCCCCTAGTCAGACCCGGCCCGCAGCTGCATGCTTCGCCCTTCTGCGCCTTCTGCTGAGCCCGCAGCGGCCACTGCTGAGAACGAGCGCACCCCAACTGCTGAGTCCGACCTACCAGATGCTGAGCGCGCAGGCCGCGACGCAGTTCCCGATCCAAGGCTATATATTGACACCACACCGGACATCACCTTGGAGCAGTGTTATGCCCCCGTAGGGCATTTAAAACCCAGTAAGATTCATTTCACTTGGGATTATGTGGGTTCTTTCATGCTCTACAGGGGCATAACACTGCTTGTGATGTCCGGTTTCTGGAAACTGGACATCACCTTGAAGCAGTGTTATGCCCCCATAGAGAATGTAAAAACCAGTAAGAGTATTATGTGGGTTCTTTCATGCTCTCCAGGGGCATAACACCTCTCCAAGGTGATGTCCAGTTTCTGGAAACCGGACATCACAAGCAGTGTTATGCCCCCGTAGAGTATGAAAGAACCCACATAATCCCAAGTGAAATGAGTCTTACTGGTTTTTACATGCGCTACGGGGGCATAACACTGCTCCAAGGTGATACCCGGTTTCCGGAAACCGGACATCATGAGCAGGGTTATGCCCCTGTAGAGCATGAAAGAACCCACATAATCCTCTTACTGGTTTTTACATGCTCTACGGGGGCATAACAACACTTCAAGGTGATGTCTGGTTTCCAGAAACCGGACATCACAAGCAGTGTTATGCCCCTGTAGAGCATGAAAGAACCCACATCATCCCAAGTGAAATGAGTCTTACTGGTTTTTACATGCTCTATGGGGGCATAACACTGCTCCAAGGTGATGCCCGTTTTCCGGAAACTGGACATCACAAGCAGTGTTATGCCCCTGTAGAGCATGAAAGAACCCACATCATCCCAAGTGAAATGAGTCTTACTGGTTTTTACATGCTCTATGGGGGCATAACACTGCTCCAAGGTGATGTCCGGTTTCCAGAAACCGGACATCACAAGCAGTGTTATGCCCCTGTAGAGCATGAAAGAACCCACATAATCCCAAGTGAAATGAATCTTACTGCTTTTTACATGCTCTACGGGGTCATAAAACCGCTCCAAGGTGATGTCCGGTTTCCGGAAACTGGAAATCACAAGCAGTGTTATGCCCCTGTAGAGCATGAAAGAACCCACATAATCCCAAGTGAAATGAGTCTTACTGGTTTTTACATGCTCTATGGGGGCATAACACCGCTCCAAGGTGATGTCCGGTTTCCGGAAACCGGACATCACAAGCAGTGTTATGCCCCTGTAGAGCATGAAAGAACCCACATAATACTCTTACTGGTTTTTACATGCTCTACGGGGGCATAATAACGCTTCAAGGTGATGTCCGGTTTCCAGAAACCGGACATCACAAGCAGTTTTATGCCCCTGTAGAGCATGAAAGAACCCACATAATCCCAAGTGAAATGAATCTTACTGGGTTTTAAATGCTCTACGGGGGCATAACACTGCTCCAAGGTGATGTCTGGTTTCTGGAAACCAGACATCACAAGCAGTGTTAAATAATCAAAGGGACATCTTTGTCAAATCACTCCAAAAGAAAGAGTCCTATTTCCATCAAGGTGCCAATAATCCTGAATTCCTCACTAGAATTCAGGAACTCTGTGGAATCTGTGATCATCCCCTGTTAGCCAACCCAAATCTGGTTCTCACATCATCCATTAATTTTGAAACACAAGTGAAAGAAGAAGATTCAAATTCATCAAAACGTGGTATAATTCAACATTGAGTCCAACCTGCTTTATGTTTGGAGAGCTCAAAAATTGAAAAACTAATCAACATGATCATGGATGAATTGGAGAAAATGGATAGCCCAAGCAAGACGGTGGTGTTTTCTTGTTGGAAAAGGTTTCTTGATTTGTAAGAATTCCTCCAGATAAGCTTCAATGATCACAAAGAGGCTTACCATGCTTTCCAAAAAATATTCAATTCTCAGAATTCATATTGCTTTGAGTCATCAAAAGATCAAATATTTCCGCTTGGATGGCACCATGACAGCTACAGAGCAAAACAAGTGCCTGGCAGATTTTGCCAGCAGTAACTCAACCCAAATACTACTGGCCTCCATCCAAGCTGCAGGGGTGGGTCTCAACATCACATGTGCAAACATTGTTTTCATCATGGTATGTGGTCTATTATTTCTGTAAAAATATTGAACCTAGCTCATACTCCACACCCACTAGGAGCCACTATGGAATCCCACAAACCAGGCTCAGGCTGTAGATTGTTTGCATAGATTGGGACAGACAAAAACAGTGCATGTGCATTACATGATTGCTCCAAAAACCATTGAGGAGAATATTCAAAAGGTGAGATCCCATTCACAAGCAATTGTTAAGCATAAATGGTATTGATTTGCTCCTAATGTTGATTCAGGTTCAAAAGAGAAAGGGCCAACTAGCAGAGAAAGTAAAATCACTATTATTCAACCAGTCAGGAAATCTCCACTATCAAGCTAACTTTTTTTTTTCTTTTTCAGATCAACCATCATCACAACTAAAGATTGGAGAGAAATATTTCAGATACTACAGGAGGAGCAATAATTTTCTTTTACCATGTATGACGTGTATTTCAAGGAATGAATGAAAATATGTAAAATAATATTTATGATAAGATTTATTTGTTATTAAGGCTGCAGGTGTCCCGTCATTCTTAATCACCTCAATATCTTGTATTTTTAAAGCAGAGCTTGTTGCAATCTGTAGTGTGTTGAGCCAAGTTACATTGTAAAATTGTCAAGATAATTTGGCTGGAATCCTTGGATTGACCTCAAATTGGGTTGAAGATTTCCTATCAACAAACTTGGGCTGCCTTTTGGCCTTCCCAATTGGGCTTCCAATCAATATTTGATGGTCGATGAATTCCATCAATTGGGAAGCCCTTTCTGAACGCCAATCCAATTGCATCTTCCTGTGAAAAATTATACCATTTTCATTCACCTCTTCTGTATTGGAGCACACTGCAGGATCATTGAACTGGGCTTCAAGGCCCACATAATTGTTCTCATCACACCATTTCTGCCTCCTCTCTGCTAGCTACAAAATTGAATTGTACATTGTCAGTTCAGTTGCCACCAGTGTGGGATTGAATGGCTTACTCTTTTCTGTACTTTGGAAGTCCTTTGCTTGGACTTTTGTTCCTCAACAGCAACCTCCCCGCTCCTTTGGATCAATCTCCACTCACCCTGTAAATGAAGAAAGTACTTTTTTAACAGTGCGGACACAATTGCATGGTTGGAATGTTCAGGGGACCATAAAAAATTGTTGTACTCCCCAGTATGAAGTGCAACATACAGTGTAAAAAAAAACAAGACATCCATCACTTGGTTGAAAGGATGCTTCCATCCACTCATCCAGTCAAAATTAACCTGATTCAGACCAAGCTCTCAAAGCTGGGTTTGGGTGAAACTGGTTATGGCTTGGGTGTGGTTTTCAGGTGAGGCTTGTGCAGTTGGATTTCTCTGATCAAATGCAATCCCCTTCCAACGCTGAAATGCAAAATCATGCTCATCATTGCTGGGAGGTTGCAGCAGTGTGGTGACATCCCTATTCTTCATTTGAAGCAAGAATCTGGCATGAGCATGGACCACAGTCCGCATGGTATCAGTCTCTGGTGGGAGTTGTTCATTCAACTCTTTCTGCCTCTCCTTGTTAGTTTTCCTCTTGGCAGATAGGGATGCCCTGGCTCTGAGACCTTCATGTTGTCGTGCTCATGAGTGCCATGCATAGTCTTCCACTGGAACAAAGAGTTTATCAAACCAGTTAGTCAATCTTTAATCTTTTTTAGATAATTTAAATTCTTAAACACCTTCTACAGCATTATCAGGCTCATTTTCTATTTCCATGGCTAAAGAAATTTAAAATTTTCAGTTGATTTCCGTCAGATGAAAAATTAAAATAATTCACTCACATATTTCAATAGCCAACTGATAATCTTGACTTGATTGTATGACTGGTCAAAATATCCCAAAAAATGAAGTTAGATTATTGAAAAACTTATTGATAGGAGCCACAACCCACTATTCCCACGTGAAGTTCCAGCAGTTGGTTGGTCTGGCAATAAAATAGAATTTACATCCAATGTTCAATGACTAAGTTATTAGTCTTTATTTCACTTGATTTAACTCACAATTGGAACCAGATGGAAACCTTTGTGAAGTGTATGTTGTGTCAGCAAGCCCTGAAGGTGGGCTTTGAGGGGCATTATTGGATTGAGGTGGAGGTGAAATTCCATGCATTGCTACATTGGTGGCTGCTGTAGTAGTTTCTGCATTCACGTGCATGGTGGTTGTTGAAGTAGGTTTGGGAGGAATTGGAGCAGTATTGCATTGTTGGAGGTGTGGATCTATTGGTTCAGGATTATTCCCCACAGGGTTTGAAGGTGATAAATCTATTCCAGAGGCTTGGGAGGCTTTAGTTTGTGAGATAGCTTCAATATTTGAATTTCCCAGCACATCTGCATCTCTTGTTGGTTGTTCTTTGGGGAAAGAAGGGGAGGCCCTTGTTGATACATATGGATGAGCCCGTACTTCCTCCAGATGTGGGGTAGACAAGCTCAAAAAAACAGCACTTGAATCAAACAATGTAGAAGGTTCCCTTGCCACAACCTATTCAATTGGGAGAATGGGTCACATGTCAGTCTTGCCTCTGAAGATTTGATGCAAAAATAAAACCCAAAAACTAATTTTGCAATCTCACCACTTCCAAATCACTTGTATCAATTCCACCCTGGGTCAACGTGGGCTCCAGTGTATCTTGCACTTCTGGGTTTTGTTGAGACCTCTCCATGACATTCTTGGAATTCCAGGCAGAAGCCCTCAATTTTTCCTGGAAGTTACTTTCCAAGACAAATCCACTTGAGCCACCCTCCCCTCTATTATCAACATGCTGCATTTGCCTCATAAGGCAAACTTCATGTGCTCTGGACCGGTTGAACTTGTGAACAATTGGAGAGGAAAAATCCATGGCTTGGGTAAAAAAAAACTCAAAAATGCATCAGTTGAGCCAAAAATAATAAAAATTCAGCTTTATTCCACTCACAATCTTCTCCTATACGCCTTGCAGACCAAGGCACATCTGAATTAAGATTTCCTCCTATGTCATCATCACATGTTTGCACCCTCTTGCGCATCTCTGGGCATAAATAGAAAAACAAAATATTCATCCTCAAATCCCCAGTCAAAATTGTGGGAAATATAATTAAGTTACCCTTTGATTTATGTATCTCTTTATACACTGGCTGGCCATCTTTGTCATACCAAACTCTTTTACCTACTACCTCACTGCCATGTCATCATGTGACCTTACTTTTTCAGATTTTTTATGTGGCCTTCCTATCCATTCTGAAGGGTTTGGTAAAGATTGCATGCCTCTGTGAATTGGAGCATTTGGAGGCCTTTGGGATCCCAATGGATTTACTTCAAATTCTTGGCCTCCTTTAAGATTACTCCCAAATAAGTGACCCCTTCTTCCCTGGAGCTTTAAAGTCCCCTGCTCTGGAATTCTAAGGCCAAGTTTCTCCATTCTATCCAAATATCTTCTTTTTAATTCTGCAAAATTAAAAAATAAATCAGATTTTTCCTCACAGATAAAATTAGCTGCAAATATAGATTACCATCTGGCGTGATATTGGGAGGTGGAGCTACAAGTTGAGCACCAGGATTCATCATAGTGGAATCAAAAATTGATTTATGAATGCTAGGCCCTGCTATCATACCCCTTTCCAAATCTTTTTTACCAGCTTATTCATAAAAAATTAGCATCAAAATCATAGACAGTGACAATTTTGAAACTTTGAGCATTTCAAAAACCTACCTGGTGTTGCCATGAGATTAGATCCTGACACATATGCCTCATCATTGACATTAACCACAAGAAGTTTCTGACTGTGCTCTCCTGACACTTGTGCTTGTTTGAAAATTGTAAGTCAGTTAAATCTTAAAAAACAATTCCAACCAAAAAAACAGCTCACAAGGAGTCATCAAATTTATTTCCAAAGAAACCTGCCTCAAATAATTGTTTCTTTGGGGGGAAGGCAGATTTGCAGCCCCTGTTTGTATTAAAAATCAACTCATGTTTCATTGACATCAACTTTGGCCAATGTTTTGATACATACGGCTTGAAGATTCAACAAATGTTGAAATCTCTGCATATTATGAAATGAAAAATGACATGAATGATTCAAAGCTCATGGTTATCTCAAAGTAAACAAAAGAAACACACCTCTTTGTTTTCCTTTCTGGGAAGCTGGGATACCTGATCCTGTCAAATCTGCTCCAATCTCACCATCTGAAGACAGGGAATCTGACTTGTCCATTTGTTCCATTTCATCTCTCATTCTCCACAAGACAGGATTCTGATTTCCTGGAACACCTAAAGAAGCCTCTATCCTGGAGGCCAGGCTTGAACTCTCCCCACGTGAAGAAATTCCTTCAGAGGCCACACTTTCTGCTTTGGAAAACATTGGGGAGGCACCCAATGGGAAAATCATTCCTAAAATTGAAATACAATAGAACATGTCAGAAACAATTCAGAATAAATAAATAAATCAATGTCACATGCTACCTGGAGATGATCCCCTTGTGACATCAAGTCTCATTTCTCCTGATGGTTGAATTAATCCTTCATAAAAAAAATTAATATCACCAACAAAATAAATTGATTGAAATAAAACAAAACATACCTCCCTGTGGGCTGCCTATCCTTCTATCTGATCTCTCAGATGCAGCCTCCTGCAATTCCTGAAATCTCATCTTCATCCTCCATAGCTCAGGAATATCACCTTCAGGTGGTTGCAAATCTGCTTGAATCCTGGCACTGACACTGGCACTCTCCCCATGTGAAGATCTGCCCCCAGAGGCCCCACTTGCCAATCTGATTGAAGGTGGGGAGACTACAGGATTGATGAATCAAGGTAAATAAGAGTCAGACAAAAAATGGAAAAATAAAAAAAATTCCTGGGTTGGATTCCTTTGAAGAGGTGATTACTTTTTTCTCCTATGGGGGGGGGGAGATAATTCCCAATTCAAAAAAAGACTTCAGAAATTGTAATCAGTTAATATCAGTAAAAACCCTCACCTTTTTCTCAATGAGACATGGTTGGAGATGCATGTTGTTGTTCAACTCTTTTGGTCAAAATATTTTGGACCAATGAGCTTGCACTTTCAGACCGTGAGCTATTTGACTTATCACTGCGTCTAGCAGATGCCGATTTCTCCTTTTTATTTTTATTTTTAACTACACCTTTCTTTCCTTTTTCTTTTATGAAAAAAAATAAATTTTAATATATAATGATTGACTAAGTTCATATTTATGAAGACTTATCCCCACACTAGGTACCAGTTCCTGTTAAATCACCCCACATTAATAAATGAAGAAAATTAAACATACAGAGTATCAACCCTTCACTCACCAGTATTTTCAGATTGAATATTGTCATGCGGAGAATGTTGCCCCATTCTTGGACCCAGGCTTTCTTCATCATTTTGACTGTGCTGAATCTGATCACCTGGGGTTGGTTCTGCTGTTCATCCAAGACAAAATAAATTAATTAAGTAAAAAAATGGTTGGTATTTCATCCATTCACACAAATCCAACTTCCTATGATGAATACACAACATTACCTGGTTTTTGAACAGAACTTCCAACAGTAATCAAAGCTTTAGTAGGAGTAACCAAATCATCTTCCTCAATATATCAATTGTTCTCAGGATCATCTTCAGAAATACACAGGGGTTTAAGAATAATAAATACAAATGCATCAATCCATCAGTCAAATAAACACAAACTAATCTGCCGTAGGGGGAGATCACTGGTGATTTTCATGATGCACTGGGTGAGTACCCATTTAAAGCATCTATATATATATCAATAAGTTTTCAATTGAAGTTTAACTGACAATCAACAACATGTTCCATCTTTTCACTTTGTTCAGGATCAGTACTCTTTCACTTGGTTCAGGATCAGGGGATACATGGATGAATTTTCTGGGAAAGTGAACGTATTGGTGTGAAGCCTGGGGATTATATATTCCCCCTGAATACCTGAGATAACCTTTGGAGTGCTCATGCGCTTGGATTCACTTACCAATAGTCAAGTCATCAGTTAAGATATCCTTCTTGCTTCTCAGCTTGACAATATCAGCAATATGACTCATAATTCAATTAAAATGAAAAAATTAGACATCCTCAAAACTTTTGCATGTGTCTTGATTGTTTGTCTCATTTAAAATTGGATGCAAATCATTTGATTCCCCCTTCTATACCCAATACTCATTTGATCAAAACAATCCAATCATAGAGAGAGAAAACATCACACTCTCTGGTAAGACACTCTACATAAAATTCCACATAATATTTCTCAAATATTCTCAATTGAAAGTAGTGATTTTTTTGTTCTCAGATTCAAGCACAAAGCAATCAAAGCATATCAATATCATCCCTATGCACCTTTCATGTTTTAGTTTTGATATCCTAAATACAAGAGCATATCATCCTGCAGAAAAATTTACTTCCTCCTACATCACTCTGGGATTCTTTACAAGACCAATATTCCAAAAATGTATCATGGTTGAGAAATTCAGCACCAAAGCTTTGGCATGGCATATTCCATCCTTGTAAAAATGAATCATTTTTTTCAAAGAGCATTCCTTCTTGATTGGTGGACCTTCCAAGATTAAATGTCATTATCTGACTTAGCAATATGATCACACATGAACATAGCACTGACCTATTCCAAGCCATTTAGGTGCTGTTCAGCTGCACAATGTATAGTGTATCCAGTGAGTTTGGTCAGGTGGTCAACTCCCCCTGGTCATGTGACAAGAAATGGTTGATGGTTGGACCAAATAGCTTCATGGGGCAATAGCCAAGGGGGACCCATCTTTTTGGTTCATCAACTTGACAAAGTTTCTGATCAAATCAGGGCAACAAGAAGTATTTTTTCTGCTGCTGTGCTCCTCATGACTGTTACAACCAACAGGGTGGCCCCAAGTCAATGCCAGACTCTTGGTTTCTTCAGTTGAAAGCCGCTATGGCCAAGTTGATGACACACCTCCATTAGTTGACCACCTGACAAGGGGTAGTTGACTAAACGCTACACAGCTTTGAGCACCTGCCAACTGTGGTTTGACAAAAAAACCCACCAAGTTGATGAGCCAACAAAAATCAGTGGATGCACCATATCTGTAACTGTAACAGATCCCCCCCTGCCAAATTGAAGTTACAAAGTTATACTCCCATGCTGCCCTCCGCAAAAAAAGTTTACAGAAAGTTACAAGCTCTTCCCCTTTTAACTTGCTGTAACTTGCTGTTCATGCGCTAAAAATGAGAGCTCACAGGCCCCAATCTGTTTGGCTGCGGGGCCCTGATATGAGCAGGTACTTACAGTTACAAATCCACTCATTGGCAGATTTTTAACTTGTAACCAGAAGTTACAGTTACAAGTCATCTGCCAAAGGGGCCCTTACAATGCTTGGTCTAGAGTTTGTAAAAGTTAGGGTGCGTTTGGACCCACATGAACCGTCATGTACCATCATGAAAATCCTGGATATTTATTAAGGCATATGATGGTTGGGTAGCTTTTCATGGTGGGTGTTTGGCATCCACTTGTGAACTTTAGCCCAAATGATGGTATTTGATGCTTCTCAAGGTTTGAGGTCTCCCATAGGCCAAAATTGGACACAAGGGAACATTTTGGTCCGGACCAAAATGTTAGCATCATGTACGTACATAGACACATCCTCTCCTCCCTCTATGCACTAACTATTGACTTATCCCCCACTTTTGCCCTTGACATCTCCCCTGTCACTGGTGAAAGCCAAAGACATCTCCCCTCAAGACTATCATGTTGCTTGTGGACACCAAGCACATCATGTTCAGAAATAAGGTTGCATCATGTTTGATTTTGCACAAAATCAAACATGACGCTAACTTTATTTCCAAAATGAGGCTTCATGATGGTTTGTGTGGGTCCAAACTCACCCTTAGGGATTTGGGTTTGATTCATGCCCATGGAAACTGCGTGACAAATCCAGTCATTCCATTGATGCTCTCAAGTTTGAAGGAATCTATCATAATCTAAGATCTGTTTAATTTCAGTTCTTCTATCATAAACAGGGTCAAGCTCTTCAATTTTTTTGAGCATTCTAAATCTTAGCCCATTCAAAAAATAAACTTGACAATCACTCAGATTCTTGCTGAAATAAAGCTGCTTCTTGCCATTGTTTGGTGGAGTAAATTATTTATTGTAATGGAAGCAAAAACCTCATCTATTTGTACCTTAAATTCCGGCTGATTTTCCAGCCAAAAATGGTGAAAGTATCCCTTTAAAAATGTGTATTTTAATTTTTTTTTGGAATAAATGCATGGTGATTTTTTTGGAAATCAAACAGCTTTTGATTACTGAATTTTTGGAAAGAAGTATGCAGAAGCTGAAGCATGGTTTGCAAAAATGGTCATGGGAGATAATTTCAGCTTTTTCACATTATCCTTATTCAAGAAAACATTCATCTCACCTATTTTTTCTTCAATATTAAATGATCCATTGCAACCATCACTTTCCTGGTTTCTGGACCATATTAAATGGTAGGTGATTTTTTTGAGAATTTATGAATCAAATATGGTGTATCCACTGAGCCTGGATGGGTGGTAAAATCCTGCTGGTCATGCAATAAGCTGGAGTTTACCACCTGACAAAATGGGTTCATGGGGAAAAAGTCAAGGGAACCCAATCTTGTTGGGTCATCAACCTGACCTAGTTTTTGATCAACTCAAAGAAACAAGAAGCAATTTAGCTGCAGTTGTGATCCTCATGACCAGCATGACTAATAGGATGGCCTCCTGTCAATGCCAAACTCTTGGCAGCTTAAGTTGAAAGCCATCATGCCCCAGTTGATGGAACACCCCCATTGGGTTACCACCTGACAAGCAGCGGTTGATTAACTGCCATGCAACTTTGAGAACCTGCCAACAGTGGCTTAAAAAAAAGCCACCCAGTTGACCGCCTGACCAAACTTGCTTGATACACCATAGGAGGAAAAAAGGTGAATTGAAGAAGTAAATACTTGGAAGTGATCAAATGGGGTTAAATTATTTGAAAATCATACAGCTCTGAAAGAGATCAAACATTAATCTGAGGAAAATCAAATTGAAAGCAGGGAGAAATCAAGGGGATTCATGGGGGAAAAGTAATGGAAAAGCAAAAGACACTTTTGATTAGTCCTGCAAAAACCAATTAGAAACACAGTGGAAACTTTGAAGAATCAAATGAGAATTCATTGGTCACTTTTGGAGAATTTAAGAGGAGTCTCAGAAGCAATCATGGATTGACTTTGTTTCCATCTTTGTGAAATCTACCAGAAAAAAAACAGAAATCATGGTGATTTCCTCTGGAAATTGATTATAAACTGTGAAGCAATTGGGGAAACCATCATGGTGAAGTGAAGTCTCTGGTCCCCCAGAGATGCCTGATTTTTCCTGGTGAAATAGGATGTTGTAGAATTGAAAATGCAAGAATGCCTTCTTGTGCATCTCAGAATACAATTTGAGAGCAGCTGAAATTTGGTCCTGGGTATTTGTGCTGCTGCTGTTGGCCTAATTGATTTGACTGATGCAGCTGCTGAATTTGTTGACAGTGTGCTGGATTGTTGCCCATTGGCTCTTGAGTCTGGTGGAAGAAAATGGTGGCTCTGCTATATGCAACATAAATTTGGTCTCAACCTGGTCCCCAAAGCCCATGTCTGTATGATTGGTTCCAGTAAGAGGATCCTGTAAGATTTACAAACAGGATTTACACAACTGCAATTCATTCCTTTCATTGTAATTGCAAGCCCAAGCTGACTGATTATCCAATTTCTTGGTTTCTGGAAAAGCCTCAACACCTACAAGAGTATTTGGAAATGGTGAACCAGGTTATATATGAAGAAAAAAAAAGAGTAACATATAACAATAAAGCATTAAATGAAATGAGAAAAATTACCAGAAATGGGAAGGGGTGGAACATCCACGTGACTTTAAAGCAAAGGATCAAGCATTTTGATGGGTTTAGTGATAGTGGTTTGGGTTGATGGCTGGTGAAGAAGGAAGAATGGTGGTGTTGAGCGGATATATATGGTGAATTTTTGATGGGGGTTGGATGGTATTTTTGAGATGAAGGGGTGTTTGATGATAGGGACAGAGGATGTTGGATATGATGGGGAGGATGAAGGGCAAGGAACAAGGGGGGGAAGAGGGGTGGTGGCAACTTTTGGGGGAGGTGGAAATAGATATATCCAGTGGGATTCACATTAATTGCACACACATTTCTTGGATATCAAGGATATCAAGGGAGGTAGAGGGTTGCTAGATGTAGAAACCCAAGACCCTCATTTAACTCCCAAGGTATAAAAGCTTCCCAGATAGTGCCTGCAGTACAGTGGATTTTTGGGCGGTTGGGAGGTAAATCAGGTCTAGCTTTGCTGTTTACCTCCTGCGGTAAGGATTCCCTAAGGTGCTTGCTCCAATCTCCAACCCTAGCATCCTGTTTGGAGTGCTCAATTTTTGTTTTTTCAATGAGTCAATTGAAAGAAAACTTTTTCCTGAAGTTTCTTTAGTACAGTGGGTTTCCAAAAGTTGCAGGGCTTGCACCCTTTTTTCCTTGTGACTCATTTTTCATTTTTTTTCTCTAAAAAAAATGGGAGAATTGGTAAAATATAATGTATTTAATCAATTTAAAATATGGTTTTTAATTTGTAGCTAATTTGATCATTTTGAAGAATAGAAATAGAACATAAATACAGCATACAAAAAAAAAGCATAGTTTTCCTGTTATTTGATGATGGAAGAAATAAAATAAAATTTAAAAAATTGCACCATTGATATTTTTCAAGATAGCCAGGATATGAAGTAGAGATAGTAAGAAATAAGAAAAATAATAGGGATGGTAGTAGTAAGTGGTTCTGCCATTGGTTAGAACAACCATTAGCTATGATGACAAATTTGAAGTTTTTAAGAGTCAAATTTTACAAGATTGGTGAGATGTTGATTGGGAAGATTTTCCCAGGCACTTTGGAGTGCTTGTTTCATCTTTGGGATTGTATTTGGTTTATATCATTGGTGAATACTGTTTTTTGATATTTTACAAATTTCTTGATGGGATTTAGGTTGGGTGATTGATCTGGCCAAAAAACTTTTATTGATCCCTTTTGAGCATTAACTGTCTTTTCTAACCTTGGCCTGGTGAACTGGAGCCCCATCATGAACTATAAAAAATTGCATTGATTGAATTGACTGTTCCAGGGGGCCAGAGCACCTTGTTAAACAATTTTAATCAAATCATTTGCAGTTTGTCATTTTTAAGGCATAAAAACAAGAGGATAGGTGCTTTCATTGGTGAAAGTACCCCTTACCATGATTGAAGAAGTGCCACTCTTAAATGTGGGGGAAAAAAATTTGGATTTTAATTTTGCTTGAGTGGTTCTCCACACCATGAATTCTTTTAAGTTTTTCCCAATTTGGAAGCTTGATTCATCCATCCATATCACCTTCTTCCAACAATCCAAGTTCCAGTTCAAATGATTTCAAGCAAAGTTAATTTTCATTTTTTTTATCTTCAGTTATAAACAATTTGTTGTCATTCACCCTCAAATAAAATCCAATCTTATGGGTTTTTTGTTGAATCATTCAAGTCAACACATCTATTGAGATAGAATTGCAGATCTTAGGGGCCTTCAAATTATAAAGATAATTGATTATTTGGCCCAGCTCCCAAAATTTACAATCCATTATTTTTTGGGGTTGTCCTGGTTTTTT
The DNA here is from genome assembly GCA_025617555.3 of Puccinia polysora. Lineage (NCBI taxonomy): Eukaryota > Fungi > Basidiomycota > Pucciniomycetes > Pucciniales > Pucciniaceae > Puccinia > Puccinia polysora. The sequence continues at coordinate 25,504,371 of CM062632.1, read as the reverse complement.
TGAAGATCAGATGGTGCCTTGATCCCAAAAGTTCTTGAGGATTTTATAAATCATTCTCCTTAGAATCCCAATTTTGGACCCAACCTCATTCCCCCAGGTGCCCGCTTTGTACCAGGGAATGCCAATCAATATTCTGAATAGGTCCTGGGTTGTTGGCGGGGGGGGCAGATTGGGGGAGGATGCTGATAGGAATGGGAAAAGGGATGAGAGAGATGATTTGAAGATGTGAAGGAAGTTTTTTTTTGGGGGGGGTGAAGGGGGACATGGTAAATGTGCACCGCGTGGTACTTGATGCCAGGCACCAGGTATTTACCCAGTACCCGCGGGTATGGGGTTGGACCATCCAAAATTGATACCTGACCAACAAGTATACACATGGGTTGGGCATTGGAAGTGAATTTTGGGTTGGGTATGCCCCGGGGTCCAGCCCTACTTTGAACTATTAAACAGGCAACAGAGTGGTGGGATTGATTTGACCTGCACAAATAGAGAATCTTGTAGCAAATCTCAAAAACTGCTGTTGTTTTCCTTTTTTTTTGCGGTTATGTTGCACATTTTGCATCCAAGTTATTTGGGCGCCAAAGGGCAAGAGAACTAGGGACGCCTTCCTTCAAATCCATTTTGGTCTTTTGGCTGTGGTTGATTCAGAGTGCGGAGTAATCAAATTTGGACGCCTTACGATCAAACTTGGTTACTTTGGGATTTCCAGGTTAGGCTGTTCAGGTTCATGTTGAACCAGCTTTGTCCAATATGTTACTTATCACATCACACCCGGTAAGAGCCAGTTCATTAGCAAGTCAAAAATGCATGTGATGGGTTTTTCTTCTCTCATGAAATGAGGGGAATTTGGCCTGGTTTTATTCTATAATTTTGTTGCTGAGGGTGTCCTCATGCATCACACCATACTGGGATAAGCTCTTGCCACCATCAATTGGGATCCATACCTCATGAATAACGTTGGAGAAGTGAGCCCCCATCAGCAGCGCATGTAGATGCAGGGTCCCTGTTGTTAAGACTAGACATCACCTCAGTCATGGAAACATGCACTTAGAAGGAACGGATCAAAACATAATCCCAGCCAAGACGCAAACCATGAGAATAAAGGTAGAAGATGAATGAATATGCATAATGCTCACGGATGTTCTAGAAGCTTCCCCAGTTCTTCACTCTGCTTACAAAAACGCGAACCTAGGAGACAGGATAATCACCATGTATCGCATCGATACATGGAAGAAGAAATCTAATCACCTTTTTTCCTGTCATCCTAGGTAAGCAAATAACTTGATATTGTTTTATTAAATTAACTTTGTAAATAGGATAATCACCATGTATCGCATCGATACATGGAAGAAGAAATCTAATCACTTTTTTTCCTGTCATCCTAGTGTGAGCGACTACACCTGTGTGGGTGGAATCCAGCGGTCGGTGATCGATCCACCGGCAGGTATTGTATGCTTTGAACCGGCCCGCGAAGGGTGGCGCTCCTTTGTCTTCACATCTGGCTCTGGCTTCAATGAATAGTAAATATTCTCCATTTTCTATAGACGAGACGACCATCTCGGCTCACCACACTCCTGCCATCTCGCCATCCGAGGGTAGGCTAAAACCTTGCAGTAGGTTCAACAGGATCGAGTCATTTTCATCCCAGCCATTAGACAATCTAGCTAGCTTGAAGGCAGTAGCTAGCAGCAGCACTGTGTACAAGCAGTGCCCTAGGCTGCCTCAGCGTCCGATTTTCTCTTTTTCTTCAAGTCATTATCAATGTTGTCCAACCTCCAAGCGTGCATAGTCAGTCTGACTTTGGTTTGCGCGTTGGAATCGGCGCGGCCTGATCAAAATTCGGCTGGAATTTCGATACTTTTCTTTTCTGCATTCGTGAGGCATGCAGACTACTTCAAAATTGGGTTTCAACAACACAGTGGGCTGAAATGATTGCTTCCTCGGCCTCTAACGCTCGTCAAGCAGAGTTCAAGCAGAGTAGCACGGATGAACATGACGATCCCCTCACCTTCGCCAGCATGGTGCCAATCACAAACTTCCAGAAGTATACCGAAAAAAGCCTATAAATACTCGGATCAAAATGAGGAAGTTGGCTTTCTACCCCATCACTCAGCCTCATATCTTGGGATCCAACCTAATCAATCCTATCCTTACTTTCGAAGCAAAAAAATTGGAAAACCTTGAGTTGATAAATCCATCTAACTTCCAACCTTACTATTTCAGCTTTTGAATTAATCATCTTCAACCTCTTCCACCTTTCACATCTTGCAAAAAATGCGTTTTGCCTACGTTGCTGCAGGAGCACTCGCCATTGGTGGTCAGTCGAAAACTTGCTGACGCGAGGGGTTTTTTTTACCCGCTCCTTTACTTCTTTCTTTCGCGATGCATCTCTCATGTACTGACCCTCTGCCTGTTATGGGATGTTCTTGACGACAGCCACGGTCACCGAGGGGCGTTCCGTTGGTTCCACTCCAAAGAAAAATCATGAATCAGCAAAGGGAATGAAGGCCCCTCTCTTAAAGCCTCTATCCGGGTTGAAAAAAAGAGCTAATGTCAAAAATGATGGTTGGAACGCCACGCCTTCAAACGTAGCTCCAAACAAAGGCGATCTAGATTCTTCATCACCAGTTCCTGATGAGGACGCGCCGAATCCCAAAGGCCCAGACTCCGGTTCGCTAAGAAATGAAAAATCACTGAAAGGTCCCACTTCAACACAACGCGCTACCACATCAACGCATCGAACCGGTACTCCAACCCGACCTGAAGCAGTACCAGATAATGTCTTTTGGATAATTGAAAATAAACCAGTTCAAGCAGCTGGAAAGCCCGAGAATCCTGAGTTCATCATCAAGCGGGTGTACCCGACCGGATCGGCCACTCAAGACCAAACTAACAAACCAGGAAGTCTACCTGGGAATTTCGAGGAGAAAAAACCGAGCTCGTTCGCTGTAACGGATGCTTCTGAAAAAGCAAACTCGACTCCGGCTTCGGCTCTTCTTTCAGCGATCGAAACTTATCGTGAAGCGATGACTAAAGATAACCAAACCGATGCTACGACAAGCCCTCTTGACATGGTCCAGCAGCGTACTGTCAAGCCTGATCCTAGTCACATCCCAACCCAAGGAGTCAAAGCTAAGGAAACTCAACCAGCTACGCCTTCTTCGATGGTCCCCGTCTCACTTCTAAAAGCCATGCAGGAGATCGGTAACGCTTTGAACAATTATCAAGTCGAACCTCCGACGTTCAATAACGAAACTTCGACTCCTTCAAATCTGCTCGAATCGATCAATGGGACCAACAGCAGCTCTCAACCTCATGCGTTGACCCGAGATGTCGAGAACACTTCTTCTGTCAGTTCTACTAATCAAACCACATCTAGTATCTCCAATTCCACCCATCTCCCGAGCCAGTAGGCCCACATCGGAGGGCCGCCTTTGATCCCAGCTTTTGAGAGAGAAGCACTCATATTCTTACTTTCGAGATGAACTCCCCCCCCTTTTTTGTGAATTGAACGTTTCGAACTTAATATTATCTTTAATGCTCCTCATTGATTTATTAGCTAATAATTACTCACATCCTTTTATCCTCTCGGGATAAACTTATTTTCGCCTTTTTTAAAACATTGAACGTTTCGAACTTAATACTTGGTATTATTTTTAATGCTCCTCATTAATTTATTGGCTAATAATTATTCTCATCCTTTTATCTTATTATCCTCATCCTTGTACTCGTTGCCTTATCCCCCCCTTGATTAATTTCGAGAGAGGAAGACAGTGCAACCGCGTAATGAATTCAATTTATCCCGGGAAAGGTTTTTATTTTCTTCATGTAAAATTCAACGGATGCACTCATACCATAGGATGATGCCCCCCCCCAAAAAAAAGAGGCGGGCGCAGGAGGGCCAGGAAGGAGGGTTGAATTAGATTCTACACAAAGCTTGGGGTTGGGTGCAAGCAAACTTTTCAATCTGAGGAAGCAAAGGATGAATGGGTTTAAGAAGAAAAATTGATGAAAATTGATGAGATTGAGAGACATGTGAAGAATCAAACTCTACATGAGTTGAGTTGATGATTTGATAGAATCTGAATACTATCAGTTTCAAGCAAAACTGCCCTGTTGCAGTTTTTGTTTTTGTTCTGATTTTCAAAAAAAGTCCCCTTTTTGATTTAATTTGTCCTTGATTTTTGGGTTTTGATAATATACATGTTCCCTTTTTTTCATCTACAATTTCAATTTCATTATGCTATTTTAAAATTCAAGCAAAGTGTCCATTTTGTTTCATTTTATTTTTTCCATCCTGATTTTGAAAATAATCTTTCAGCCTTTTTAAGTCAGGAATATAAGATTTTATTACCATGAAATTTATTCAAAATAATAATAATGAAGAATGCATGAATTCACATCTTTGAATAAACCCCATTTAATATTTGACTTAAAACAAAAAATTAGCATATTTGTGTCTATTTTTTATTTTGCTCAAGATTTGAGACTGCATTTTTTTTTTCATGTTTAATCCATTTTTTACCAATTTTTTTCTTGGTTTTGGCCCAGGTTTTCTTCCCACCATGATTTCCACCTTTCAAACTACAGTTTACTATTTTTCTTTTTTCAAAAACCTTCAATTGGATCAATCCGTCCATTGTCACACGACCACCCCACGTACTATAGGGCAATTCTTAGATGATCGTGAGCGCAAAGGAATACCAAGTGCAAGATAGCAAGACTTAGTTGCAAAGTGCAAACTTAGTTATGCCACTCAACAAACGGCGAGAGGGATGGAATGTGTTCGGAAGAAGGAAACTCAACCTGAGTCCGATGCAATAACTAGGTTGTAGCAAATGCAAGAACGTATGAAATTAACTAACTGAGGAGACAATCATCAGGCAAGGGGATAGCCCTTATAAGGTAATCCAAAGTGACTAGATACAACCTGGTGATGAGCTAACTACAGTTGAAGCGGTGAGGCAATGAATGACAGGAACGGGATAGGAAATGAAGCAGTGGCATAGATCCAAGGTCTTAGCGTAAGTGCAAGACAATAGAATCTGAGCGTACAATTGCATGACAAATTGGGACAGGAGAAAGTGATGTTGAAGGTAATGCAAATGAGAGGTAATAGTGTATGCAGGGTAGGGACTAGTCCAATTGCAAACTGTACAGTAATGATGGCTTAGTTAGATGTAGATGCAAACTAACAAACAATGCATGACCAAAGATGGAAGTCCGAGGCTGTTGATTGGCCAGGGAAGGAGATTGGATCTCATAATGGATGGCCGACCGGTATGGAGTTAACCGCAAAGTTTGCAAGTATATACTGAGTTGGTTGCCGAGATTGGAAGGTCAGCGCAAGCCAGAGGAAATAGCGGATTGCACCATTTATGTTGTGCTTTTATTTGTGTCACGCTTTTAGAATGAGGTAGATGGTACTGAGGAGAGGACATGTTGAAGTGGTGAAGACAATAATCCTTAAGTGCAAAGCATGACAGTTGCCCGGGTATAAAGATGCGAGCTCCTGCGAGCGTTAAGATAAATTTTCCCATTGATTTCAAGTCATTAATTATTTCTGCATACCCCTTATACTACTTAATTCTTTACTTGATAAATTTAATATTTATATAAAATGTCATCATCATCGTCATTGTTGTCCTGCTGTTGCAAAAATTGTATTTGCCAAAACAAGCATTTTGTTCCTAGTAATGCCGTCCGAGGACTTTGAGGCAAGTGCAAGCAATGTTGCCTTTGCAAAGTGGCATGCAATTTCCCTATAAATGTTGAGTCAACTGTCAAGGGTCCTTTGTAATCATCAAGGGAGATGCAAAGTTGTAGGTCCGCGCCAAGGGTTAATTACAAGATACCACCGTTGCCGGAGATCAAATACTTGGGGACTCATGTTCCTGGTAAGTACTACTCTGGACTGACTAATGATCATAAAATAATAACTAATTTTGCTTGTTTTGCTAGTGTTGCCTCATTTCCAAAGATATACCACAAACACACCACCACCACCACCACCTTACTGGGAACCGCCAACTGAACTCCCAGGGGCCCAGATGAATGCCCAGGTGCGAGGCAAAGTGTCCGGTGCGGAACCAGTAGGATTCATAACCAAGGAAGCAAGGGAGGAGGAAGGAAACAAAGCGGGAGGAGAATTGGGAAATGGAGGAAACGGAAATGGAGCGGATGAATTAGAAGGAGGAAATGAAGGCAATGGAAGGGATGGAGTGGATGGGACAGAAGGAATGGAGGGCCGAGGCGAAACGGATCTGGTGCAAGTCGTAGGGCCGATCAAAACGGATGCAAGGCGGCTGACGGACAATATTGGAGAAGGCACGTTGGGTGGCCAAAGGAAGAGAGCGTATGAAGAGCTCTTGGAGGAAGGCGGATGGAATCCTTGGCCAAAGCAAGCTCAGGTTGCAAGGTGCGAGGAGATCTTTGAGAGGCACATTGTAACAGAAGTGCTAGTTCTCCAAAGAATGTCCGCATTAATCAACAATGAAGACCTGGATAATTTTTGATCCATGTTTGCGGAATTGACAGCAAATTGGGAGGATGCGGAGAAGGAAGTAAAGGATACTTTTTAATTATTTATTTATTATAAATATATATATATATATATATATATATATATATTTATTATAAATAGGAATATTATTATATATATATATATATATATATATATATATATATATATATATATATATATATATATATATATATATATATATATATATATATATATATATATATATATATATATATATATATATTTTTAATAAGGAATGAGGTTTTATTTAGTAGAAATGAAAGGGAAATGAGAAAAAGGAATAACACGGTGAGATGGAGGAATTGACTGATGGAATGATGGTGTGAAATAAAATGGGGTTAAATGGGATGGAATATGGAATGGAATGGGATTGGATGAGAGAGAATGCAAGATGAAATGCGATTGAATAAGATAAAATGTGGAATGGAATGGAATGGGATTGGATGGGATGAAATGTGGAATGGAATGGAATGGGATTGGATGGGATGAAATGTGGAATGGAATGGAATGGGATTGGATGGGAAAGAATCATGATTGTCAAGGTTTGCAAGGGTAGCTCCCATGGAATTCTTGAATCAGATTGGGTGAATTGCAAAGGTGATGGGCTGGTTCCCACGAGGTGCGATATTTGTCAGACTGGAAGCCAGACCATTCAATGAGGTATTGAAGTTTTCCTTTGCGTAACCTGGAATCCAGAATACGGCTTACTTCCCACTCTTGATGATCAAGGACAGTGACTGGTTCAGGAGGGGGAAGAGTCTTGCCTGGGTATAGGACTTGAGCTGGCTCTAGGAGAGACACATGAAAGACCGGGTGGATACCTTGCCATTTTGCAGGTAAAGTAAGTTTAAAGGCATTAGGGGAGATGACTGATTCTACTTTAAAGGGGCCAAGCTTTCTTTTGGAGAGTTTGCGAGTTGGGCGAGTGCTGCAAATGTTGCAAGCATCAAGCCATACTTGATCTCCTACTGCAAAGGTTGGAGCCAAAGTGCGAGTCTGGTCTGCTTGCTCATTATAGCACTGGTTTGCTTCTTCCAGGTTGGTTCAAAGTTGCAATTGAAGGGATTGAATTTTTTCAAGGTGATTGGTAGCAGGTTGAGAAGGTGCTACGTGAAGGGAAGATAAAGTTGGGTTTCTACCATAAAGAGTTTGGAAGGGCGACTGTTTGGTGGAGGAATGAGTGGAGTTGTTGTAGGCAAATTTGGCTGGTGAGAGCCATTGCGACAAGTGGTCTTGTTGATAGGCAACATACATTCAAAGATATTGTTTGAGAATCTGATTAAATTGCTTGGTTTGCCCATCCGTTTCCTGGTGGTAAGCCATTGATAAATTGCGAGTGATCTTCAAATGTTGGCATAGCAAGGTCCAGAAGCTTGAGACAAACAGAGATCCACAATCACTAACTATATTATCAGGGAGACCATGTTTCAAAAATACATATTCTATGAACAAGTTAGCTAAGTCTTCTGAAGAGGCCGTCACATTACTGCGTAAAAATAAAGCCATCTTTGAGAAGCAATCTACTATTACTAGAATAGCATCATATCCACTAGAAGAAGGTAATTGAGAGATGAAATCCATAGACAGCAAGTGCCAAGGACGAGGCGGAATTGGAAGTGGCTGGAGCAGCCCATACTTCCGGTGTTTTGAGGACTTGTTACAATTGCAATCATAGCATGCACTAACATAGTCTTTTACTTCTTTGGTCATACCAGACCAGTAAAAGTCTTGTGCAATCAATTGGTAGGTTTTATCCTGCCCATGATGACCAGCAAGCGGAGAATTGTGCCGTGACTCAAAGATATCTAACTTAATGCAAGAATTATCTGGTACTACTATATGATTATCATAGACTAAAAAGTCATTATCATCAATACTGTAACTACTATCTAATAAGTTTGCACTTTTGCAAAGTTTGATGCACTTGGGGTCGTTGCATTGAGCTTGTTGGAGTTTGGAAGCCAAATCTTGCAAGCAAGCAATGATTGAACTGAGTTGGGAAGATTGGGTTGAGAAGAGTGTCCTAACGTTTTCAGGGTTGTTTTTGGCAAAGGTGCTCCCCCCCCTGGGTAAACGTTGTCCCAACGTGATAAAGCATCAGGAACTACCGCTTGTTTCCCAGGACGGTACGTGATTGTAAAGTGGAACTCAGAGAGGTATTTGGCCCATTGTGCCTGTCTACGTGTGAGGACTTTTGAGCTCATGAAATACTTCAAAGAATTATGATCAGTTAAAACCTCAAAGGATTCCCTAAGGCTCAAAAGGTATGAACGCCATTTTTTCAAGCAATAAACAATTGCAAGATGTTCCTTGTCATGAATCTCATAGTTAAGCTCTGCAGCGAGCAACTTGCAAGAATCAAAAGCTACGGGATGAAAGAGAGAAGTGGAAGGAGAAAACTGCGAGATTACTCCTGCAATCGCATAGTCGCTTGCGTCTGTTTTGACAATAGTGCAAGCTAGCTCGTTGAAGTGAGCAAGTATTGGAGCAGCGGTGAACACTTTCTTCAGAGCTTTGAACTCCGAAGCAGCTTGTTTGGTAAAAACAAAAGGAGTGTCTTTTTGAAGAAGGTTAGTAAGATTCACGGTTTTTTTGGCGTAACGCGCAATAAACCTTCTATAGAAATTACTGAAACCAAGGAAAACTTGAAGAGATTTAACCAAAGAAGGTGGGGGCCAGTCCAATATGCGTTCACTCTTGGCTGGGTCCATCAATAGTCCTTGCTGCGAGAGTACGACACCTAGAAAATGAAGAGAAGAGGAATGGAACTTGCACTTAGAGGCTTTTGCAAACAGGTCATTCTTGCAAAGTTGCTGTAGCACCTCTTGCACATGTGTGATGTGATCTTTGAGGTTCCTTGAGTAGACTAGTATATATCATCGAGATATACCACGAGGTATTTACCTATGAGATTGGAGAAAATGTCGTTGCAAAATGTTGAAAAGTGGAAGGAGTGTTACAGAGGCCAAAAGGCATGACGGTATACTCATAACTGCCAAACCGGGTTCTCATTGCAGTTAAACACTCATGAACTTCCTTAATGCGAATTAGGTTATAGGCACCCCAAAGGTCTAACTTTGAGAAATAAGCAGCTCCATGGAAGAGGGTGAGGAGATGTGACATAGGCCGTACTGGATAGGCATTCTTCCTGGTTACCTGGTTCAGTTTCCTGTAGTCAACACAAAGGCAAAGTCCGCCGTCCTTTTTTGGAACAAATAGGACAGGTGAACCGGTGTTTGAATCACTTGGTGGAAGAAATCCTTTTGCTACATTTTCTGCAATGTAGTCTTGAAGCGCAATTGATTCTTGCGTTGAGAGAGAGTAGACTGGTCCTGGTGCTGGAGGTGGGCCAGTAAGTTTGATCTTGTGATCATAAGGACGGGATGGAGGCAGTTTATCTGCTTTTGAAGCTGAAAAGACGTCAGCAAAGTTATGATAAACCAGAGGTAAAGAATCTCGAATGATTTCTAAATCTTCAATCTTGTCATCTTTGAGCACTGGGTTCAAGGTGCTTGCATGGTGCAAGAGTATTAGGGAGCTTTTCTGTTTCTCTTCAAAGGAACAGGAAAGAGGTAAGCTGGATAGGTAAGCAATAACTCCTAAATCTGAAGAGGGAATTTGGGAATGAAGGTCAGGATATTGCAAATCTCCTGGCGGAAAATTTTCATCCAACTCAATGACAGTGTCAGGTAGGCTGTTTAATTCCTGATTAACAGAAAGTTTAGTGTTTTGGGGGTGCAAGGTTTGAAGGTTAATTACTCCTCCTTGCCAATTCACATCTGGATTCCAGTAAACTAGGAAATCATGGCCTAGAATGGTATCATCCATTCCGGGTATAGCCAAGACAAATAAATCCCATTCAAAGCTGGGGAAATTGGAGAATGCAAAGGTCCATTTTGCCTTTTGGGATACCCAATAAGACGGTTCAGTCGCACTACTAACTAAATAGATAGGAAATTTATCTATCTTGGAACGCGTAAGATTTTTGGAAGTGGCAAAAGATTCACTGATGAAGGAAACATTAGCGCCGGAATCAAGTAATACTTGATAAGGAGTGTTGTTGGAATGGAATAGGATAAATCTTAAACTTGGAGAACCTAGTGACTTGCAAGTGCAAAGATTTACTCGCGGTGATTTAGATAATGTAAAGTTTTCCTTGCAAGTATCAGAAAAACTACAAGCTAATTTTTTGACTGCTTAGCCGCTTCACGCGCTAACCGCTTTGCACATCTGTCGACATCATGTTTTCCTCCACAATACATACACAGCCCGTTCTTTTCCCATTGCAGCCGTTCCTTCCTTTGAAGCATCCTGGTTTCTTTGTCCAAGAACTTTGGAGTTTTGGCAATGGCTTTCCCTTTTGAGTTGGAGTTCAAAGTCGGGGTTGGTTTGGATGGTTTTGGGTTTCTTGTGTTTTCTTTGAGGAGTCGTCCACCCTTGGAGCCGAGGTGGATGGTCCATGGTTGTTTTGCCGAGAGTGATTCTTGTCATGATAGCCATTATCAAGCTCAATCACTCGATTGATTAGCTGCTGAAGCAAGGTTGTCTTATGACCCCCAACTGCAAGCTGTTTGATTAAGCGTGCCGGTAGACCCTTTCAGAAATGGAATAGAAGAGCGGCCTTGTTCCACTGGATGCAAGACTGCAAGGTTCAAAAATGAGAAATATAAACGGAAGCTCTACTATTCTCCTTCATAACTAAACTATTAAGTTTGTATTTGGCGTTTCGAACTTCATTGGGATTGCCAAACAGGGTGAACAGTTGTTGCTCAAACCTGTCCCAGTTGTTGAGAATACAAGTGGGACTGTTGTTGGACAAAAGTTTGAGGTACGGTTCGAACCACTGCAAGGCTCTACCTCCTAAGAAGGACAAAGCATACATAACTTTATGCCTATCTGAAGGGAAATTGTTGGAATTGTTTGAAAAGATGATTTTACAAGACTGTAGGTAGGCTCTAAGCTTATGAGGGTTTTCTCCTGTAAAGTGATTGGGTTGTTTCATGCCCGGAGTGCAAAAGCTAGGAGTACTTGGACTAGATCTCTGGGCACCATGAGTAAGGGCCTGGATCAATGTTGAAAGCAGGGTTGGAGCATTGGGCTTGGGAGCAGTAGTGCAAACCCCTGGTCTACCACGAGTTGAGGTTTCATTGGAAGAATGGTTGGAGTCTGCAAATTCCGCAAGAGGGTCCGTTGGAGCATCCTGTGGAGGAGCCCAAGGATCATTGAGGGGTTCAAAAGATGGCAATTTAGAAGGAGGAACTGGATCTAAGGGTTGTTGAGCCAGAGGAGCGCTGGTTCTCCCTACCCGATGGATCTCATCATTGTAAGGGGCGAGGGAAGCATTCCCGGTTGAGCGAGTACGTGACATCAAAAAGAAGAAGTCTACTATAGGTTGGCAGGCTACAATAGATGAGTTGAGTTAGTTAATTTACTGTCACACGACCACCCCACGTACTATAGGGCAATTCTTAGATGATTGTGAGGACAAAGGAATACCAAGTGCAAGGGCAAGTGCAAGATAGCAAGACTTAGTTGCAAAGTGCAAACTTAGTTATGCCACTCAACAAACGGAAAGAGGGATGGAATGTGTTCCAAAGAAGGAAACTCAACCTGAGTCCAATGTGATAACTAGGTTGTAGCAAATGCAAGAACGTATGAAATTAACTAACTGAGGAGACAATCATCAGGCAAGGGGATAGCCCTTATAAGGTAATCCAAAGCAACTAGACACAACCTGGTGATGAGCTAACTACAGTTGAAGCGGTGAGGCAATGATTGACAGGAGCGGGATAGGAAATGAAGCAGTGGCATAGATCCAAGGTCTTAGCGTAAGTTCAAGACAATAGAATCTGAGCGTACAATTGCATGACGAATTGGGACAGGAGAAAGTGACGTTGAAGGTAATGCAAATGAGAGGTAATAGTGTATGCAGGGTAGGGACTAGTACAATTTCAAACTGTACAGTAGTGATGGCTTAGTTAGACGTAGATGCAAACTAACAAACAATGCATGACCAAAGATGGAAGTCCAAGGCTGTTGATTGGCCAGGGAAGGAGATTGGATCTCATAATGGATGGCCGACCGGTATGGAGTTAAACGCAAAGTTTGCAAGTATATACTGAGTTGGTCGCCAAGATTGGAAGGTCAGCGCAAGCCAGGGGAAATAGCGGATTGCACCATTGATGTTGTGCTTTTATTTGTGTCACGCTTTTAGACTGAGGTAGATGGTACTGAGGAGAGGACATGTTGAAGTGGTGAAGACAATAATCCTTAAGTGCGAAGCGTGACATCCATTAATTGATCTCAGATTTTAAATCTATTCTCCAATCCTTTTCTGAAAGTATTTGAGGGTAAACAGAATTTATCCCATAAATGCTTCCATCAATCCTCTCATCAATCAAATCCCACTCAAACCAGGCCTAATATTGATCTTCCAGACTTGGATAATTACAATGAAGACATCCCTCAACAACTGGTAAATTGGTTTGGGACATCATTCCATAAAGGCTCAGAAAAACTCCTGGTTCTTTGAAGGTCCCAAATTTATAGGCCAACACTGAGATTCCTTTTGTGAAAATTTTCAAACCACGTCTTCAGTCTAGTTTCACTAATCTAATTTTTGTAAAATTCTTCAGAACTTGGAATTATATTAGAGTTTTATTTATTTTTATTTTTATCTTTTCAATCTCACATTGAATATTGCCTTTATTGTTCAAATAAAATTCAAATAAGAGGAAATCTGGAAGCTTATAACTTGAAAATTCAAAGCTTTATTTATTTCCAACTAGGACCAATGGAACTGAGAGAAATAACAAGGTGTCAACATGTGACAAGATGAAAAAAAAAGAATGTGAATGTGACAGAGAGTCTTACCCAGAATTTCTCTGATGAAAAGGAGAGATTCAGTTAAGAGACAATGAGAAGAAATAAGAAGAATAAAAGAGATGAGACAGGAGACCTGAGGAATGGAAACATGAGTAGATGAGATCACAATTTGGAATAGATATGATATGGTAAGCTTGGGTTTTTCTCACATCTGATCAAATATAGGTTGTGGGAAATGAAATAAGTAGAAAGCAGGATGTGTGCACCTACCTTGTGAAATCCACATCTGACATCTCACATAGAGTGTCACCCAGTTGTATTTAGTCTACACCCCTGTTGTCTGCTTTCTCTCTCCTTTTCCTCATCCATTTCTCCTCCATCTCTTTGACCTCCAGGTATGTTCCTGCCTGACTGCCTACTTGCCTACCTGCCTCCCTACCTGCCTACCTGCCTCCCTGCCTGCCTGCCTTCCTGCCGCATCCCCCCAACCAAACCACCAAGCCAACACCAGGAACAAATGACTGATTGTAATTGCCTGCCAGGTATAGTAGCTATCATGGTGTTATCCTACTATCTCATTACACTTATTTATCTTATGTAAATCTTCTATTTCTCTTGATTAAACATGAAATTCATCCCCTCATCTGTTTCTACTCCATCTCTTTGACCTCAAGGTCTGTTCCTGCCTGCCTGCCTACCTGCCTCCCTGCATGCCTGCCTGCCTGCCCATCCCTCCAACCAAAACACCAAGCCAACTTCAGAACCAAATCACTGATTGTGATTGCCTGCCTGTTCCCCTTTTTCTAAAGATTATGAGACCAGAATAGCTCCCTTTTGCACAAAGTTTCTCCTCAAATATAGTCAAAATATCCCTCAAACTTGGCAAAAAGAACAAACTAACTGGTGCAAACTATCTCAAGTGGAAGTCAAAAATCTCATCAATTCTTCAACTCAAACATCTGCTACAACTTGTCCTTGGAAAAGAAACCATCAAAGAATGTTAATCCAAAGACAAAAGAGATAGAAACCACTCAGAAAATGCTCTAGCCATCCTGGAAATAAACTGTGACACCAAACTGGCCAAGCAATTTGATCTCAAATCAAAGGGCAATCCCCAAACTTTCTGGCAACTCCTTGAAGAAAATTTCCAACCAAAAACAGTCTAAAACCAAGCCACCTACTTAAATTGGATCTTTTCCACCAACCTTTCACCCCACAATTTGGAAGAAAATCTCAAAGAACTAGCCTACAACACTTGAAAGCTCTGCGCTCTAATTGACAACAACAACACCAAACCATCCATCCTACTAGACTCTGTAATTGCCATGTGGTCTATTATCAACCTTTCCCCCAAATTCAAAAACTCAGGAAAATTACTCCTAAAGAAATTTCAGATTGAGAAGAAGGCCCCCTTCATCAAAGAAGTTGTTGAGGAAATGATATTGTTCCAACAAAGAAACTCTGAAACTCAAGACCAATCTAAGGCATTTGCTGCGTTCCGCCACTCCACCCCCTACAATGGTCCAAGATGTTCCCCTGGATATCACAACCCCAAAACCAAACATTCAATAAAGGAATGCTCTCAGGTAAACAAAACAAGTCAGGAAGAAGAAAAACCCACTAAGGCTTTCCTTGCCTCTCATGCCCAACTCACTTCCAAAACCATTCTGGATTCTGGCGCCTCCCACTCCATGTTCAACTCTTGCAATGTCTTTTCTGAACTCCTGCAAACAAATGAAGTTGTCTACTTAGCCAATGAATCCACTGCAAAAGTTGAAGGAAAGGGAATTGCCTACCTTTATCTACCGCAAACCAAGCTTGAACTGTCCAATTCCCTATACATCCCATCCCTCTCATCCCATCCCATCAGTCTCTACTGCTTCATTGAAAAGAATTACTCCCTGGTCTCTGAAGGCCCAGGGTATTTTTCCCTTCTAGACAAATCCAGCAAGGTGGTTATATCTGGTAGCCTCTCAAAACTTCATTGTTGATTGCCTCCCTTTACCCTCATGTGCCTCTGTATCTGTGTCAACCTCACTACTCACAAAGCACCAATTGGCTGGTAACCCTTCCCATCAGTACTTACTCAAGAGGTTTCCTTCCCTTCCAAAATCCCCCTTCATCTGCTCTACCTGCAATATCTCAAAAATTCACAAGAGTCCATTCCTTGGATCTTTTCCAAAGGCATCCCACTGCCTCAATTTACTTCACATTTACCTATGTGGGCCCATCTCTCCTACCTCCATCTCCGGATCCAGGTACTTCCTCCAAGAAATGGTCAGTTTCTCTCACTATGTATGGATCCGCTTTGTCAAGAGGAAAATTTATGTCCCAACTGTCCTGAATAACCTGTTCACCATGATAGAGAAAAAATCTGGAGAGAAAATATCTCACCTGGTCACCAAAAATGGAACTGAATTCAAGAATTAATTCCTATCCCAGTTCTACACCAAGAAGGGCATTCAACATCTCACCACCGCTCCATACACTCCCAAAGAGAATCCTTTTTCCAAACAAGGTAACAGGACCACTGCTTCCAAGATTAATTGTCTTCTTAAATACTCTAAACTCTCACACAAGTTCTGGGCTGAGGAAGCAAACACCTCCGTATACCTGGAAAACAGAACCCCTTGTCAATTGATTGGTTTTGAATCTACTTATTCAAAATGGTACTCTTGGGCTTTCTCCCTAACACACTTACACCCCTTTGGCTGTGAGGTTGTCTACATGATCAACCGTATCAAGGGGAAACTTGGGGATTGAGGCAGGATTGGCATCCTATTGGGCTATGAGGAAGGGCAGAAAAATTACCAGATCTTAGAGGTGGAGACAGCTAACGTCATCAAATCCCATCACATGAAATTTCACAACACCTTTTTCCCCACTTATCCTTCCCCGGCTCCTGCTGATTCTTGTCCATTTTCCGTCTCCCTTGATATCAACATGGAAACTCCCCATATCTGTCCAGACTCTCTTCCTACCAAGCCCAGCCTCCCTTCTTCTCCCGCACCACCACCCAAACCCTTCCCCTCTTCAAATATTTCCCATCAATCTGAGATTGCTCCATCATCTGCAGAGTCCCCACCCACTGATCTATCCACCAGCTGCACTCCTCCAAGCTCCAAAATTACACCTGGGTACCTGCCAATCAGCCAGCACCCAAGAACATCTAGTTGCAAATTGACAAATCAAGCATCCTACCCAACTCCAGAAGAAACCCCCCCTGCAAATGCTGTGTCCCTGCTAAATCCTGACCCCCACTCCTTCAATGAGGCTATTGCCTCCCCCTTCAGAGAGGAGTGGCTGGAGGCCATCAGGGTCAAACTCCTCAACATGAAAAGCTACAGGTTTTTCTCTATAGTTGAGGCACACCCCTCCCAGCATCCCCTATCTGCCATGTGGGTATTTTTTTGCAAAACCAATCAGGATGGAAACCTGACCAAATTCAAGGACTGTATTTGGGTCCAAGGATTCTTAAAACTCTGCAGACAAGACTAATCTGAGGTTTTTTTCCCCAACCGGGAGACTGTTGTTGCTTCACATCCTCCTCACCATCTGTGCCCTGCACAGGTACACTGTGCACCAAATGGAAGTCAAATGTGCTTTTCTTAATGGCACTCCCAAGGAAGATCTGTTCATCAAGATTCCTCAAGGGATGAAAACAAATGGGAACGTTGTCCTCAAACTCAATAAGTCCCTCTATGAGTTGAAGCAAAGCCCCAGATGCTGGAACAAAGCTCTCACGGCGGCGCTGAAGAGTTTTGGATTGCAACCCAGCTACTCCAATCCCTGCCTCTTCCACTTGACTGATCCTGCCAATCCCCTCTTTCTATTTGTGCATGTCAATGACCTGATCTTTGGCAGCACATGGTTGGACAAGTTCAAATCCAAAATCTCCTTGACAATTTCCATGGAAGACCTGGGCCCAGCCATATACACTCTAGGCATCAGGGTAATTCAAAACCCTGGTTCTGTCCACCTCATACAAGACAGATACATATCCCAGATCCTAGAGGAGTTCAACATTCAAATGATCAAGGCACCAAGATTCCTCTGCCCAGCAACTGGAAGCATCTCAAGAACTTGCCCTCTGAAGCTCCCTCCACTCCCCCTTTCAAATACCAAATATTCATTGGTCTTCTGCAATATCTATCTTTATGCACCTGTCCCAATTTGGCCTTCACAGTCAGTTTTCTATTGCAATTCCTGGAGACCCCCCTCACATGCCACTACCAAGCAGCCAAGCACGCATTGCGTTATGTTGCCCAAACTCAAGGTCATGAACTTATTCTTGGTCAAAACAACCTGGGCCATCCACCCAAATCCATTCTGGGTTTTTCAACTCTGACTGGAATGGGTCAAAGTCTTGGAAATCCTACTCAGGGTCCATTGTGCACTTCCATGGTGCCATTGGCTGGAGAAGCTCCAAACAAAAGGTGGTGGCTCTCTTTTCTTCCAAAGGTGAATATGCTGCAATCAACAAATTCTCCCAAGAACTCCTCTGGGTCTCAAACCTCCTCCAAGAGATAACTGTGACCAGCTTTGGCCTGAACATCCACACCAACAACCAAAGGGCAATGGCTATTGCGGAAAATCCAATCTATCACCATGGCTGCCACCATATCAACTTCCGCTACCACTTCATTTGAAATCTAATTCAATCTGGTCAAGTCTCTCTCAAATACACCCCCTCAAACTCACTTCTTTCCTACTTACTCACCAAGAACCTAACCAGAGGAAGGACCACCAATCTCACAATCAGGATCATGGGCCAGGGTTCTTCAAAATTGAAGATTGAGGAGGAGTGTGGAAAATGAAATAAGTAGAAAGCAGGATGCACGCACCTACCTTGTGAAATCCACATGTGACATCTCACATAGAGTGTCACCCAGTTGTATTTAGTCTACACCCCTGTTGTCTTCTCTCTCTCTCTTTTTCCTCATCCTTTTCTCCTCCATCTCTTTGACCTCCAGGTCTGTTCCTGCCTGCCTGCCTACCTGCCTGCCTGCCTGCCCCATCCCTCCAACCAAGCCACCAAGCCAACTCCAGAACCAAATCACTGATTGTGATTGCCTTCCAGGTATAGTAGCTATCATGGTGTTATCCTACTATCTCATTCCAATTATTTCTCTTATGTCAATCTTCTATTTCTCTTGATCAAACATGAAATTCATCCCCTCATCCGTTTCTCCTCCATCTCTTCAACCTCCATTTCTGTTCCTACCTGCCTCCCTGCCTGCCTCCCTGCCTCCCTGCCTGCCCCATCCCTCCAACCAAACCACCAAGCCAACTCCAGAACCAAATCACTGATTGTGATTGCCTGCCAGTTACCCTTTTTCTACATAGGTTGTGAGATTTCAAGAGGGGTGAGATATGTCAAGGGGGATATTGGTCTGGTGATCTTGATAGGTGGAGTTTGTTGTAGGTGAGGATGAATGAGTCAAAGGTCAAGGATTGGATTGAAGCAATGATGGAGGTTGTGTGACATGTGTGTTGAGGTTGGAGGATAGCAAGAGAGCAGGAAGCGGATTGAGCAGATGTAACAGAGGATTTGAATTATTCAAGTGGACAGAGAAAAGGATGAGAATGATGAGGCAGAGTAGGGAAGTAATGGAGCGTGAAGAGGAGTGGTGAAAGGGAAGGAAGGAAGGTGTAGCAGGAGGAGATGAGGAGAAGAGGAGTAGCAGGAGTGGATCAGGTGCAGAGGAGGAGCAGCAGCAAATGAGGGGAAGAGTTTGAGGATTAGTGAGGAAATGAAGTGAAGTTTTGAATTAATTAGATTGAGTGCATTTGCAGTGGGGAAATTGAGAGGTAGTGGAGCAGGGAGATTGATGGGTGCGCAATGAAAACAGAAGAAAGTCTAACCATCAAAATGATGCTGGCTTGCTGTTCAAATTGGTTCAAAAAATTGAAATTTTAAAAAGCAATTATTTCAGCTGCTTTGAATTCAAAATAAAACAAGGTATATTTGGTTTTTTTGAATTATGAATCAGCAGGTATAACTTTTAATAAATTTCTGTTCCATATACAAACATATAGGGCCTATCTGAAGTGTCTGCCAAATTCTCATAAGTATAAGAATGAATACTTGGGTTCAATATCAAATGTAATTTGAAAGAATTTTTCTCATTTGGGGGAAAAAAATTTCAAAACCATCCCATTTATGACTGGAATAGAGGTTTTAGTAGGAATTAAATTCTAAACAAATAGTCAGATAAAAAATTTATAACTCAAGAAAAAAAATAAAGCAAAAGAAATCAACTCCAGCCCTCATAAAAAACTCAAACTTTTCATCAAAAGAAGACTCAGAAATGTATTAAAAATAAATATAGATATCTGATATCCATCATAAATTAAAAATAAATTTCAATAAAAATTGAGTAAATATAGAATTTCACTATAAATATGACCCCAAAAAATTCACCCCCTTGAATTTTCATTAACTCCAAAATTGGGCTGTGTCTCTTTTTTGTCTGTGCATATTCACCAAATAATAATTTACCAAATTTGAAGCAATTTTTTTATTTATACATTTTGATAAAAAATTTTATATTCCAGGTTTCTTATTGAATTTTCCTCAAATAAATTTTCAATATTTCAATAATGAGTGAAAAATTCAAAGTGAGTGAATCTTGATTTTAAGGTTAAGAGAAAGTCTCCTGGTTTAAAAATTAAATCCTCAAGAAATTTTTCCTGTAGTGATAAAATGAATACACATGAAAAGCAATGAAAAAAAATTATGAATGAGATTAAATTAATTTGAGGCTTCCTTGATTCTAGGAAAAAAGTGATAGTGTAAAGTTAAAGTAATCAAAATCTTATTTTAGGCAAATTTATGTTAATTTAGAATGATGTAGGAGTTGACTGAGTCACCAGGATTGGTGGTAAATTTGAAATTAATTAACCAAAATCAAATATAATGATTCATTTGTGAGATTAAGCAGTAAAACTTTGATTAAAAAGCAATAGCAATAGTAAATTGTGTTCAAATTGAAATGTGCCAAATGTTACTGGTGATGGAAAGAAAGATTCTTGAAAGTTATCTAGGCTTGAAGTTACTATTTTCTTTCATATAAATTAAAACAACAATTGCAAGGAAAAATTAAATATGACAACAAAGAGGTCAAGTTTATTTTTCCCTTGAACTTGGAGATAATATTGGCATTAAAAATAACTGAGAAACTTTTGTGATTTTGTTTGGTGTGATTCTTTAAAATTAAGAAGAATATTCTGAGAATCTGAACATGAATGATAAAAGTTTATCTATAATAATACATATTGGGTCAAAAGCAAGACTGGCAGTCTGAATTTTTGAATTAACAAATTTCATGAAAGATTTTTTTTTTCCTGGAATGAAATAAAATTATCCAAATATAAGAAGAGAAAAATAAATTTCTAAACTGAAAGGCCCATTAGAAGGCTTTTTCTTAGAATCAAAACCAACATCATCAATACATTTGAGGTTCCTTCTTACATTGGTGACATAATTGAGACTAAAATTGTGTTTCTACTGAATTTTAAACTTTAAGGGACCAGATTAATTATGTTCCCAGTACAACTGAGGCTCCTGAGAAGCTTCTGGAACAAATTTCTCAAAACCCAGACAAAACATTTGACCATGATTCAATCAAAAATTTCCTCAAAAATTTCATTTGAATCTTATTTCTGATTTCTTGAGATTGTTGTAATTAATTCATTTTTTATTTTAAAAACCTTAAAAACTTTGATTAAATTTTATTAACCTCTTGAGAATCATCAAAAATTCTTTTGAATTGAAAATTGGAGATTTCAAAAATCTTGGTCACCTTGACTTAACTGGTTTTTATTGAAAACTTAAAGCTTTACTAGATTCTTGAAATTACTTCTGATTAGTCCCTGAGGTCTTTGAGGCAGGATAATTTATTTTTATTTTTGGTTTTATTATCTTGAAGGATTTTGATAGGTGAAAATTGTAAATGAGCTTGCAGTGCTAGCTAGCCTCTTTGATGGCCAGTGAACAAGCCTGTATTTTGTCCTGCTACCTTTTTGGTCCATGAATGTAATTTTGGAGGATGTTATCTTAATCCAGCAAAATTTCATCTAGAAATTTTTCCATGAGACCTTGAAATCACACTGATCAAAGAAATTAAAATAAAATAACACAAGAACAAAAGAAAAAAAAATCAATTGAATGGAATAATCAAAGAAGGTGAGTAGTAGAGAGACAAAGAAAACTTAGATGATAGGGGCTGGAATAGCTTGCAAGAATGATTTGGTTGGTTGGTTGCTGGAGTGAAGGCACTAGGCCTCTAGATGCTCAAGAAACATCCAGAAAATAAAGCTAACACAAGCACCCTTTCAAAATTGTCATTTTACCTTGGTGCCTCCATTTTTTTCCTAGAACTGGCCTTTTTTTTTTGGCAGTTGGTCCATCCAGACATGTTGAAAAAAAAAGACTGGATAGTTTTCAAAATCCATAGCAAAGTATTTTTTAAAAAAAGGAAATCAAATTAAGATTTGATTTTAAAACTACAACCTATTGAACAATAGAAGCTCCAAGTCAATCTTAATCTACAATCACATTAAGCATGAAGACAGTTTGAAGAGTTGCCAAGATCATCATGATTCAGGGTGCTAATCAGGCCGGGCAGCCCATGGGCTAGCCCGTATCCAATGGGTTGGCTGTTGGGTTTGGCCTTACCCCTAAGACAAGAATTGGATTTTGGGAAAGCCCAGCGGGCTTTGCAGATCAGGCTTGGTCAGGAGATGGGCATTTGGGCTGCTTGGGAGGCACCCAATTAGAGATGGAGGAGGAGTTTCAAGGCAGTTTTTGACAGATCAGGAGGGGGCAATCTGACTGCATGGTGTCACATAAGTATGTGGGTATGGTGTAAAGAGGGGGAAAAAGGTTAACCCACTGCTAGGCCATCCTAGTTGGTATGTGTACTCCCGGACACACAGCATATGGGTACTTTACACTCCCCTGCAGGCCCATTCTGCAACAACCAAGGTGGATTGGACTGGAGATCAAGAGTACCCATGAAATGTCTCTTCTACCAATTTTACTCCCCAACAGACAATGTTAATTTTCAACTTTTGCACACATTTCACAACTTGACCAAAGGTTTTGGAGGATTAATGCCACCAAGGCCGGAGGAGTTTTGGGCACATTATCTTGTTTTATTAAATTTTGTGTGAAAATGAATTCATTTTTAGTTTTACCCTTTTGGGCCTTCTTTCTTGGTGGTTGTGTTTTGGTCAGAACAAAATTAGCTCCAGAGGCCTCCAAAGCCCTGATTTTTACTCAAGATTGGATGAATAATTAAATTCTATTTCTTTAATTTTTCTTTCTATTAATCAAAAATCCTTGTTTTTGCCTCATACTACCATATTTTTGTGATCTGAGTGTTTCCCTTTTTTCCAAAGCTGCATCAAGCTATTTGAAAGCACAGTAAACAACTTTCAATTAAAAAAAACGGGGGCCCGCCAACTAGCCCGAACCCGCAAAAAGCCCGGAAACTCGGGCTTGGGTCGGGTTTGGGCCCAACCGCCCAACTAACCTTGGATTATACCCGGCCCGTCAAAGCCCGCTTATGGCCGGGCCGGTTTTCGGCTCACCAAAAAGGAATGGGCCCGACCCGATAAGCACCCTGAATCATGATCGTAAGTGATTGCGACAAGAGAGGCTAATATCTAAAACGTGCCTCAAGTTGATCTTACACAACCTGAACGTTTAGATGGTCTTTTATAAAGGATCATAAGAAACTTTCAGGGGGTACTTTTTTTTTCGGGGGGGGGGGGTGGGGGGATGGGGGGCTTGGAAAAAGAATCAGAAGATCATGAGAGGAACAATCGTTTCTGAATTGCTGGGAGATAAGGCTGATATATCGAGTGACTAAGAGGTTGATTCTGTTGGAATAAAGCAAAGAAGCGGCAAATTGCCGTAGCAGAAGCGGATAGAAGCAAAGGGCAGAAGAACAGCAGTAAGCCCAAACCTAGCTCCTCCCACTGTTGAATCAGACAGAACAAGAAACGTACCAGCTAACATAGGCATCTTGATTCCCTCACACCTACAGAAACAGAGCACCCCAAATAAAAGTGAAGGTCACCAACGACATCGTCCGTTGCACCCGCAATCCGTCAAAACAAGACCCAAGACGGGCGAGGGCAGCCAATACCTATGACCCTCAGACAAGGCAAACGGTTTCCTCACGCGCCTCAGACCATGAACCTAGCCGCTGCCTCACTTGCTCGTTGTTGTTCTCCCCACCCATGTTTCTACCCACTTGTATCATCCTCACCCCCTCTCGCCAACCATTGGACAGGCTGTGTCCTATAAAATGAGTCCTTTCACCAGCTGTGCTATTGAACATTTCTTGTCGGTATCGCAAAAATCACACATAAAGTGCAATAGCCTAAAATACCTTTGTCCTGCCATTGCAAGGTAACATAATAAAACAACATAAACCTTCACTGCACCAAACCACTCATTGCTCAGCAAGAAATTGAGCAACGTGCACAACCTCTCAATTCATCAGATTCTACAAACACCCCAACACGTCAAGATTATTTAAGAATCGGGTTAATGATGTTGAATTAGTTAGCGTATCAAGGGTATTTTCTTGTGATTTTTTTGTTTTGTTTTCCAAACTCCAGATTTTCATGGGTAGGAGGAGTTTTTTCTTCCAGCTTGCAGAGGTAATTTCAAGTCAACACGAGGCATCAAGATTGTCACAGAACTTATCCAGCCTTTGACAAGCTGCTTGCGCATACCCAATTTGATGAGCAATGGCTGTGGTAAGTAGTCGAGATGATGAAGATATGGTGAGGACAACGATTGACCAAATAGAAAGATGAATGAATATTAATCAAGCGATCTTGAATCATGCCTGTTTAGAATAAAGTTATCCATGTCGATCAAAACAAAGCAAAAAAAGCCAGTTCCATGAGGAATGAATACCTTATTGAGGTCAAAGGCTACAAGATTTCCTCTGGAACAAACTAATCGTTCATTTGTCAATTCCATGTGTCTCAAAATTAACCAAGTCCAGAGATTGGTTTAGGCAGCAAGCTAATTAATTGGAAACCAAAAGCTACGAAGACGAGTAAAAGGCAAATGAGACTCCTTTAATGAACAACACAAATCCTACAAGTTACTTGCACAACAATACAACAAGATCAACATCAACAGCTTGATGGTGGAAAAAAAAAGGATGGATAGTCAAAAGGTCCAAAGTATAGAATGATCTGAGTAATGTTATGAATGATTTTTTTAAGCAAATGAAACTTGATGGCACAACCAACAATCCTTGAGGAGATGCCGAGTAAGTCTTCAGGCCGCTGCTTTTCTAAGTTTGGTTTTGGGGCCATGGTTGACCTCATGATCTTGACTGATACCAACTCTGGAAGCAGTTGATCCCTCTTCCAAATCAATATCTTGTTCCATCAAGCCCTGAACAACAACAAACCATCAGTATCAAAAGATCAATCAATCCGAGATCGTAAAAATGGCCTGATTTGTGTCATAAAGGTATGATAGAAGTAAGAGTGCCTCACCTCCTGTCCCCTTGAGTAAAATTTAGCTGGACTCTGACCTCGTGCAGCTGCAGCATCTATCAAAATAAACCTTATCGAAGATTGGGGTGCTGTGTACATGGAATCTAAGAGAATCGTTTCCTTTTTTTTTGGTTTGGTTTTATTTTTTGATTTAATGCAATTTCATCGAACGAATCACCACCTTCAGCATCTCGATGGATCAAGTTGACACTCGACAAGCAAGAAGAAAAACCACTAACCATGATCTGTCTGAGTCCACGAGCACCCGTCTTCTTTTCATAAGCCAAACTGGCGATGATCCGTTGAGCGGAAGTAGTGAACCTGATTTTTACTCCATTCATTTCAAATAATTGCACATATTGCTTGAGTAGACAGTTCTTTGGTTCGGTGAGGACTCGTAGTAGGTCATCCTCTGATAAGGCCTTCAGGCTTGCCAGCACGGGGATCCTTCCGATGAATTCAGGTATAAGTCCGAAAGCATTGAGATCGGCTGGTTCCACGAGCTCTAACGGGTTCTGTGAGCCTGATGGAGCAATATTCGATCCGGTCTTGGATGCTGTTGGTAGAGATAGTTCGGATGGGGCATGTGACCCATTTAGATTGAGTTTAGCATTGAAACCGATCGACGTTTTCGAAATACGCTTGTTGATAATCTTGTCCAAGCCTACGAACGCGCCAGCAAGAATGAACAGTACTATCCATGTACACACACACAAAAGAAAAAAAAGTTAGCATAGAAGATAAAATAGTATACCGAAAAAAATAATGTAGTTAGCACCAATCTTCGAACTTCAGGCTTTCCTTTTGTTTGTTAGAAAGACAAGGAAAGAAAAAAAGGTAGTTGGAATTTGATGGTTAACTTACTGTTGGTCGTATCCACTTGTACTGGTTGGTTGTCCTTTCCATTATTATGGGTGGTGTCACGATGACGAGCAGCAGAGGTGTTAACATCATTTGAATTGGCTTTATCAGCTACAGTGACCCGAGTTCCCTCAAGCATTCTGAGCATCGCTTGTTGTACACCTTCACCAGAGACGTCTTTGACGTGTGCGTCTCCTGGTTTCCGCGCGATCTTATCGATTTCATCAATAAATATAATTCCTCTACCCGCCTTAGACACGTCGTGGTTGGCCTCTTGATATAGTCGTACGACGGCGGATTCCACATCTTCACCAACGTACCCAGCTTGAGTAAACGTCGTGGCGCATGATTCACTATAAGGGACATTTAGTTGTCGAGCTAAAGTTCTGGCAAGGAGTGATTTCCCGCTACCAGTCGGGCCTAATAGTAAAATATTCGATTTACTCAGGGTTATATCGAGTGCACCTTGATATTTATCATCTGTCGAATCAGTTTCAACCAACTCGGGTTCGGATAAATCTGGCCCTGGACCAAACCGGCCTTTTGAGTTCTTCAAAAGTTCGACTGTATTGTCAAAATTAGGAGGATCGACAAATCGATCAGACTTGTTATCATGCCTTGGTGAAGTGGTGTCAAAAAGCGATTCCGGAATGATCAGATCATCTTTTGTCATGGCGGCCGATGAAGTTTCCAAATTATGATCACGGGGGCTAGGTGGATTCCTGTCGAGTATTGGGCCTGGATAGGAAAGTGAAATGGGAGGCAATTTATGAATTTCACTTGATCTCAGGCCTTTTTGATTTAACGATGAAACCTTCTTCCTGGACTGTCTTGAAGTGGCCTGCTCTAGGCTGTTTTCACTCTCGTCTCGTTCTAGCCTTAGACTGGCCTCCAGCGCTTTGGACATGATCAAATTGTGAGCCTTTCCATTTGGCGAGTAAGGTCGATGATTCGAAGATGGGACAAGCTTGAGATTCTGAGGTGGCTTGAAGGACTGCTCCTGGTCATTGATTTTGATAATGATGTTCTCACGAGCTTGCTCCTGTGGAGACTCTGCAGCTGCAAAGTTGGCCCCATTCTTAGGTTTAGTTCCTTGGTTCTTTTTCTCCAGAGCTTCCTCTAGAGCTTGAACCCTGACATAGTGATTGAAGACTGCGACCGATAGGACCTTCTTTGCATTGGATTGGGCAACGACATAATTATCCAGTTCATGATGTATATCACGTGGGTTGGGAAGTTTGGCGAGAGCACTGGAGGGTTGATTGTTGGGGTTCAGCGAGTACGCCCTGATTCGCACGACGTTGGTGGCTTTACCAGCTCTTATCGTCGATGATCTCAACATCTAAAGTTCCGGTCATCATGGTTGTCAGATGATCTTATTGTGAAGCAATCGACATGGCCAGAACAATCGTTGGATGACGTACCCTTTCTAGAAAGTGGATGCAGGAGAGAGAAGCTGTATGTACTGCTGGGTGGGTTTTGTTGATTCGATTGCTAAGCGGTACTTTACCGATTGGAGTCGTCTCGGTGGACCCGCTCGGTAAGCGGCCTTGCCGGGCTTTCACCTTCACTCACCTATCACATCCTACGGACCTCTTGAGTCATGTTGGCCAACTTGACCACAGCATCACCATCCCATTCCATTCATCCAAACTCTAAAATCATCTTGGCTATCCTAAAATCTCTATTTTTTATTAATTTCCTTTATTCCAGTCCTACTATCAATTATCATTACTATCTTATCTAATTTGGTCCTCATTACCTGTTTAGCTTTTTCTGAGCAACAAATGACATTTTATAAGGCCTATCCCAGATCTTTGATTTTCATCAGTGCCCATTATCATGAGTTCCAGCCAGAGCTGTTTTGAATCCAGAATGATGCATAGTCATGAAGGAGACCCCATTACATGGCCCTAATTGACTTCAAGCATTTGAATTCAATAAATCTTATTTCAAACCCAAAGAAAGAAAAAAAGTATTAATTTGGATTTTTTTGTTTAAATTCTTTCTTTTCAGATTTTTTCCCATCCTAGTGTCACACTCCAAGTTAAGGGTTATGGTTTTCTACCAATATCTGGTAGACCCTTTCCTCAACATCATCTACCTCAGTCCACAACAAGGGTGACACCAAAAGCACACTAACCAAACAGTGCATCCCACTGACAAGCTCCAGAATATGCAAAATACCTTCTAACTGTGGTGACTCAGTCACTACTTGCAAAACTTGCAGTACCATCCAATCAAACATGTGTTTAGGCTTGGTCTCCTTGCGCCTTCCATTCTTGGCTTAACTCTGTTCCTCGAGTCTACCCTATCCAATCAGCTCATTTGAGCCCCTTGGATTTCATATTGTATAGCACCTGCATTTGGTTGTGAAATCTTCAATTTCTAGTGCCCACTAATTACACAGCCAATATTGTTCATTTGCATCCCTTTACATTGCCTCACAGTTACATCTTTCATTTATTGTCCCAGTGTGTCATTTATCATTCAAACTCACTCATTTTGCACTAAGTGCTTTGAGCTATGACAACACCCTAGTCTGTTTCAACATTCCATTCCAGTCATTCATTTCATCATTGCTCATCTAAGCTGTAGAAAACTGTCCATCAGGTTATATCTAGTCATTTACCCACTGATGTAGATTACCTTATAAGGACCCTGCAGTCCACCTGAAGATTTTTTCCTCAGTTAGTAAATGTCATACATTCTTGCATCATCCTTGCTGAGGTTGAGTCATCAAATTGGGCTTTGCCTCAGTTTCTTTTATTGGAACCTTTCCCCTTGCACTTTGCCTGAGACTTTGAACTACATTTTGGACTTTGCCGTTGGCTTCACGGTTAGACTTTTGCCTTCTTGGGATTTCTCTTGAAACTTTCCCTCACCCATTTGGGCTCACAGCCACCAAGATTTCCCTATAGCATGTACGGTGGCTGTTTTACAGCAAATTAACTAACTCAATTTGACCATCAAGCATTTTTCCACCTTCTAGATAGTTTTATTTTTGATGTCATTTACTTGATTGACCACAAATTTTGCCCTCACACCTTATTATGAAGACATTGATAGGGTAGAGAGATCCAGTGGCTCATGGGCCCAACAAACCTTAGATCCTGTTCCTTCTCCTAAACCCCCTTCATTAGAACTGCTTGATGATACTCTAGCCAAACAGAACTTTCCCATGGCTTGAGAGGATCCCCTTGACCAAATAAAAGATTCTCCCAATTCTTATGATGATACTTCAACCTGCGGTAGGAGCAGTTCTTGAAGAAATGCTCCCAAGTTAGAGGCTCCAACCCTTTTCAATGCTTTGGTCCAGGTGCGTAACCAAAATTACTTGAAGCCTAGTAAAAATTTTCCTAGCTTTTGCACTCTGGGCATGAAGTAGGCTGACCACTTTACTGGGAATCACCCCCATAAACTTTGACTGTACCTACAGTCTTGTAAAATCCTCTTTTCAAAAAAACCCTAAAGGTTTTCTGACAGAATGGAACAAGTTTATGTATGAATGTTCCTTCTTAGGAGGTAGATCCTTGCATTTTTTTGGGCCATACCTCAAATTGTTATCTAATACAAGTCCATCTTGTATCTTGAACAATTGGGAAAAATTTTAGCAGCAACCCTTCACCCTGTTTGGTGACCCCAACTAAGTAAAAAATTTCAAATTCCAAATAATTATTCTAGTAGTGAAGGAGAATAGTAGAGCTTCAACTTATATTTTTAAATTTCAGGCATTGCAGTCTTTCATCTAATGAAACAAGGCTGATCTTCTATTGCAATTTTGAAAGGGCTTAAAGGCATGCCTGATCAAACCATTTGCAGTTGGGGGGCATAAGAAAACCACTCTTCAACAGATCATAGATTGTGTTATCAAGCTTTATAATGGCTATCACAAAATGAATTCATCTCAACAAAACATTCATGGTCTGTCAACCTTGGCTAAAAAGGCTGAAAACTATTTGAAGCAAAATTCAAAGAACCCACCACAAGCAAAATCAACTTCAAACTCAAAATCCCAAAAAATAAAGCTGTTTTCAACACTCCAAGCTTCCTGGATAAGGAAAATGGGTTGCTTTGGAACAAGGAACAGCTTGGGAGTTTAAAGGAGGGGTGATTTATGTATTGAGGAAGAAAAAATGATGTCAATTGTTTTGTGAAGCAGTTAGCTTTTGAAGCAGATAAACTTCCAAAAAATAGCTTTTAGTTTTCCTTTTACTCACAAGGAAAGCTAAAAATTATCTAACCATCTGCAAGTACATCTTTGCACCTGAAAGTCTATCAACATTCTGAGTTCCAGATTTCTCCTCTTTCTTGCAATAATATGGATTACAGCCTACTCCTTGAATATGGTGCTAAAATTTCTTTCATAAGTCTGAATTTTCCCAATTCTCAAGATCTTAAGTGTTCCAAGATAGAGAATTTTAATGTCTGTTGAGTCAGTAAGAGCATCCACAATTGTTATTTAATAAATTCTTTTTAGCTAATTCCTTGCTAGCACAAAAAAATAGAAAGCAAGGGCTTTATCAAGTGTGAGGCACAATTGTGGTTGCTAAGCCAACTTGCCAGGTAGCTAACAAGGGTTGAACCACAATTTTCCACCCCTTGAAAACTGCTTGCCACCACCAGTCCACAGGAATATTGGAGGGGAAGGGGAGATGAGACTAACCTTGCATTGATAATTTGATGGTTGGAACTTGATGATGATGGATGGAAAATGGTGATGAACAGGTGCATCATGTGGTGGAGTTTTGGGGGGGCTGTAAATCCTGGCAAGAGTTTGGGTTAGCAAGCTGCATAAGTTTTCATAACTTTTTCAATTTTTGACCAAACTTATGTAGCTTGCTACGTAGCAAGGTCCTATTTTGGGCACAATTTCTGCTTGTGCTTGGTAAAATTAGATAACACGGAGGTTTACCAAGAAAATTGTGGATGATATAATGCATCTGAGCCGTTTATTGGGTTACCCATAAGGTAAAATGGAATTTTGAATTTTCAAGTTTACCCAGCTTCAAATGGGATTTATTTGTCCTGGATATCCCTGGAATCAATGAAACCATTCTAGGCCATGACTTTCTAGTGTATTGGAAACTGGATGTGGATTGGCAAGAAGGAGTCATTAACCCAAAAGCCTTGCAACCCCAAGGAAATATCCAGTCCATCAAAAAGGAATTAAACAGCCTGCCTGACACTGTCATTGAGTTTGATTTAAATTTTCAAACAGGAGATTTGCAATATCCTGACTTCCATTCTCAATTTCTCTCTTCAGATTTAGGAGTTATTTCTTAATTATCCAATTTAACTCTACCTTTCTTCTGTGAAGAGAAGCATGCACCTACTGAAAGTTTTATTTTTAGCTCCTTAATCCTCTTGCATTTTCTAACACTTTGAACCCTGCGCTTGAATATGATGACAATACTGAAGATTTAGAAATCATTTGAGCATCTT
Organism: Puccinia polysora; assembly: GCA_025617555.3. Lineage (NCBI taxonomy): Eukaryota > Fungi > Basidiomycota > Pucciniomycetes > Pucciniales > Pucciniaceae > Puccinia > Puccinia polysora. The sequence continues at coordinate 25,473,161 of CM062632.1, read as the reverse complement.
TACATTAAGTTTATTATGAATTTTCTGATTTCTTTTCAGCAGTAAAATCCAATAAGCCACCCCCATTTTTTCCCTAGGATCATAATATAAAACTCACTGGCCCAAATCCTGCAACTAGAACAGTTTACTCTCTCTTAAAGCTGGAATTTTATCTGCTTCAAGAACACATTGAAGAAAATTTATCAAAGTGATTTCTTCAACCAAGGAATTTTTACACAAGATCTCCTGTTTTTTTTTTACCTAAAAGGATGGTAGCATTCTTATTTGTTCTTATTATAGGAATATGAATCAGGTAAAACAGAAGAATTCCTATCCAGTACTGCCTATGTTGCATATTCTTACATTCTTCCATGGAGCTACTTATTTCTCAAAGTTGGAACTTCAAGGTGCCTATAACCTGATTTGTGTTGAAGAAGGTCATGAATGCAACAGAAATGAGAACACAGTCTGGCAGTTATGAATAAACCATTATGCCTTTTGGACTCTGAAATGCTCCTTCAAATTTTGAAAATTTTGTTAATGAATTTTTTTCAGATCTTGTAGATAATTTCTTTGTAGTGTATCAGGAAAATATACTTGCATACTTGATAAATCTCAAAGATCATGTGGCACATGTGCAAGAAATTCTTCAGCAAATTTAAGAGAAGAACCTGTTTGAAAAACTCTCCAAGTGCAAGTTCCCCACTCATTAACTTCAATTTTTAGTTTTAGTTCCTTTTCCAGAAAGCATTTCTATGGAACCAGCCAAGAGCCAACACATATTGGACTGACCCGCCCCTACCCCTACCTCTGTTGAATCTTTACAAATTTTTATTTTTTTGGAAAATTTTACAGTAGTTTTATTGAGAATTAAACAAAGAAGAAAATTAATCTTGGCAAACTTCTTTCAAAGGAAAATAATTTCATTTTTACTGAATAAGCTGCTTTGGAGTTTGATTCTCTGAAAATTATTCTATTAATGATAAAATAATTTCTCATTTTAAAAATATAGCTTGCACTATTTTCAAAAAAGACACAAGCAACTATGTGCTTTAAGGTTTTATCTTGCAGTTTTCTTCCCCTTCAAATCTCTTCCACCCAGTAGCCTTTGAATTTTGAAAGTTGCTGGAGGTTGAACTCAATTACAAGATCCATGACAAGGAACTTCTTGCAATTTTTTACTACTTGAAACAATGGTGTTAATACATTTTAAGTATTAGGGAACCCTGTGAATTTTCAGCTGATCAAAAATCTCTCAAGTATTTCATGAGAAAAATAATCCTTACTTGCAGACAGGCACAATGGCCTGAATGACTCTCCAAATTCAACTTTAAAATCACCAATTGCCCCAGAAAACAAGCAGTAGTCCCTGATGCTTTATCATTTCAAGAAAAAATTTATCCCAAGGGGGGGAGCATCTTTTCAAATAAAAATCCTGGAAAATTTTCTCAAGTCAGTCTTACCAGATAATTTTTATCATTAACAATATCAAAGACAAATCATCCAAAATTTGATAGGCCCAATTGGAAAATACTAAGTTTTTCAAACTCTGAAAAAACACTCACTTGCCTTCATTCATTTACAGTATTGAAAAAAATAGTCATGTAGTATAGAAAGATTGTATAACAGTACCAAAAACCCTTGCATTAAGTTATATCTCTTTGAATATTGGCATGAATATCTGCTTTCTGTTTATAAAAGGCAGGATAAAACCTACCAGTTGATTACAAAAGACTTCTATTGGCCTGATATGACCAAGGAAGTAAAAGACTATGTTAGCACATGCTACAATTGAAATTTTAAAAAGTCCTTGAGTCATCAAAAGTATGGGCTTCTGCAGCCACTTCCAATCCTTCCTATTCCTTGGCACTTGCTGCATATGGATTCAATTTCAAAATTACCCCTTTCTTGTGGTTTTGATGCTATTCTTGTAGTAGAAAATGGCTTCTTAAATGGCTTAATTTCATTGCAGTAAAATTGTGGCCTCTTTTTAAGAAATATTTGAACTTATCATAGAATATTTCTTTTCAAAAAATTTTCATCTTGATAATATAGTTAGTGATTGTGGAACCCTGTTTTTATCTAGCTTTTGGAACTCTGTTTACCAAAATTTGGATATTACTTGAAAATTATCAATGGCCTACCACCCAGAAATGGATGGTCAGACCAACAAAGTCAATCAGATTATCAATGAATATCTTTGAGTTTGAATCTCATAAAAAAAGGATGGCTTTTCAAGATGGCTCCCATAATCTGAATTCCCATAAAACAACTCCACTAAGTATTCAACCAAAAAAGTTGCCCTTCCAAAATCTTTATGGAAGAAACTCAAATTTTGAATCCATCAACAAAGCACCTTCTAAACCTGCTATTCATTAACTTAAAAGCACCAAATAGCTTCAATCAAAACTTTGAACCAAACTTGAAGCTGCAAATAAAAACAACAAGGAACAAGCAGATTAAGTTTTCACTTTTGCACCAGCATTTTCAGTAGAAGATCAAGTATGGCTCAATTCTTACAAAATTTTCAGTACTCTCCAAACTCAAAAACTCTCTGAAAGTAAAATTTTTCCCTTTAATTTCAAATCAGTTATATCCCCTAAAACATATAGAATCTCTTTAACTACAACATGAAAAGGCATCCACCTTTTATTTAATGTGTATATCATAGAGCCAGCTCAAGTCCTATAAACAGGCAAGGCTCATCCCCCTCCAGAAACCATCAATGTTCAAGATCATATAGAGTGGGAAGTAAGTTGCATCCTGGATTCAAGGTTACAAAAAAGGAAACTTCAATAAACTGTTGAATGGAAATATTGCACTTTGTGGGAACCAGCCCATTTGCTTTGCAACTCTCTCCATTTTGTTCAAGAATTTCATTCATATTACCCTTGCAAACCTTGCCAAACTTAAATATTCCAATCCCATCCCTTCCAATCTCATCATTATCTTATCTAATCCAATCCCCCTTCCTTCAATCTCTGCCTTACCATACTTCTCTTCTATCTTTCCATGTTATTTCAGCTTTCACTCCCAGTTTCAGTTTAATTTTAATTTTCTTGATTTATTTTCTCAAAAAAATAATAAAGAATAACATTGATATTTCTCTAAGTAAAAAATAACAATAATAATAAGAATGATAAAATTAAATAAAATCTAATAATAATACAATTCAGATAGTCTCTTTTGATTTTTCTTCTGCTATTTCAGAGTTTTCATTCAAATCCTTCATAATTGTAAGAAATTCTTCCCTCTTCTCTTCATCCATGATTAATGAAATTTTCATCATCAAATGAGCTTGCCCAATGAATTATTCTTCAAAAATTGCCTTGAAATTTGCACTCCAAGGCCTCTTTGGAATAAATTGAAATCTATTCTCATCACAAAATTCCTTGAATGGCCTCTTTCATTGTACTTGGTTCAACAAGCCTTTGGACACATCATTGGTTCAACACCTTGCATTGTTTTTGACGGGTGCTTTCACCTTGGACTTGGTTTCTTGTTCCCAACCACCCAATTCAATTACCTCCTGTTTCTTTCTCCTCTCCTGTATCTCTTCCTCCCTCTCTACATTATGTTCCCCTTCTTCTTCATTATTTATCTTGTCAATCCAAACCCCAATCACCTGTGGTTTGTTTTCCAAGAAATTTGATGTTCAGTAGTGGTGGAATATGATAGTTTACTTGAGGAGCTGAACATTGAAAACAACATTTTGTTGTGGAGGCTTCTGGAACTTTGTACAACTAATCACTTAGAGTAAGCAAGAAAGAAGCCTTTTGAATCATACACTGCTCTCACTTTCTCCAAAATCCATGTGTGGAAGTACTTGGAATGCAAAAATAATGTCAGAAAACAAAATTATTGAAACAAAAAGATGAGGAAAAGATTAATTTATTAATGAAATAAATACAGAAATGAATTAATAGGAGTTCAAATAATGGTAATAGGCTTTTGGGAAGTGATGAGAAATTTACTGGATGCTTGCAGGAGCTTGCAAGTTTCATACCCAGGAAACTGTCACACTTCAATTAAAGGGTAATTGTTTGCTAAAAATTTCCAATATAACCTTTCCTCAGCATAATATACCCCAGTCCACAACAAGCATGAAACCAAAAGAAAAATAAACAAACAGTGCATTCTTCTTACCACCTCTGGCATATGAAAGTGACCTTCTAAATTTGGTGAATCAGTCATTAATTGAAAAACCTCCCATAACATCCAATAAACCTTGAGTTTAGGCTCACTCTCCTCACACCTTTCATTCTTGTAGGGCTGTGATAAATTTACAACCCTAAACAACCCGTAAAAAAATTGAAAGGGCTTTTTATGCATATTTCACAAATTTTTCACAACTCCAGGGTTGTGAGCAAAAAAAAATGAAATAAAAATAAGTAAAAAGTTAAACAAAACAAAAAAAACATGAAAAAAGTTAAAAAAACTTGAAAGAATTGAAAAAAAACTAAAAAAGTTAAAAATAAATTGAAAAGAAATGGGTAAATTTTACAAATCCTGGGCTATGAATTCAAATTAATGGCCCTATAAAAAAAGTAAAAATAAACAATTGAAAAGTCTAAAAAAATCACAAAATTCTGCCCCCAAAAAGTAAAAAAATGGAAAAATAAAAATAAAAAGGAACAATATAAATAAAATACAGCCCTGAAATCAAATAAAATAAAATATCATTTTTGAATAACATACAATAAAATACAATAAAATAAAAATTTTTATTGTATATTAAAAAAGAAATTGAATTGAATCAAAAAAATTCAACTAAATTAAATTAAGCAAAATATATTTAATTAATATCATTCCATTTTATCATTTCATATAGTAAATAAATCAATTCCAAAAAAAAAAATGAATGTGAGTCCACCTCAATGCACTAGCCCTAAAGTAAAAAGGCAAAAAAAAAACAAGTTCAACTTGTGTAAGATGATCCCATCATAAGAAGTAAAAAGACTTCTTATGATGGGATCAGCCCAACAGAAGTTGAACCTATTTAATTTGACTAGCGCAAAACTAAATCAAACCCCCCAAAAAATAGGGCTAGTTGCTTGAGGGGGACTCTATACAATTCCACCTTAATATGGACTAGCCCTAAAGTTAGAAGTAAAATACAAACACAAAAAAAAAGTTCAACTTTTGTTAAGCTAATCCCATCATCAGAAGTAAAAATAATCCTTATGATGCAATCAGCCCATCAAAAGTTGAACAGAGTTACCAATAAAATTTCATTCAAAACACTCAACATAATGATTTCAACTCAAAAACCTCAAATTAATGATGTTTAAAATGTGATAACCCTTTATACTAATAGAAGTAAATTTTAGACCAAACCCAAATGACAAAATGAAACCACAGATGATTAAAGATTTTATTTCTATAAATTTGAATACAAATACATGTGATCATGGAGATGATCAACCAAACCCAAATATTTCCTTGAAGTCAAAGAAGAAGGTTTTGATACAATAGGTTGGATTAGCATAGTATCTCCCTCAAGTAATAAATGAACCCAGTGGCTATTGTTAACAAAGGAAATGAAGATGGCCTCTGATGGTTCTTTTACACCCATTTTCATAGGAGTAAAAGTAAAACATGAATTCAAGGGTATGAAAAAAATTGGTCTTGCATAAGTATCTGCTATTCTTGGAACCAAATCAAAATTAGGCCATTTTGAAGAGGGAATCTTTTCATTAATATCTTTAACATCAAGTATTTCTTCAATATTTTCTACCTTTTTACTTCCACCATGGATCTTGGAATAGCATTCCTTATGTTTCCCCAAGGTTTCTATTGTTTTACTTTTGACTTTGAACCATCAATTTTCATTGCACCCAAGTGATTTAGAAATTACTCCAAAACCACAATAACTATCACCAACAGGATCCCAAACCTCACCCAAGAACTTATTTAAGTTCTCAAGTATTTGATTGAGTTATTTCAAATTTTGTTCCTACAATAAAAACTCACTTAGAAAACATTAAAATCACATTGATAAAATGAATACTCACCAAAGATGAGCTTCTGGTTGACTTCTCCTGCACATCTTCTTCCTCAGAAGAGAATTCCACTTTCAAATGAAGGGAGCCTAATTCACTTTCAGTCTCTTACTCTGAACTCTGAAATTCAGATTCCAAACCAGGGGACTTTGAATATAAAAACAATATCATCATCAGTTCATTTAACCATAAAAATTAACACTTCTCAAAATAAGAGAATTAAAATTTCTGGTCTTTCTGGTGCCTTTCTAACCCGCCTTTTCCTCCTAAGGTCCTTTTCAACATTTTCAAATCTTGGGAGTTTTAAAAGGGTGTCTTTCAATTTGGGTTGACCATTGTGGTGGCATTTTATAGCCACAAATTGGGAGCTGCATTGTGGGCTGCGCACTCAGCATTGGTTGCAAGATGGCTCAGAATTTGGGAGCGCGGTGGCTCAGAAGCAGCAGCTGTGCCTTTGGCTCAGCATTGAGTGTGGGGGGCTATATGGGGGGATTGCGGAAGTACACACAAGCATAAGTGGGGACCAATCTGAAAATTCCAGAGATTTGAAGATGCCGCATTTGGCAGATACAAAAAGGATTGGGGGGCTCCAAGTAGGGGGAGGTAAGAGGAAGGAAAAACTGGATGAACATAATGGCAGGAAAGCGTTGAAAAATGGAAGGATATGGGATATGGTTGGGATAGGGTTTCTGTCTTGCAGTTTTTCTTATTATGATTGTTGGGCCTTAGTTGAACTTGTACCTAGGTTGGGATTGAGAGGGAGGACTTAGGTCCTCACTCTTAACTTCAGGTTTTGAAGGATCATCATACCATCAGAACCACCAGAATTGGAAGGAAGGAACTCTCTATCTCCCTCTCATTGTTGGTTTAAAGGCATTCTATACTTCTTACAGACGCTAGGTACAATAAAATTCTGAATCTGAGGACAACTACCAGGGTTTTTCACCTCTTTTTTCCACATCTGGGGGTCTGGCCAGCAAGTGATTTTTTAATCCTAGCCTCTCAAAGGTAAACAAGTGCAATGCTTCCAACAACCGTTTCTGGGTCTAACCTCCCACCAACTTCTCTCCCTACCCATCTGGGTGCCAATTCACCTCCTCCCCCTCCTCTCCCAGATTTGGCTTGCGGTACCAGGTTGTCAACCTTTGCCCCTCCCCTTCCACCTGCAGACAAGGATGCACCTTGGCTTTTTTTCATAAGGCCGCAAGAATCCCCCCACATTCTGTTCAACACCGCCAATGTGGAATGGTTAATCTTGCAATATGAAGGGATTACCAAGTCCAAGTGCGCGTTGGACGCGGATAGGGCTTGCCTTATTTTCCTCTTCATTAAGGACAAGGAGAAGATCTAGGAGGTTGTGGAGATGGAGGGGTAAAAGAGTCTTGATTGGTCAAAGCTGAAGGGCAAGATCCTGAAAAAGTGGGGGAGACGCAAGCCCTGCTTCCAGTGTGGAAAGAGATTTTGTGTTCCCTAAAATTCTCCACAACAACCTCACTCCAAGTTCCAGAAAGCCCAAAGCCCTTGAGTTACCCTCCTTCACCTTTGCAAATCTCAATATAATCCACTTCCTCAAGGAAAGTTACTATGGCCCACAGCGGTTTAAGAATCACTTCCAACCCCTATTCTGTTACCCTCAAAACTACCCCACCCTCAATGGTAACCACTAAAGCTAACTTTCAATGAAGTAATAGTAAATAAAAAAAGCGGACTTCTCAAAAAAGCTCCGCACTTGAAATATTTCCTAATTAAGACTCCAAGCACTCAAGCTGGTAATCACACTTTTCAAAGCAAAAAAAAAAAAATAGAAAAATCCTTTATTGTACACCCTCTAAGATAATATCCTCCAATAATCTCCAATAATATTCTGATCATTTGATAATTATTTTTTTTGATTGATCCTCCCCCCCTTTCTGGTAAATGAAATTTCCTCCTTATATATATACAACTCCAAAAATGAACTACTCTGAAAAGAATGTAAACTACAAAAGAAAGAACCCTCCTCTCAATGCCTCTGTGCATTCTGCACTGATCATCCTTACCAATAGTCCAATCCTTTACCCAATCCAATGACTTGCAGTAGGTTTGGTGATCATGTTGCCAATTTTCCTTAACAGTTGATTTGCGCCAATGCATAAATAACAACAGATCCCCATTGATCTTCCTTGGCCAATCACTCCAAATCCTGCATGCGGCATTACTACAGATCCCCAACAATCTGCATGCTGTCTCCTCAGCTTCAGTGTTGATTGCCCCATACTCCCGCAACCTCAGTGAATAATCCATAATTGGGCCTAGTCTCTACTACTTAGCTTCAATCAATTGATTCCGCACTTGTAAATCCATAGTTGTGGAGGGGAAGTTATGTTTGACCATGTTTGTTGTGCACAAAAGGCAAAAACTCCGGCCCATTCTTTTCATTAAGCCGCGGAAAGCGCGCGCTGCACCAATGCTGAGCCCCTGAATTTTGTACTCTGGATTAGACAGTCTGCCAACGCGCTCCTCCTGAGCCTATTGTGCTTGGGACTTCCAACCAATTCTGAGCCACTCTAAGTTGAATTTCAAGTGCTGAGCCTACTTGCCTCTGTGTCTATAAATAACCATCACACTGGAAAGCAACTTTGACTGGGTGGCATCAGAGGCAAGCATGCGTGGGAGTTCCAACAAAAGCAGAACTGATGGAGTACATGGCAACATTCAACTGGTTCTACCAATAAATAGCAAAGAAAAAGGTGGTCTTGGGTCAGACAGGGGAAATGAAGAGGGTCTTTTTAGGCAGGCTTGGGCCTCAGCTATGGGCGCGGGTAAAGAGGCACTTTTACAAACACGTCTTGGTTGAAAGGTTTTTGGATGGAAGCATTGCGCTCCTCCCCAATCTGGGGATCACCCATTTGGCTGTGGAGAGTGAAATTGATTTAGATGAGCTCATTGAAGACATAGAAAAGTTGCTCTGCCGGGGCAAAAGAAATCAGAAACTCCAACATTTCTGGCCCCGGTGCAAGCAGTGGGTCCATTGGCACCCAAGCCCATTTTGGGGACACAGCCAGCAGTGGCTCAGCCAAAAAGAAAAGTCTTGTAACTCTTGAAGGATTTGCAGATTTTTCTGAATTGGATGACTGCACCGCCTCCCGCAAGGCCACCCCACATGGTGGAAGGATTTTAGCCTCCAAGAGGATTCAAAAGTCATATCCATAGCTATTGCAGGGACAATTGGCACTGGAAATTGGGGTGTGAAAAGCTAATAAACAACATGAACAGAGGGCTGGTGTTCCCCATGGGGTTGACCTATATCTTCCCAAGGGGCAAGCCCGTTTCTTTGGAAACCACTCAGCCTTCCTCCATGCCACAGATATGGGCACAGGAAAAGAAGGTAGGAGAGAATGCTTGGGTGGTACTTGGAATTGTCACTGCACCCAGAAAATGGCAGGCTCCACAAGTAGAGGCCAAGGTGAGGGAATTGTTGGTGGATGAATGCATTGTGGTGGAAAAGATGGATGTGAATGTGAAGGAACAACCTTTGCCCTTGGCTCCAAAGGTAGCCTCATGCAGCCCAGCTGGAGATGGGCAAACAAAAAACCAAGCAGGGAAGAAGAAAGCCGCAGAAATTGTACAGATGGTGATGGGAAACAACATGCTGGTACCCTTGAACTTGCAGTAATTGGCAACAGTTTTCCCAGTTTTTGTCAACAAGATGATTCAGGCACTGAAGAAGTGTACCCAAGGCCGGGTCCCAACAACAGTGCAGCAAGTAAATGTGGTTCAGGAGAAGGCCAATTTCCAGCTATACCGGTCAAATTCATTCTTGGTCCCACTTGCTTACGTTTCTATGAAGATTGTGGGGAAGAAGGTGTGGGAAATGGTGGATAGCATGTTGATGGTGAATATGCTTCAGTTAAAGTTGGTGGATGAGTTGGGGTTGGTTTAGAGGTAGTGCGCAATGGGGCTTTGGGCATTTCATGGCAGGGAGTGCTGCATGGATGGGGTGGTCAAGGAGGAGGAGGTCAAGGTTGCAAGGGTCCAGAAATCCCTGCCTTCCTTTTGGTGGAATGCAGAGAGGTGATTTTGGGGCAGCCATCCATGTTTGGATTCTGGGCCCAAATGGTTTTAAATTCTGAGGCGCGTACAGAGGAATTGAAAGTGGAGGAATTGTCCAGCGCTTGGTTCAAGAAAATGATGTGTCATCAAAGGCAAGGGAAGTGGGTGCAAGGACCAACAAACGGTGGAAACGGCAAATATGATGGGGGAGCTGACTGCAAGGGTCAGCCTGTGGAGAATTTTTCCAAGTTGGCCATGGAAAACACACAGATTGTTGACTAGCAAGGAGAGGGTGGAGGAGGATAGTGTGCAAAGGGTGCGGAAAGCAGAAGTAAGTTACCTTCCTCAGTATGCAACTCCAGGAGGTAGTGTGTTTTGAAAATCCTATCATTCTGCCACAATTGTGAGCAAAGGAAAAAGCTGCAGTTTGGTGTTGTCCAGTACTTACAATGAAGGATGCCTGAGGATGGCGCAATGCAATGCCAGGACATACAACCTGGTGGCGTGGAAGGTGCAACCCAGGAACAAGCCAATGCTGCAGGATTTGAATGGCCCACTGAAACCAATTGCTTGGCCACAGAATCCCTTGCAAACCCCATTGAATTTGTCAGGATGGGTGATTCAATTGGCACAGATAATGGATGAATAGATTTCAGCCCTCAATTTTGGGCAAATGTGTTTGTTGAGCAAGGAAGGGTTGTATTTGCTGGCGTTGGTGCTTGTTCTTTGGGAAAGAGCCCTTGTGTTTGGACCCAAAGAGCAGGGAATGTTGAAGGGAAAGATAGGCAAAACCCTCATAATTCCAACAGTCCCTTGTAAGCCTTGGCAGACCAAGCCAATTCAGATACCATGGGCGGTCCAAGAGCCCTTTCTGGAGTTGGTGCGCAAGCGCATGAAGACAGGACTCTATGAGCAGTCTACATTGAGCTATTTGAGCCAAATATTTGAGGTGCTCAAGCAGGAGGGTAAGTTGCTGAGGATTGTCCATGATCTGCAGAAGCTCAATTTTTTCAACATTGGGGATGGGGGATGGCCCCCAAGGGCCAACAAATTCTTGGAGTCAATGGCTGGGTGTGCGTGTTATGGGTTGGTGGATGTGATGGGCAGATATAAACAGCACAAGCTTGACTGCATTTGAGACCGGGCTTGGAAGGATGCAATTGATGCAACCAACTCAGTAGCGGTTTACCAGGCACAGATGACTTGGATTCTGAAGGATGCTCTTCTGGAAGGGGTTCAGATCTTCATTGATGACACAGGCATCAAAGGCCAAAAGATGAATTATGGAGGAACAAACTTGGCTGATGCCCCTACAATTTTTTGCTTTTTCTGGGAATACTTGCAGATGCTGGAGTGTATCTTTTTCTGGATTGAGGAAGTAGGGATTACAGTGTTGAAAAAGTAGTTGGTGGTTTGTGTGCCTGTGCTCAAGTTCCTGGGGCATGTGGTGGCTTTTGAAGATAGGCAGATTGCAGAGAAGAAGCGGAAAAATTTTCTCAAATGGCCAACTCTGTGGACAGTGTTGGACATTCTTCAGTTCTTGGGATTGTGTAGCTATTTTTGCATTTTCATTGAGAGGTTTGCCAAAGTGGCAAGTCTCTTCCAGCCAATGACCCATAAGGGCGCTGGGGTGCAAGGTTGCATTTCAGAAGCTAAAGGAGATTGTGGGATAAGAAATTGTACTCTGGGATCTAAAATATGAAGCCAGTGGAATAAAATTGGCTGTGGATTTGAGCAAGCTTGGCACAGGAGGAGGATGGGAAGGATTGGCCAGCTCTCTACAAATCCATTAATTTCACTGCAATGAAGAGCCACTACTTGCAGCCAAATATGGAATTGTGTGGGGTCACCTAGATTGTGCAAAGGCTTCAGAATCTTCTTTGGGGATTCCATTTCAAACTTTTGGTGGACACAGAGGTGTTGGCTCAGATGATTGATTTTCCAGTGCTGCCAAACACTCCCATGACCAGGTGGGTGGTAACCGTGAAGAACTAAAGAATTTGAATTTCAAAAACCAACCAACTAGCCAGCACAAAGAAATCAGAAACAGGAGGATGCAGAAGAAAGAGTTGAGAAATGACAACAGGAGATAAATGAAATAGAGAAGCTTTGTAGGACAGTTATTTCTTACTTGGAGCCAGCTGAGTTTAAGAAGAAAAATATTTAGGATTTGGCAATAAATTATGAATTGAATGGAAGCAGAATGTGAGGCTATGGAATATAATGTAGGGGAAGGAATATTTGAAGATATTGAAGCATCAGTTGATGATTTGCATTGAGAGAATTTATTTTAGTCAATCTCACATCTAGACACAGGAAATGAGATACAATGAATGATTGGTTTGAGAAAGCCGGAAATCAATGGGGAAAGGTTGAGACGTAAGAGGGAAGCAAGGTCAATGATTGAGGCTTGAGAAGGATTTGATACTTGTAGTTGTAGCTCTAGGGAGGAATGCAATCAATCACCATGAAAAAAATGGTGGCACCTGCCGGCAGGTGTAGCACCTGAATATTGTTTTGGTTTTGTTTTGACTCTGAGAAAACTCTGTTTCTAACTTGAGTTGGAACCTGAGAAAAGTTGTTTGTATCAGTTCTTGAGGATTACAAGTAATTCTAGTAAATGCATGGAATACAGAAGATTTTGAATTATGGGGAAATTTAATTTTATGTAAAGTGATATAGAGGAGTGAAGCAGTGGGGTTTCACACCTGACACATACAAGTCACTCCCTGGATTGTATAAGTCAAGATTTTGATGCTTTTTTCTTTCTATTTCCTATTAGATCATTACAAGAGGCTTGAGGGTCCTTTTTTTTTTTTTTTTTTACTTTGTGGTTGAAAAAAATTGTATTTTTTGAAAGGATTGGATTCAGTTTTTAATATCTTCTTTTTCTTCTTGTGAAATGTAATAAATCTTAATTTGATGTAGGAAATTTAAAGTTTGATCTAAATTTTAACTGAAGATTCAAAAATCTACTCAGACCTGTTGGAAATATTGTACCACATAGAAATTGAGTTCAATAATATATTTCAAATAAATCAATTTGACATTGAAATAATTGGGGAGGTTCAAATTTTGTTTTACAAAATGAATGAATTTACAAAAAGCAAACCATTTCCTTGAATCAGTTGATTTATATAATATCTTTTGGCAGAAACTTTGTTTGAAACATTTCATACAATATTGGAAGCTCAAAAGAAGAAATCTAGTCATATTGAACTGTTTTATTTAGCAGGAATTAGTTAATAAATAAAAATGTTCTAAAATTTAGAGCTTTTTATTTTCTTTTCTGGGTGACAACAGATGAAATATAGAACTACTTGGAAATAAATTTACTCAAACCAACATGGGGTTTCAAGAGATTTTGCTAATCTTTCTAATTTATCCTCTACTGGCTTCATCTCCAAAACCAATTTCTATGTCCAATTTAATGTGGAAAGAAATAGAGGGCAGTAAAAATTAGAAGGGAGGGGTTCACATGGTCTCATCTGATAATTTAGGACTATTTCATCATAAGTTCTTCCATATTCTACTTGTTTTTTAGCTTGAAGCTCACCTTTCATCTCAGATAAATAGTTGAGAGTGTTGTTATCAAGATTATGAAGGAATTGTGAATAAACTTTGCTTCTCCGATACACTTGGACAGAGTGATATTTCCCCTCATTTTCCTCTTCTGTATCTGAGCAGCATTCCACACTAGGGAGAAGGCGTTTTTCCAAATCCTTTCCCATATGGTGCTTTGCAGTGGCCAAGCGGTTTCTGAATATATTGCAGATTGAAGACCAAAATTTCAGCTAACAGGATTTAGAAAATGGAGAGCAATCTTAAGCTTACGCTTTGTTTAACTCTAGACCTAGGCTTCTTGTTACATGTCCTAGGCTTCATGTAATTATCCTTCTGTCCACGTAGCCAACATTCCAGTAGGCCAAAGAGTACTTCCTTCTTGCAAAACTCAATATCAAGTGGATAATTTATAAATGCATCATTGTCCTTAGAATTTAACCAATGTTTTATTATCACTTCTGACAATATTTGGTCCCACTTTGTTTAATTATGATGGTCCCATTGGAAAGTTGGAACATGTATGCCATAGCTTTTTAATTCTTTCTGGCACTGCTCTTTGAACTTTCCAGGAATGCTCTTCTTCCCTCCATAGAGGTTTTCATTGGTTGTTTCCATGTTGAAAGATTTGTTGTTTGGGTCAATTGTATTGATGCTTTTTGAGTTTAAAACTTGTACTTGATTTTCAGTGGGCGGGGGCGGAACCCTGTCTCCTCAAGATTTCATGTTTAAAATATTCTTGACATAGTCACGTAAGCATAGACTTATGGGGTCATTTGAATTTGGCAAATGTTCTGCTACTTCCTTGTTTAATGTGCGAGTTTTGATGGATTTTGAACTATGAGGAGGTCTAGAATCCATATTATGATATAGAGAAGTCTTCGATTAGTGCTTGAAACAGTTGTGGGGTTGTTTGAAGTGTAGATTTTGTGGAGGGAAGGAATTTCCAGACAATTGAATCTGACGTTATCAGCCATTGAATATGATGAATTTTGAGAGATTATAAAGGGTTGATTTAAAAATTGAATATCTCAAATTGGTTATGCATCTACTCCATAATTGATTTCAAATATGTGATCCAAATTCTACATTGTGCAATGAAAAAAAAAATATTGTCAGAAGGAAGAAATGTTTGGGAACTACCACTTGGATTTTGATAAAATGACCACATTTTTTATTCATGTTTGGCTTTACCATGGATCTTGATTTAGATGATGATTTTTTATCATTTTAAATGATGCGTAGAATAATAATCATTCTGTTCCCTTGACAGGCCAAAAGAATTAATCAAGAAAATAGATAGCTACTTATCATCAAATTTCACAGTTGTAATAATTTTAGAGATTTTAAAATGAAATTTTAAAGCTTGCTGTTGCAAACCAACTATTTCATTGGTAGATTTATTTAAAATACAGAAGAAACCTATCATTAAAAATAGAATTGTTCTCAAATTACTGGGATGAGCACTTAAGTTGTTTCAAAATTCACCTCCATTTTTCAAATCCACAGTATGATCAAGATGATCAATTTTCCTGAGGTTTAGTATTGAAATCAATGAAATGCTTCTATAATTTTTTACATGGAAAGTCAAATTTCAATTGTGAATTGGTATGAAAATGCTTGAAAAAAATTATTCCTCTAATGAAATTAAGAGGTGTGGTTTTGATTCAACTTGCAGTAAAATCTGATTGTGAATCTGCTTTGATATCTGCTCCCGGTAAACAAAATATTGAAAGTTTTCTTAGTAACTGAATATTTCTGGTGTTGAATGGAAATTTACAAGGATTCATCTGAAATTTTGAGTGCTGAAATTCTTCCTAATTTGAAAGAGTTCCAAGGTAATATTCTTAAAAAAACTGGTATGAAAAAGTCATTTCTGGGTCATTTACCACATTTTAGATAAAGTTTTTGCATTTGAAATTAGGTAGAATGTAATTTTTTGATTAAAATAATTTTCTTAATTCCTTTCATTTATTAAAACCATTTTATTTGTTGAATCATAAATTTGGAAGATTCAACTGAAATCTCTTGAGACATATATAAAACTGACTGCATAAATAAAAGCCAATCTTACCACCCTTCCACTTGTGTTTACCTTCATGGGTTGGTTGGAGTTCATGAGAGGACAATATTTCACAAAAAGATTTTAAGTCACTGGCAACACTCATCAAGCTTTATTTTTCAACTTTTATTTTTGTTTTAAGCCAAAGATGATTGAATTTCTTTACAAAGAGAGCTGCTTATGAAAAATTGGTTCTTTCATTTAAAGTAATAGTGAATTTTTCAAGCTTCTTTTGAGATTAAAATCAGGTGATCTCATCCAAGAATACTTTAATTTGATACCTTTGAGGTAGCAAACCCCATTCATTGGAAAAATCCATGGATTTTCATAGGATGAAATAATTCATTTTATAAGGAAACCAATGGACAATAAATCTGATTGGATTTTGCCACATACCAAAACATTTATTGGACTTGAAAATTTAAAGATTATCAAAACGTCAGACACTCCATAGTTGACAAACTTCCACATATTATTGATTTTTTCATGAAAAAAAGATGAGTTTTTCTTTCCTCATTGCATAAAAAGGCTTTTTCTAGCATTGACTTTTAGATAAGGTACTTATTATTCTCTGTTCTTGTCAACCCTTGTGTTATAATTGAAAAGAGGTGGAATTTTCATGAAAGATAAAGTAGAGAATCCAATAATTGTGAAAATTACTGGTAATAATTGATGAGAAAAATGTAAAAGTCCATTGGAATTGAACTTCTATTGACCACCAATGGAACAGCTGTAAAAGAAATAGAAATTAATGATAAATCTGATATGATTTTTGAGGCATAAGTACTTACACCTTCTGAGGAATTCATGCCTATCCATACAAAGGTCCCAGACATTTGGTATTAATTGTTCTGGAATATGCAATTCTAAGGCCTCCCTGTCAATTATTCTTTGAATTCTGCAAACCCAAACTCTTTCATTCTGCTCTTCATGCATCCAGATTTCACTTGGTGCCCAAATTTCAGGACATGGCTCAATTTTTTCCTTGAGCTCATGATCAATATGTTGGTGTGTTTCTTCCAACCATTCTTTTTGTTCATGGGATAATAGAACCATTTTCTTTGCTTGAGGTTTCAGGGGTATTGGGAGCAATTGGTGGATTGGATAGGTGTTTTCTGTGAGGTATGAGTTGGTTTGATAAGTTGGGTACAAATCAATTTTGGTTTGATATTTATAGGAAATGAAAAGGAAGTATACTATTGCATGACTTCAAATTGAATATTGAATATATAAAAAACCTATGCATAGATTGTATGGATTTCTTCATGGGTGCTTAGCATTATATGCATTAAATACAGTAATTGAAAATTATTACATACTGTATTACTTTGGTAATGTTTTGATGGATTTTAAGAAATTCCTGTGGCATTTTGAAGCAGAAATGTTGAATATTATTGGATCTATGGGTTTGGAGATGATATAAAAATTTGAATGAAGTTTCCTTGGTTGATTCATTTCTTAAGAAATGAATGATTGGTTGATAAATGAAGGTATTGTGAATCACTGATGTTGATAACCAAACAAAAATCACAGATAAACTTAAAATTAGGAAAGAGAGATATTTGCATTGATTTGTATTTTTTTATTTATTTGATTGATATTATGGAAACTAAAAACAGCCACAATATGATCTCTTGCTTTGTTTTAATTCCTCTGAAAAACAAATCATAATCTTGAACAGCAGTTTTTGGAGATATCCAGTAATTTTTAAGCAGGGTGCCATGCCTACTTGCTTTGAGTTGCATCCCATGACCTTTCTATGAGTGTTTCAGCAACACACTGCATCCATGCTGTTGAGGCAAAACAAACATGATATTTTCATAGGGAAGGCCCAAAATATTGGATCATTTCAATGTTCGATTTGCAGTGTTTTTAATATGAAAAATAATGTCATTCTTCTTCCATTGGCCCTTGACTCCCATGAAATAACAATATCAAATTAATTTCTTAAAAAAAACTCAGCTATTCTTAATTTAATTTTTTTTCAAGATTTCTTCATAATTAATATGCTTTGAAGCACATGATATAAAAAATGATGGAATGAGCAAAGAATCTAATTCTTGTCCAAAAATGTAGGGTTTGGTTTAAAGTTAAAGACTACACTCAATGTTTGTTCAATTCCAAATCAGCAACTTAGTCAATGAATTTCATGGGCAGTATGATCATGGAGCATTCAATCATTCAAAATAAAAAAAATTTCAAGTCAAAAATTTGATTATCCCAAGATCAGAAAAAAAATTGAAATCAAGAAATATCCATTCAGAAAAACCAATAGTCTAATTTCCTAAAAAGTCACCAGAATTAACTATGGGAAGCTTGGTGTTCTGAGGTAACTTCAACTAAGTTAGAAGAGGTAGTTTTTTCAACAGCCCAGACAGTATTTAAGTGGCTACCCAGATCAAAGTCAGTAACCAGTACAACATCGTTCAGAAGGACCTCAGCCAATTTTTGATAAGAAAATCTTTCAGTAAAAATGCTAATTACATCTCTCCAGTTGATTTTTTGGTTCTTACTAAAACCCATATCACTCAAGGCAGTGAGAATATATGCCCTTGTGTTACCAAGTTGGCCCCAGAGTGGCTCAGTAGGTAAGCCAGCTTTCAACTTTGACTCAAGAACAAGAATGCCAAATTCAAGGAGCATGCCAGACTTCCACTTTGGCATGATTTGTTGATTTCCTGGACATACCCATATAGCAGCAGGACCAAAAACTAACATGTGTGAAAAACATGCTAGAGAATTGGTCCCCCATCAATTCTTCTTTTCTGCCAAGTCCTTTGAGATAAAAGGCTGCTGACAATCTTCTTTTTCATCAAGCCGTAAGTTGAAAAGCCCATTGAATAGAGAGACAAAATATTCAAAAACAGTATTAAGTCCACCTCTTCCAGCATTCATCTTTGCATCCTGGTTAACACCCAACCTCTTGTGTTGAGCAAAGGTGGAATCATCAATTACAGCTGCTTGCAGGTTGGCAAAGTAGCTTTGTGCTTTGAGTAAAGCCTCATCTGAAGTCCCGTAAATAACTTCCATTGAGAGAAGGAAATTTCTGGAGATTTTGTGTGAGACTAAACCTATGATATCATTCAAGGGGTGCTTCAGTTTCATGTATGCCCCACGTATTGGCTCTCTGGTATAAGTTAGGATCTCAGAGAGGGGATGCATATTGAGATGGACTGTCTTCCTGGAGCAAGAGAGGGAGTTTGTGTTTATGAAGGTGCTTCCAACAAAAACATCATCATCTTTTATGAGAAAGATTTTTTCTGATAATTCAAACAGTAATAATCAGTTTATTTTCATGGGAGTGGAAGACAACATCATGAAAATTTACCATCTTTGCACCGTGTCAAACAGAGGTCCAACAATTTTAATATTGTTGATGATTCAGGGGGGGGGGGGTTGACAGGATCCTTTGGCCAAGAATGTTAAGAGTGTTTTTGATTAAGAACTGGGTATTACTGATAATTTTGGTATAAGTTGAAGGGGTTGCATTGTCCTTTAATTCTTCCCAGTGTGACAACCTCAACAGTTCTTCCTTAGTCAAGCCAACAAAGAGTTCTAGGCAATGCAATAGAATTAGCTTCCATGATTTTCATTCCATCAAAAAATGATTCCACTGACCTGGCCAATTTGAGCCAGGATTTGATGTTTGCCCAATGGTTTGGGCCTGGGTTTCAGTTTGGCAACTAGCATGGCCTTCAGGTTGAGATGACTTGGTCAATGAAGGTTCCTCAATCCTTGGCCTTGAATTTCTCTGTTCCAAATCGCTAGTGATGAGTCCGGCATTAGATGCATTCCACTTTTGGGGTATTAAGGATGGGGCACTCTGATTCAGAAAGGGAAGATTAATTTGGAAGTCAATTTTTGGTTGATTATCCAGCATAGCATTCAAAATAGTAAACAGACCGTCTCAGGGGATGTTGGGACTAGGGTGGGTGCAGGTGTGGGACTCCTGGGTGATGGCTCAATAATCATGATTTCTGGTTGCTCTGATTGTGCATCACTTGAGCAAGTGAATTCTGTGTTGGAATCAGAGGAGTCAGATGATGCTTGAGAGCTAGAGGGTGCCCTTGATGTTGATTGTCTAGCTGCTTGCCAATGAGCTTGGGCAGCCAGCCGGGCAGATGCCCTGTTTCCTGGAGCAATCTGGGGTTCTTCAGCTGGGGTTTCAGGGTTCAGCACTGGGGTATTGTCAGAGGCCTAGACAGTGGCACAATCAAGGGCAACAACAGTGGCTTCCTGAACTGGATCCTCCAAAGTCACAGATGCAGTGGATATTTCAGGTTCACCTGGAAATATGGGAATGTATCAGCTTTGAATATTTGTATAATTTTTGATCAACACTTTGTTTCATCAAATGATTCTTTCAGCTCACTGGGTTGGTTGGACAGGTGCTCTCCTGGAACCAACTTAAGCTGGGGGGCCAGCAGATCTTGTTGTTGTTCTTCAGTTGAAGGCTCAAGCAGACCAAGATCTATGGAGGTTTTCAACCTCAGCTGTTCCACCTTTGCATCATACTTTTTCTGATAAAAATCAAGCATTGACTGCAATAATTTTTTATGGGATTTTTCCACATATTCCTCATGAAGGAGTGCATTCAATTGATTAAGAGCATGTTGTTCTATAAATTGATCATTCCAGCTCAAATAAGTATTAGACCAGATGGGACATAAGCAATTCAAACACTTACCAGGGAAATCAGCCATGGTACAATCAAGGTAGTTGTCAAGGTGAAGAGGCTTGGGATGATGCGGTTGAAATCTAAGGGGGATGATGCTGTTAAGAGCAGAATGAACCAAGACCTCTGGTTGAATAAGCCACGGCTTATATACCCTGAAAACCTAGTCACACGGTACATGTGTGTGTAAGATGAATGACAGTTGCTCATTGAGTACAATCTACATGGGTCATTTGTGTAAAAAGCCCGCAGTATCACCAAAGTTTCCGCTTCCCTGCATGTTACATATTTATGTATGTCATTTGAAGGGAGGTGGTTGACTTATGATAAGTTGTCCGCCTCCCTTGACATGTAACACGTGACACGGCAAAACTTTGTGAATCAGCTGGGGAGGTGGACAAGTTGTGCTAAGTGGTCCACTTCCTTTCAACAACATGGTAGCTTGATTGTGAATATGCAAAATGATTAATGATCACTGGGACAGTGGACAACATAGCATAAGTTGTCCACATCCCCAGCTTCCCCACAAGGCTTTAACATGTCATGTGATTCCTGCATGCAAACAAGTCCTGGGAGGTGGAGGACTTATCATAAGTTGTCCACCTCACTGGACATGTGTGCATACAGGAATCACATGGCATGTGAAATCCCAGTGGAGAGGCTGGGGAGGTGGACAACTTATGCTAAGTTGTCCACCTCCCCTGAGTGATCCCATCTTAAATTCCAACAAGTAAAAATATTGTACAAGTCATGAACACTGACATCAGTTCATGAATTAACTGGTAAGTGTTTTGGCACAAGGAGGTTATATTTGAATTATATACATTGAAGCACATATTTAACCATATCTAGCCTTCTTTCCATTTACTCTAGTTAAAATTTCAGAAGGAGAACAATTTTGAATTTTAAGAGCAGTCCTTGCTAGTTTTTTTAATTTGGAAGGAGCAACAAAAATGAGTATGATGTTCAGTTGTTTGAAGGCTCAGTGGGGGAAAAGTAGTTTGATGAGTAAAAACAGAATTTTGCCAAAAAATTTCTAATATGCTCCCAGCTTTTGCATAATCAACTATGAAACCAAGAGTTGGAAAGGAGAGACCATGGCCTGTTTCTTTAGAGGGAGGCGGGATTGGGGTTCCAGTAGGTTTTTCAATATAAGAGAACAAACCATAAGTATAACCATTCAAGTCTTCTTGATCTGTATGAGGAACATTGGAAAAGTCATCACAAGTGACAATGACATTAGAAGCATGAAGAAAAGAATCACTTTGGTCATTCCACTCTGGAGATGTCCAGTTTGGAATTTTGAAATCCTCTGATACTTCCTTGTTCTTCACATGAGCAGTGTTGGATAAACATTGTATTCTGTTGAAAATCAGTTTGTTATGTACTGGAAGCTTAGACCACAACAGATCATCATTTGCTATTTGGTCTGGGTTCATATCCTGTCTCCTTGCATATATTCCTATTTAGAAATATAATTGGATGGCAGTCAGTCAACAAAGACATGATTAGCAAGTTTGTGGTGATTCCCAATTACCTGCAGAATATCCTTGGTCAGTGCCCTGACAAAAGCCAATTCCAAACATAGATCCTGTTCTTGTGTTTTTGTTGGTTTTGTTCAGGTTCTGTCAATTGTTTGCCATCACATAGAGATCTTGTACCATCTCTGAATATTGAGTTGCTAGCAATTTATATGGTCTTTGATGCAATGAATGATACTTGAGAACCACATAGGGTTGGTACTTTATGTTGCAAACCACTTGTAGATTTACTGGTGGTCCTATATTTGGTACTACCACTTGGCATGGACTCAGGCCCTTCTTCAGGGTGATGAAGTAGATTGACTCAGATACACACTTCTTCTTGCAATAATCATGCTCAGCTTTACAATGCTTTTTGTGTGCTCTGGATGAGCATGGGATGGAAATCATTAAGGGTTGTGGTGGTTGCCTAAGAACAGAACAATCTTGGCTTGATTCCTGATGATGATTTTGATTCAAGGGCTCATCCTCACTACAAACGTCTCCTCAAAAGCACCAACAGGAATACAAGTGACATGGATTGAGATAAAAGCAAAAGGTTGAAGTCAGTAATATTAAACCCTTTATGATGATTGAAGAACCATACATGTTGCTAAGTTTAACCACTTCCAAAGACACATCCTCATTATTGGTTTTTAATGGCAACAGGTGGGCTTGAGATTGGATGAATGCATTGGAGTTGACTTGATCCATGGTTGACTATTACACGTGATGATGATGAGGTTATTCATGGTTCCAAAAGGAGTTCAAGGAAAAGCAGGAATGAATCAAGGATCAGTTGATGATAGGTTGATTGTTTCATTTCTGCTTACTGTAAAGACAAGTAAAATGATGGATGGTGTTGATGCTGCTATGTGACAATCAATGTTGAGTTGATTTAAAGAAGAAACGTGCTATGATTGAAAGAAGAAGGAAAAAGAATGGTGAGGAAGAGAAAGAATGAAGTCAGTGTTGGACCAATGAAGATGAAGGATTCAAGAGATTGAAATAGGTGCATGAGTTCTTACCCTTGAAACGTAGTGATGATGAGTAGGAGGTGGAGGAGATGCCTTGGATAGCTGGAGTTGAATGGATGGTTTGTTTGAGATGATGAGTTTGATTTTGAGTATGGTTGGATGATGGGAATCTTGAGAGGTGATTGGACAATTCTAGATACCAGTAGAGCACAAAAAGAATCAGTCTGACTGTTTGGATGTTCAAACATTGAAAAAG
The DNA here is from genome assembly GCA_025617555.3 of Puccinia polysora. Taxonomy (NCBI): domain Eukaryota; kingdom Fungi; phylum Basidiomycota; class Pucciniomycetes; order Pucciniales; family Pucciniaceae; genus Puccinia; species Puccinia polysora. The sequence continues at coordinate 25,450,097 of CM062632.1, read as the reverse complement.
AGGCTGAAATCTTACCTGGATTGACCTGCTGGGATGACTTGGGGATGCTGGAAGTATGTTGCTTGGATGCTTGTTTTCAAGCACAAATGAGGTGCTCACCAATTTGCAAGCAATTGCTTGCGATTTGAAAAACAAGCCTCACTGCATGAGCCAGGGGCCGCGTAAGCAATTTCGCTTGCATTTGCTTGCCCCTGCAATACCGCTGGCGGTCACTGGCGCTTGCCACCAGCGCGTCACGTTGCCAGGGCCAATCGACGCGCACAGACGTCTCCCAGGGCCCTGGAAACCTGGGAGAGAGCGACGGGCTGGCGTTTGGCCACCCAGTCGCGAAACGGAGCGAATTGCGTTGCTCGCGTTTCCCAGGAGGAAGGCAAGTACCCAAGGCATTGCCACAGGAGCTCCAGGCCCGATTTTGGCTTCTCCAGGGCCTGGAGCGCTTGAAGCCCATCAGGGCCATTTGTATGGGGACCCAGGGCAAGTGCCCATGACTTTTGGCTTTATGGAAAGGCCAGAACCCATCAGAGTGAGTTGGGGTCCTTGAAAAAAACAAAAAAGGCATGGATATCCCAGGCCATGAGTTTTTTTTTGGTGGCTGTTATGATTAAAGCCAAAAGAAAATTGAGGGATATGTCTTGTGTGAGAAGTATGCTTAAGGTTAACAAGAAAAAGTCATCTGACCAATATAAACTTTATTCATGAGAATAATGTGAGATGGGCAGATCCAGAGAATATTTTTCAATTTGAATGAGATTTTTTTGAGTATTTCATTTTGTTAATTTGAGACTATTTTTGTAGAATTCCTGAATATAGAAAAGGAGTGGAGCAATGGCTTTCATGTTTGAAATGTCAAGGCTTCTATGTATTATCCCTTGTTTATTTCACTTCTGAAAAGGTTTAAAATCATACCTTCAACTTTGGAGGAGACATCTGATGAAACCAACATTCCCTGTTTTTCTCAAAATAATGGTGACAGTAAGAAATAAGTTTTGTATTTAGGTGGATTCCTGTAAAAATTGATTTATAATCATGGTTTTTTTTCACTACAGAAAAGGTGTCTTTTAAATAATTTTTTTGAAAGAAAATGTTTTTGAATGGTTATTTCACTGTTTTTAAACTCAAAATTAATAACTGGAACTAGTTTCCAAAATTCAATAATTTGAATATTTCAATAAACCTTGTATCCTTATATTTTTTTACTCTAAACGGTCAGAATAAAAAATACATGAAATTTTCCCTAGTTGTTGGTCCCTCTGCATCTGCCTGATTACAAGCTTCATAAAGAGTAATGGCATTGCTCAATTTACCATTAAATTTGGGAAATAGGTCAATTGATCAAGGTGGGGTTGTAATGGAAAGAACAACAATGTAAACTTGTTTCAGATTTCATTCAATTACCCTTGAGGATAAACATTTGGGCATTCAAAATACATGTCATGATTTATATTCATTGAAAGAACTGGAGAAACTCTTCTATTGCATGATGATGATTCATGCACATAAACCTCCGGGGACATGGTGCACTTAGCCTAAGTGCACCATGTCCCTTCAGACAACCAGTTGGTGGTGGTTGTGGTTCACCACAAACCTACATGACATTGTGGCCAGCATTGATGCTCTTAGACCTCATGTTGGAAAACCTTCTCTTTAAGTATAGGCATGGTCACTTTTTCTTGTTACCAGGTGAATATAATTTATCAACAATTACAAAAATATTTTGGACCTTTGGGTCATGAGAAATATGGAATATTTTGGGACACAGGAAGTTTTTTCAATAAATGATCAAGATGGATTAAATATATCCAGGGCCATGAAAGAATCACAAAATCATTTACCTCTACCCAATTTCTTTTTAATATTTCCATGTTAATTATCTCTTTGGATGAAAGGTAATTGCAAACATGGGCATTTCACCAACCAATAGTCCCTGGAACAAACATGGTGGGCGAGTTAGCATAACTCATCCACTTTGCCATACCGATGACTAAGAGCCAATCATTTTTGGGAAATTGGAAAGTTTTAATGGGGAGGTGGACCACTTAGGCTAAGTTGCCCAACTCCCTGGGCCATCACACACTTTATAATTTCAATATTTATTTTATGTTTTAAAATCATGTCTGAGTGTTGCAGAAAATGAGCTTGTGTGTGATTCTGCGGTTTGAAAAAAATCAATTTTGCTTGGTGATTTTACAACTTACTGATTCATTCATGTGACAACTAGAACTGCCATTGTGACACAAAATCAATGTTCTCTTAAGAAATATTTACCATTCATGAATGTAGGGTTTTTTTACATGTATATCATAATGAAATCTTACAATGTATCATTGATAATTCAGCATAACCAATCATCCCCAAGATATTGGCCTGGGCCAGGAATATTTCACTGTTTTCCCACTGAAAAATATTGTTCACCACATTAAATTCTTGGATCCTTGATCCTAACATCATTTTTTGACACTGGGTTTAATGATTGAGCAAGGTGAAGAAAATATTGTCAGGCACATGCAAGGATCTAAAAACCCTATTCCTGTACAAGATTTCTTTTCAATATGGCCATGTTGTGATTCATCTTCTTGGATGAAAGATATTTTCCAGCATGGGAATTTCAGTACCAGCATGTTTTTTCTTGAAACAAGCATGGTGGACTGGTCATGCCAAGTTTTCCACTTCCCCACACTAGGGACCAAGACTCAGCTAATGTGGGGAAATTAGGAAATTTTCAATGGAATGTGGACAACTTAGCCTAGGTTGTCCACCTTCCTTTGAAAATTTCATATTGACTATATGAATATTCATGTTTTTTTGGTGCATTCCATCTGGGTCTCCCAGGAAACAATGATATGTGGGAATCTGTATTTTCAAAACCAAAGATTTCTGTAAGTCATTTTTCAAACTATTCAATCTTTGATGACTCCACAAACCCAAGGACTTATCATCACCCTCATCCTTCACCTTCACCCCTGGTTGGTATTCTCTGAATTTCCTAGGTACAGAAATGGATTATAGTAATATTACTTCACCAGAAGCTGATGAGAATGTCAAACTGGACTTTCTCTCACCACCACACAAAAGATATTCTCATGCTTATCAGTTGAGATTGGATACCAAGAAAAAATGATTCCAAGCCAGATCAAGTTTACCTATTTATAATTTCAAACCAAGCAGGTAATAATCACTTTCAGAAATCCACAAATTGAGCAGGAGAAGATACTTTGCAGGCACTTGCAGAGTCTCAAAAAAAGTTGAATTCAGCCACTGCACTTGCACCTTTTGAGATTTTCAATAGTTTTGTATGCCATGATTCAAACTCTTGTGGCATGTTTAGAGCTCATGATTGGAAAGTGACTGATAATTTTGGGTGCAAATCTTATTCAGATGTCATAAAAAAACCTGTTTTTTTTTTCAAAAAATTCATTCATTCATTATCATTTCATTTCCTTGAAACCCCCCATGCCCACTAAAAAAGGTTTAAAACCACAAAATGATGTAAATCCATGGTTTTTTGTAACCATTTGAATATGCCATGCGGATTTATTTTTATTTGGAGGGTTTTTACCAGTCCAAATTTCCCCTTGATGGCTTGAAACACAGTCAAATAAAAGCACAAAAGCCTAGAATTTCTGTAAGCTTCATGAAAAAGCCTAACAAAGATGTTTGGGGAACCAAAAGTTGATTCAACGGTTATCAAGAGTGCAGATGGTTTTTCTCACATTCTGTATTCATTTTCTTGTTTCAGGGCAATTCTTTGCCCCCAACCAGCAAGTTTATTGAAGGTGGAAGGATGATGAGACTCAATAAGTTTCAAATTTATAGTAATGTTTCATTTGCACACGCACATACATCCATTTAGTTTGCTAATTCAGGATATAATATTCTGCAAGGGTTTGTAGAGTTGAATCCAGTTGAGCTTCCAGAATAATCACTTGAACTTCTACAACCCAATGTTTGGAACAAAGCAACAAGTGAAGCAGAAGAAAATAGAGAATATTACCAAAAAGGTATAAGGATCACAGGCAGAAATCATTTGGGCAACAGAGAGTGGCCTCATTACCACAGATTTGTTCTCAGACCAGGATTGAGACCCCAATTGCATTGGATTGAATTACACTGATCATTGGCTAAATAAATTGAGATGGAGGGATTGATTATGACTAATGATTCATTGAAAGATTTGGGTGGACAACCCTTGTTTTGGAGTTTTTGTCAAATTACAGTACAATACATCCTTTTTGAGGCCCTTTTTATTTTAGAGACCCACAAGTGTTCTGGAGCATGACTAATTGGAAAAATTTACCAAGTTGAGAGGTTTTACATATAATTAGACACTGGGTAAAAAATTATTTCTTTGGAAAGTGGCATTAGTATTTGGAATCATTGGATTTTATCCAAAAAAAATGCTCATGTTCTGAAAAAAATCAAGAAAATATTGTGTATTTCTTGCACAAGAAATTCTGTTGCAATGCTACTCAATATAAATTTCTTGCAAGTTCAAACTATGCAAAATTCAATTGTTCCCCAAGCATGAATGGGAAAGAAACCTTTTTTTGTTGCTTAGCAATGATTTCTGACTTTTCTCAGAGAATGCCATAGTGAGACTAAGTGCCTTACCATACCAACAAGTTTGATATGTTGATAGAGGCAGGGAGGGAACAGGGTGAAATGATTTGAATTCAAAAAATTCCAAGACAGATATTCAGAAAGTCAATGACCAGTACTTGAAAATGAATTCATCATTCAAAGCAACTCTCCAACAATGCCCTACAGTTTTTCCTGGTAAGGTGGTCCACTTGAGCTAAGTGCACCACCTCACCAGGGGGAAGCACCCCATAATTCAAGATTTAACAGCACTCAGCAGCCCAAATTTTTCAATCAGGGTGATCTTGTTTTGAACATCCAACTACTTTACCTCCAGTGGACCTCCAATCAACAGAACAATTTACTAATTTTGGTTGCTTAATCCCCCCAAAAAAATTGTTGCCAATGCCTCTCCTAAACTCCAAAATTGTCCTCCTTTTGAAATTTTCACTAGATTAAATGTGAAAAAATCCAGATATGGTTAAACGTGTCCTTCAATGTATATAATTTAAACATCACCTTTTTTTGCTGAAATTTCATTCCAAGGGAGGTGGAAAAATTATCATAAGTCGTCCACCTCCCTTGGAATGACATTGATCTGTATATGTAATATGCAGGAAGGCTGGGGAGGTGAACAACTTGTGCTATATTGTCCACTTCCCTTCAACTAAATGGTGGCATGATTTTGAATATGCCAAAGATCAATGATTTCTGGGACAGTGGACAACTTATGATAAGTCATCCACCTCCCTGGACTTGTGTGCATACAGTAATCACATGACATGGGAGTTCTTTGTGAAGAGGCTGGGGAGGTGGAAAACTTATGCTAAGTTGTCCACTGTCCCAGCAATCATTGATAATTTGGCATATTCAAAATCATGATACCATGTAGTTGCAGGGAAGTGCACAACTTAGCACAAGTAGTCAACCTCCCAAGCTTTCCCACATGATTTTCACTTGACATCTCATTCCTGCATACCTGTGGTCCTGGAGTGGTGGAAAAGTTATGATAAGTTTTCCAGCTCCCTGCACATGACTCATATTTATATTGTGTGGTGAAGCAGACACTTTGGTGATACACACCTGCCTATTCCAACAAATCAACTTGGTGAATCCAGCATAATTTAATCTCTCCATGATATTATGCACCCTGTTACATGTTTCTTTATTCTTTTGAGCTAAGTGATCCAGGCATTTTGAGTTCTCATATATTTATTTGGAATCATGATTTTGAAATGTTACTTATGTCTTTGATTTGAATTGCTGGTGTAGGACCAGCCAGTAATTAGAAAGAACTGTGCCTTCTTTACAAGAATTAGCAAGATTTCATATCACACAATTTTCAAAAGAATGAAATTGAAAACCATGCATTGTTCTTCTTTCCCTTTATTGTTTATATAATATTATCTGAGGAGATCTAGTCACAATCAATTCAGGAAAGGGGAAAAATTATAACCCTCATTTCCAAGAATTAGAACAATGCAAAATCTGACACCTGATTCATCTTATTTCTCTATTATTCAGTTTCCAAAATTGAACTCTCAACAATCAGTCCTCACTGAATATCAATCCTTGAAGTAAAACTGCATCTGTGTGGTAACCAGCATTGCATTTTTGATTAATTGGAGATTTAAACAATCTTATAATAAAAACACAGCAATGCAACAAGCTATTGGACCCGTGCCATTATTATCCAACTCTACTTGATATATTATTCAATTAGCACTTCAACCAAATCAATAAGATTGGAAAGGAGTAGTCTGAAGTCCATATTATGGAAATTTGGATCTTGATATATTTCAACTCCAGCTCTTCCTCATGGTGGCTGGAATTCTTGAGCTCATTTTCTCATTCAATGCTTATTGGTAAATTCCATAAATATGAGAATGAGGGATTTTTTGGAAACACATAATGGTCAAGAATGCCTGCTGTCTGAAATTTCTTGTGATAATTAAAAAAAAGGAAAGCAATGGGAAGCTTTTCATATCTATTATCTGAAGATATCCCCAGAAAAAATAACTCAAATTTGACTGCAGGATCCCTATACATTTATATGAATCATGCATAAGTGCCACATAAAAGAATGAGCACACTCTTTGGGGCAGATGGTAGCCACAGAGTCTCTTTCTATGTGAATTATGAATTGATTTCTCATTGAGCTCTTCCCTTGTTGAAGAAGATTCTATTCAAATCTCCAAGTATACTATGTCCATACCCTTTGCCCACTTTGAAGAAAATTTGAGAACAAAGGGGAATCATAGTATATAATATCTTCATTTCTGAAAATTTTCAGAAGGTCAATAAAAGGAAATCTGACTTCCTATTTATCAGTTGGTGAAAAATACATACAAAATCACAAAATCAGAAACATTGTTATCTGGTTACTAAGTTGGAAAATTAGACATGGAACCCAGTAAGAACTAATCCCCCCAGTATAAGATCTTCATGACAATAATACAACCTCATTTCTAAATCATGGTGTCTATTTTATGTTACTAAAATGCAGAAACCCCAGCTAACCCAACATCACCCACCCCTGAGCCATCAAGAGTCCCCCTTCCAGATGACCAAGTCAATATGCCTGGTGTTGAGGAAGATGAAGATTTTGAAAACTCTGCTGCCCCATCCTACTTCATGATTGCACAACAACTCTCTCAATCCCACCAACACCAAAATAAGCAAAAACAATTGGACCAAGAACAATATTCTCTCTCTTGCCATGCACGCAATCTTGGAATCCCTGCTTCTTCAAGTGTTATTTCCAAGTCCTTGCTTGGTTGGACAAAATCAATTCTTAGAATGGATTCCAAAAACAACAAACTTCCTAATCCTCCAACTGGAAGTGAACTAAAATCCCTCAAAAATTACATGGCAACAAAGAAGGCATCCATTAATGATGCCATAGAATCAAACATTGGCCCGCCAAACCAATACAGCTCCAATTCAAAACAGCAAGAAAAGGAGCTGAAACTTGTAAAGAAGGATGCCTTGCGTCAATTACAACAAAAATTAATTCAACATCTGGATCCCTGGAAACCACTGCTTTGGGCCAAATACAGTCTCATGATGAGACGTGGATAGCCCACGCCAGGGCCTTGATCCAAAATTCTGGTATTCCCAGATGCACCTATCACTGGGAACAGAATGAAAAATCCTGCTGGAATTCCTCTCTGACTGCAATAATCATCAGAGCCTGGGAGATTTGCCACAAACGCGGGGGGACTGCTTCCTATTCAATAAATGAGAATGACAACACCCCAGCCAACCGGGTTTCCATAATCAATTGTTGGCTTGTCTCAAAGAAGGCTATTTGGAAGAAGGAGCACAAGGCAGAAGGAGGCTCCAGCAGCAGAACATCTAATGTTTCTGCATCTCAAAGTCTCAACAAGAAGAAAGTGTGTCAAATCAATCTTTTTAAATTTTCTCTTCATAATCAATGACTAACTGCTTATCATGTTTTGAAATACAGAATAAAAAGAAGGAAATTAAAAAGACCACGGCAGTTGAGCTGGAAATGATGGACATGTTCCCAGAAACTTCTGCTCTTTTCTTGGACAGTGGATTCATATCTGATGTTGAGGGTGAAGATGAGGAATTATTCAATCATGCACATGTTTGGAGAGCTCAACATGTATCCCAAATATATCACTACCTGGATGAAGCATACATTCAACTGGCCAAAAAACCGCGCATCAAGAGGGATAGACAATTGAAAATTAGTCAACTTGCTAAACCAAATAATTCACCCAGGGGTGATGACCCACCAACACTTCCTACTTCAATATCTCAAAACTGGTTAAGTGAGGAAGATCTGAAGGATATAACTCCAGTTGAAAAAAGAGCCTTTGGTTTACTTCCAGACGTTGATCTCACAGAGGCAGTTTCATATCTCAGAAACCAAGTTTCCAAGCCCTCTAGCTTAATGGAAACCACACAAACATTGTAAATATATTCCAAATAGTGAAATTTATATATCAGTATTTTAAAAAATATGGAGGAGAATGTTTGGATGCAACATTGGCTTTGGTGAAATTTTTCTTGAGTACTACATGTATTTTTATTTTCATCACATTCTTGTTCTGTCAACCAGAAACTTGTAATTATACTTAAAGCTAGATTTACTGAATGTACAAAATCCAATGATGTGGGGTCACCCTGACTTGAAGAGGTTAAGAATTTAGGTTACACTCTTAATCTCTTGAAATTTTCAAATAAACAAATCTCTAAGAAGTTGTTACATCCAAACAGATATTGAAGTAAGAGTGAAGAAAACCAACATCCACATGTGCACAGCATACACAATCTCATTGAAAAATTCTGAGTAAATTTTGTTTGATGCACCACCTTTTGGAAAGCTACATGATATCTTTTTTCAATCATAATATCCTGAATACATTTCTTTCCACTGTGCCGCAGTCAAGTTGAGATCACCCACTTGTTAACCATTCCCAAATATCTTTTTATGAAAGAAATATATATAAAATACACATTCCCAGATGTGAATTGTGTAATTTAAGAAAAGCCCACTAACTCTAGGCATTGGTATTTTACTTCAAATGGTGCATCATTAACATTTTGTTACAAAAGAAGGTGATTTGAAATCATGGTTTTGTAATAAGATAATTACTATGAAGTTAGAATATGTGGTGTTCCATCAAGGCAATTGACCTTAAATTTGAATTCAAACAACATGGGATAGGCTAAGTATTTTAGGTGGGCTAACCATGAGCAGTTGATATGATGTATTGGTTTGAAACCTTTTTCAAAATACACAATCAACTGTTCAATGCCTTGCCCATTGAAGTGAATATGAATGTTCAAAATAGAAGCATTTTTTTTCTTGGAATACTTAAGCTCACCAGGAGGTATAATATCAAATCAAAAGTTCCATTAAGATTCATTTCTATTTCATTTTGATATAATAAATCTCAGACAACCTCTGCAAATCTGATCACCACAACAAAAACTATGGAGAACACTAACAGAGTTGGAAAAATTTGGATATGCAAATGTACTCAATTTTCTCAAAGGACTTTTGAACATGGAAGGAAAATATACAATGGTGTTGGAAGGTCCAAAAAAGCACATCAAACCCATATCATGCAACCAAATGATTCTACAAATGTATGTGACTGAATTTTTCCTGCATTTTATCAATATTATCAAGGTCACTGATGAATTTTTATTGTTGTAAAACATAAACCCCAAAGAAACCAAAAATTTTCCAATCCTCTACCAGAAGAAACCCCACCAGGGAACCAATAGAAGCAAACATCAGGGCTGTAAGCAAAAATCTTTCACAAGAGTACATTCCTCAATGTATACTTCAATTGGCAAACAATTTATTATTTATCCTATCATTTTTCCCATTCAAGCCATCAAATGAAGATTCCAATGCACAGCCAAAACATGACATAGATCCTTGCTATGGTGAAATACAACAATACTCCCCACCAGCAAATATGGAAATTTACAATACATCTGAGATGAAACCTCTTCAATTTCTCTATCACAATCCAAGCGCCCTGATCCCATCACTCCAACTCCTTCATCAAAGTATTGAGGAAAACATTGGTGACCATGCTTTTCAGAAATACATCAAGATGGAACATGAGAAAATCTGCATCAACTCAATTCTCAGTGGCCAGCCCAACTATTCAGCAGAAATACCCAAAAATCTTTCAACATTGAAAAAAAGATTTTCAATTACAAATGATATAGTGGAAAATGTCTGTTGTGAAAATTTTTACCAACTTTATCCTTTGAATGAAGTACTTTCTTCTTCAGAAGCCCAAACTGATGAAGAAAGTGAACAACACAGGCATTATCCAAAGTGCCATAATATAGTTAATTCAATAGATGGGAAGCCTGTTACATGTGGATCAAAACTTTGGAAAAAAGAAAAGAAAAAATCTAAATTTTATCCTCTGAAGCAGTTTGGGTACCAATTGCTCAAGAAGTGAATTGCCAGGCAATTGATGCTCCCTTGGTTTGAAGAATTACTCAGTGCACCTCAAGAGCACCAAGCCAGTAATCCTACTAAACTTTGTGATATTTGGGATGGAACTATGTGGAAAGAATTCAAGGATCAAACCAATCAGATTTACACAGCAGAACCAGGGAACCTTGTATTTGGAATTTACATTGATTGGATGAATCCCCATGGATTCAAGACCAGTGGGAAAAGCATCTCTCTTGGTGTAATATTCTTAATATGTTTTAATATTCCACCTAGTGTACGTTACAAGCCACACTATATTTTTGTGTATGGCTTCACACCAACACCCAAGGAGTGTACCTCATTCCAACTGAATAATCTACTCAAGCCTCTTTTATCTGAGATACTGGATCTTTGGAAAGGAGTATTCTTCAAAAAAACTAACAAATATTTAGACAGAAGAGTAATACGTGCTGTCATATTACCACTGATTGGTGATACACCTGCCTTACGTAAAATGGGTGGATTTGCATCCCAGTCAGCAACAATCTTCTGTGCCCACTGAAAACTCAAGCTAAATGATATCTGGAACACCAAAAAGGAGACTTGGCCATTAAAAAATAATCAAGATCACATCAAATGGGCAGAGAATTGGAATAATGCTCAATCATTAAATGAGAAAACCAACATTCTCAAGCTACATGGTGCCCTCTACACAATTTTCCAAACTCTGCCATACTGGGCACCAACAAACATGACAACAATTGATCCAATGCATACCTTTGTCTTGGGAATGCTAAGGGATTAAAGCATTGCCTACCTTGGAATAATCAAGGCTGGCCAAAGTCTTCAAAATTTGGAAAGGAGGAAAAACACTTACCCAAGAAGTGTAACAATTAGTCAGGTCAGCAGCCTCAAATCTGGATCCAAACAAAAGCGCTATTTATCACCCAAAAAAACCAAAAGAGTCACCAGGAGGAGAGTTCAAACATTCCTAGATATCTCCTCAAAAAAACTTGAAGATATTTCACCCAATCCAATTGAAAAGGTTAAAAATTGGGCAAATCAGCATCAAGAAGGCTCATAAAATATTCAGCATAGAACTTCTGTACCCATTGTTGTAGTCCAGAAAATCCCAGGGCTCCATCCTCCCAGCTCCTCAAGAAGTTAAGAAAATTCTGCATCTGAACATCTTCAACCAACTTTAAGACGTTCTCCAAGGCTTCTTGAGAATGAATCCACAAGCAGCTCATGCAAATCTGGGCCTCAATCAAAGGAAAAAGGAAAGCAAAAAGATAACTCACCAGGAAAAAATCCCATTAGATCTATTGGAAGCAAATCAGGAAGCCAAAATTAATCTGGGAAGAGCAAGCAAAGCTCCCTTCAGGAAAGCTCCTACCACTCTTTTGAAGATCAAAGCAATCCACATCAAGCAGGCTCATTGATAGAAGAGACAAGTATTGCATCAAATGAATTGTGCCTTACAGCTCAAGAGCTCAGAGGTCTTCAAGAGGGTACCAATTCAATCAAATTTTCATCTTGGATTACTAGGTTGCCCAGAAACATTGGTTTTCCTGCTGCTGGTACTCCTAAGGCTGCTGAATGGTTGGTTTTGTACACCATTCATCTAGTGCTTGTTTTGATTCCAGAATGGAATTGGAACTCAGCCAGCAGCTTGCGGGAGCAAAAGCTTACCTCCACTACTTCCAAACTTATTGGTATCATCAACTTGGTAATGTCTCAGCAACTTACAGATTACCAGTTGTGCCAATTTGATGAATTAATTCTGGCTTAACGGGAGGAATTATTGCTGCATTGGGTATCTGAAATAAAACCCAAGCCAACCATCCATTTTTCTCAGCATATGACTAAGATGATCAAGCTCTATGGTCCTCCCTCTATATTTTCATGTTGGTCAGGAGAAAGGCTGAATCACATCTTGACATTAGTTAAAAAAAATAAAAATAAATGTAAGTTACACAGATTTCTGAAAAGTAGATTCTTGGTGGCACACTTTGAATTGATTTTTTTTTTAATTTTAAGGTTTCCTTGATAAGTCCCTCTTGAATGGATTCCTTGAAAGGGCCAAACTTCAAGGCTTGGTTGAACAAATTGGATCCAGCTGGAATGTTTTGGGGATCAATTCTGACCAACTCACAGATCTGAAAAGTTTGTTCTATCCTTCCAAGACAGGTGATGTTTCAAGGGCTGAAAAAGACATGAATGTTTTGGAATAAGAAAAATTAAAAAAATTCATTGAAAATAACTCAACATACAATTTCTTGCCATGGGACCAGCTGGAGTGGTTGCCTTGCAAATCAATTCTCTTCCATGGTCATCACATGACACCCCATTGCTACAATAAAAGTATTCTCAGATTTCCTTTTCATCAACATCAAATCAAGGCCCTTTTGAGATGGGGAAGGTATTGTCCATCTTTCATGAAAAAAACTGTGCACAATATTTCCTCATTGTTGAAAGCTTTTCTCCTTTGGAACAAATTGATACTTCAAGAAATCCCTACCTTGGCCTCAATTATCTCAATGCTCAAATGGTTTATCAAGAAGGTGGATCAATATCTGTGATACATCAAGATAAAATATTAGGTTTTGTGGCAAGCATGGCTAATGAAGCAAAAAAAGCACAAACTTCCAAGGATTCTTATTGTTTTGTGGCAATTAACTCTTTGGTAAGTTGATATCAAAAATACTAATTTCTGAAGGACTGTCATTATTGATTTTTCTGACTGGTGATTCCTTACAAAACAGGAGGAAATATAAAAAGACACATGGACTAATTTTTTATTGTACTAGATATTTGTAAAAGATGAAATCAGAGGAATTAGTATTGTGTCACATATCTATCTAAAACATGTGTATAAGGCACAGAATTCAAAAATAGAAATCAGATTTAATCTAACAAAACTGAAGCATCAATCCTAACGGCAAATTGGAAATCTGTGTTTTCATCATTTATTTTAAATGATCATTATCTAAAAATTTGATTCTTCTCATTTTGGAACTTTGTAACATTAAAAATCATGACCCATGATTTACAATTCCAATAATAACTGCTGAAAAGTTGTTCAATCAAAGTTTGGTCTTACATTTAAATGAAGAATTCTCAATACTTCCTTTTATGTAATGAATTTCAATTCAATCTATGCATTGCATAAATATTCTGCATGAATCTTCTGGGTTCATCCAGAAATCAATTTGATTTTTGACTCCAAAACCTCAACAAAGTCAAAACAGGCTTCAATCACAAACCCAGGTGCTACACCTGCTGGAAGGCGTCACCATTTTTTGAATGGTTAATGTTGGTTGGGCTGAAGTATGAAAGGAAGAAAAGAGAGGAAAGGAAGGAATGGGGAAGCAAGGAGGTGAGAGGTAATGGGAAGAGAGGATGAGCGTGATGGAAGGAAGGAGTTGGAGCGTGGAGAAAATAGGATGATCAGAGAGTAAAGGGGAGAAGATGAGAGTGAATGGTGAATAAGGTGTTGATCCATTGAGAGAAGGGTGAGATTCTAGTGTTGAGAGTCTGCAAATTGAATATCAGCAGCGCTCAAGGAGATAGTGATTGTATTTCATTCCAACACATTCCTCCAACACTTCTCCTTCTATGTGGTGCATGTTCCTGGGAAAGCATTCAAAATTCCCAATGCATTTCTGCGGTACCCATGGGAGGATCCATTCAAAGGCGCAGACCTGCTGGATGTCAAAGCCCCAAGTATTAAGGTAGGTGTGATGGAAGCGGGTGTGCAGCTTCTGCTCCATCAAATGGGGTGGTACATGGTCTTTGGTTACTACTTGCGGGATCTGCGGTTTCCAGAAAAAACACAAAACAAGGTCATACAATGGGAAAGGAAGCAGGGAGGGAATTTTTACCTGCAGGAAGGTCAATTGTGGCAGTGGAGCATGCAGATGCTGCTTGTGGTTACCATGTTGAGGGAGGATCAGGAGGAAATTTTGAAGAGTCTGCAAAATGACTTTGGAAACCCCAGCAAGATTGAAACACAGAGGAGATTGAAGGAAAGGTTATGGTGGCTGGGGGTTTTACGCATGGTGCAGGAATGGGTGAAGTTGGGAAAAGCCTGCAAGAGGTGGAGTTTGAGTTTTCCCAAGGAAGTTGGTAAGCCAATGGGGGAGGAAATGTTGTTTGGAGGCATCTCTCTTGACATGGTCTAAATCAAGGTTGGTAAGTTTGAATATCTGCTTTTTGCAGGGGAAAATTAGCCCAGATGGGTAGAGGCGCATCCTCTGGCAAAGCTTTTTGCAGAAAAGGGTGCCCAGTTCTTGGAGGAAGACTGTTTTGTGCAGTATGGATTGCTTTTTTTTGGTTATGGTAGATGGCAGTGTGGAGTTCCTGGTTTGGCTGGCCAGGTTTGTTAAGAGTTGTGGGACCAAGTTTGGGCGCGTAACAGAGTATTATCCAGAAGGTTCTGGGATGATTGAGCACCATCATCAACGAATCAAGGAAGAAATAGTTAAGATTTGCAGGGAGGATGGTAAGATTTGGAGGAAAATCTTCTGTCAAATATCCAAAGAAACTACTATTCAAAGAAAAATACAGATTTCTGATGAAAGTTTTGTAACTCTGATATCACCTAATAATAGTAAAAAATTTCAAAAGTTAATCTCTCTGAACAAAATGAAATATTTATGGTTGAAAATCAATAGGTTTTTCCAATTTAGAAAAACAACAATTGGAAACCCAGCATTGGAAAAACACAATAATAAAACCAAAATAAGAAACCCACCATTTTTTTTTGACCAAACCAATAATTTTAATGGTGGGTTTCTGAAAACAAATACCTTCTACCTGGTGTATCTCAAAATGGCAGGTTTCATGTAAATGGCGTGATTCAAACATGAAATTTGCAAATTCTTCATCTTCATCCGTCAAAATTCAAAAAATAAACCCACTGCTCTACATCATCCCATCCTCATCTCACTAATTGACCCACTCAATCTGGCCCTCATCCTTTTGCACAAATACCTGCCTAAAACCTTTTTAATTGAACAAAAATATCATCTTCATAACCCATCTCATCTACATGTCAAAGCATACCATTAATTGAAAACACCATTGGTCAAGATCCATCTTAAAACAAACCAAAAGTTATAATTGACCACAAGAGATGGAAAAGCTAATAATCAACAGCCTTTCTCCCCCCAAAAAAACTAACCATCAGATTCAGGAAATCTTCTTCAATCATCAACAAGATAATCTCCACAAAAAAATAAATTCTTAATTTTGGAAGAGGTAAGTGTTTTTTTGGTTCAAAGATTATTTCAATATCCATCTCTCTCCATAAAGTTATTTTTTTCTCAAAAGCATCAGAAAATCACTCAATCCAAAAAAAAAAAGAAAGAATCAAAAAGGAAACTTATTGATACCCATATTTCTCTCTCTATCTTCTGCCACTTCTTCTCCATCTTGTTTTGGTTCTTGGTCAGTTCAAATCTTTGGAAAACAATTGTTTTCTGATCTCCAATAAAATAAAAATAAAAAATGTTTTTTTTTTCCCTAAATGGAAGTTGAATCAGCCAAATCTTTCCCATTAAATTCAACTCATTTACAATCTTGCAATTGATTGAATATACAATCCCCAGGTCTTTTGGAATTCAACAAAGACAATGAGAAAAAAGAAACTTAGGGCAAAATAAATCCAGATGGTTTTGAAGAAATAACACCCCACTCTCAAAGAGTACATCCAGAAAAATGTTCTTCCATATCAGTACCCACTTTCAAAAAATTTCCCAAGAAGGGTTTAGATCAAAGAACCATGTGAAGATTTAACCTCAAATAAAAAGATGACCAAGGTAAAATTCTCAAAATTTCACAAACTTCATATCCTCATACAGCGCAGGCAGGGATCTTCAATTAATAATTAAGCAATTTCACCACGTCTGGGATATATTTTCTCTTCATCATCATCATCCTGTTAGCCTTTTTATCATGTAACTTTTATAATTTGATTAAGAATGATCCTATCTACATTAAGCCACAATTAAACATCACTTGAAATATAAGACAGAATAATAAACCCCACTCAAAAAAGTTTTGAGTCAAAAAGTTCACTATCCAATGAACCATCTGTTGATTCTATCAAGTTCCAACTTCCTTGGATTCTTTGTATCTCAGAGAAAAACTAATAAATATTTTTTTATCTATCTCTATAAGAAATTTTGGGCTCTGAAAGCTTGGATAAACATGGTTTTTTTTGCCTTGGGTGCTTGAAATCTATTAATTTCATGATTATGAGCATGGGTGCCATGCACCCCATTCATTGACACTGGGAACTTACACCATTCAAATTCCTTTGCTCCCCCAATTTAGTGTCATTTATAAATAAGCCCTAAAATATCAATTTTGTTATCATCATCATTAAACTGTTAACTAAAGTCTAGCTTTTTTGCAGATCCTTGAAGCATATCAACTAGATACACAATTCTTTGTCCTTGATATCATATCAATTGAGATTTTGAATGTATTTTTTAGAAATTTACTGCCCTCTCACCAAAAAAAAGAGAAAAAAAAAATCACAAATGAAATAAGATATAATCATAACATGAAGGAAGAGGCTTTGGCCACTGATAATGAAAAAAATTCAGTCAAAAAATATTTTGAAATAAAATTCATCCAGTAAAATATTAGAAATAAAAAATCTACAATAGGGCGTATCAGAGTTAAGCAAAAACACCATTTTTTAATGGCAGGTTTCAAACCAAATACAAAATTTAAAAACTGCCATCAAAAATAAAAAAACCAACTTATTTCACATCAGATTTTTCAGAGTTATGTGGAAATAAGTGAGTTTTTTCAAGTAAAGTATATAAAGGCTTCCACCACCTGTCCATTCCATACACCCCTGGTTTTCCACCTCCAACCTTGGAAAAATTCTACCTCCAAACTCATTGGAACAAAATTTGATTCATTTCTCTTCAGCTCTTCATCACTATCCTCATTAATTCATCACTCTCATCACTTTATTGCTGTCATCACATCCATCTAAATCTCATTGCACCACTATCCTCATCACTTCATCACTTGCATGCCTTTATAAATTTCATCACATCCAGCTAACTCTCATTGCATCACTATTGTCATCACTCCCTCACCCTCATTGCTTTATTGCTTTCATCACATACTAACTCTCATTTATTTTTCCCTCTTTTAACCTCATCACTCTCATCTCTTCCTATACTCTTTGCTTCATCACTCTCATAATGGCCCCTTAGCAATCCTCCCCCCGCAAGTCCACTAAACAATCCAATGGACCAAAGCAAACATCCCCCAGGAGCTCAACATCAAACAATCCTCCCCCATCAGCTTCCAAAGGCACAAGTCAGATCAAGAGAGCTGATCACATCATCCCAGTAAACTGGATCAAAATTCCATCCAACTACAATGCTTGCTTTGGATTGGACAATGAAACATGCTTTGGCAAACCTCCATCCTCTAAGGTCAATGGTTATCTCTTGATTTCCAATGAACTCAAGAATAAAATAAAAGGTAGGCTGGATCTGTCATCTAAATAGATGAGGGAGCGATTCAAGAATTATTGAGCCAAGTACAAAAAGGCCCACTCCATGTCAATCCCCACTGGCTTTGGTATCACCAACTTTGACAAAGCCAAGGGAATAAACCCAGTGGTTGATAAGTTGGACTCCATTTGTCCTTTTTATATTCAAATGGATGAAATATTTGGAAAGAAGGCCAAAATCACCCCTCTAGCTGCTTTTGCCGCCCAAAAATCTGATTCAGTTGATGCTGAGGACTTTTCTGGGGATTCTCAGCCTAGAAATGAGGACCTTAATGAAA
Source organism: Puccinia polysora (assembly GCA_025617555.3). NCBI lineage: Eukaryota > Fungi > Basidiomycota > Pucciniomycetes > Pucciniales > Pucciniaceae > Puccinia > Puccinia polysora. Next base: position 25,431,757 of record CM062632.1, on the reverse strand, counting down.
CCTTTGCCTTTGATTGGCCCCCATCCAATGCCAAGGAGGATATTCAAACACAATCAGCTCCAATAACGTCTACTTCCGCATTGATTGATGAGTCAAACCCAAACTTGGACCCCTCACTTACTTCTTTTGATTGCTCTCTTCCTGGGGTGGAAGAACTGGAGAGCTTGGCCAATGAGGAGGATGTCATAATTCCTGTATCACTTTTGCCATCAACATCTGCTCAAGTAAGGAACTAAGTTCTTTTCTCTTCTTTCTGGTTAATTCTGACTGATTTAGATTAAAAAAAACAGGCTCATCCATTCCTGAATGGCCAAAAACTCAAGCCAATGGGGCCTACCACATCCCCTTCAAATGAGAGCAATGATTTTCCCACACAAACCTCCTCTGCAAAGGGAAAGAAAAAGGCCCCAAATTCAATCAACATCACCCCCAATAGCACTCAAAAAAGAGAAAAACATCAAATTTTTTGGCATTTGAGGAGATCATGGAGAAGAAAGGTACAAGTGAGCCCATTGGATTCTCCTTGCATTCAAAATCAATTTCATTCCTATTCCCCTCTGAAAAAAAGTGAAATTGCAAATTGAATGTGAAAAAATTCAGTTTGAAAAGGAGAAGTGGGATTGTCAACTGACTATTGATTTTCAAAAGCAGAAAGCCAAGAGTTTGTCTCATCAGCAAAAATGGGATTATGAGTGGAAGTTGAAACAGGCTGAGCTAGAATTTCAAAAAGAGGAAAAGGAGAAGGATTGACAGCAAGCAAAGCTGGAAATGGAGAGGGAACAACTGGCAACAGAAAAAAAGGATAAGTGGTCAATGGCTGCAGCATAAATTGGTAGCAGTATAACAGTAGATGAATTAAAGCAGATTACTCAAATGCTGGGCTTGTAAATATATTTACTTTGATTAAAAACTTAAAAAGAAAAAAACCATTTTTGATTACAACAATGCTTAAGACTATTTTCAACCCCACCAATAAAATAAATATTTTTTATTTTTATTTATGTTTTTTTCCCTAGATTATATTTTCCCACACCCCAAGTCCCTGCAAGTGTTTTGAATTGTTTTTTTCATTTGCATTGAAATTGCCATTCTTGAATGAGTGGCAGTCTCCACAGCAGGAAAAGTACAGTGCTTTTACTTATTGTCTGCGCAAACCATCTTGACTATACCTTTTTGCTTGAAATCAATTCCAAAGCTGAGGTCAGGAAAAACAAATTGGCTGTCTGATACTTCATATTCATCCATAGTTTCAATAAGTTGTCCATTTGATTTCTTGGGTGGAACTGCAAGTCAAAAGGAATACTCAGAGATATCACCTTTTTCAATGTGAGGTGAGTTGTAAAAAGAGTTGGATGTGAAAGTGACATGCGGAGAGCAGTCAAAGGGAGTAGGCCAAGAACAAAATTAGAGTGATGAGAAGGAGGGGATGCCATTTTCCTTCATTATTTCACAGTTTGATTCAAAGGGAAGTCTGGCCAAATTGAAAAACATTTTTCCTAAAATTGGAGAAACTTTGTCTTCCTTAAGATTGAGAAAAGCATACTCTTGAGGGGAAGATTGAATAGATGATTTCTTCACATAGAATCCAAATAACTCAAAGGGGTCCATCAATTTTTGCCATCCAATTTCCCACATTTTTCCACCCCAAGATCTTGAGGGACCAACAGTTTTGACAAATTTTTTTGACTGGTGAAGGAAAGTTCTCACAAAGTTGATGTCCTTCTTGTCTTGGTCAGAAAGCTTCTCCAACGGGACAAATTTAACTATTTCAAAAAGAACGTTGTGATCAGATTTATTGAGAACAATTACTTTGCCATGGCTGAAGAAATGGAATTCCTTGGTTGTCTGCTTGGCATGTTTGAAATTGGCAGGTGAGGTTTTTGATTGTTCTTTTTATTTTAAGCAGTGATGGAAGGATAAAGATCCAAAGGTTGTAGTTTCCATCCAGACCATACAACCTTTTCATTGATGCCCTCCTCTGAAAGTTCCAAAGAGATTTCCAATGCCCTCATTTGATCCCTCTTTTGCTTCAAAGCCCTCTGCTTGCCACCTCTTCTTATGTTTGTAACCTCATCTCCTTCCATCTTGTTCCCTCCCAGGCAAATGCTTGGCTTGGGGTGAGGATCAAGAAGGTATTCAATTTAGCGTACAAAATTGTGAGTACAGTGGGAGAAGGGATGGAATTGAAGGAAAAGCCATCAAAAAAGGATTTCCAAAAAAAAAGAAACATCAGTCACGTGATCACCAAAAAAAAAATTAAAAAAATAAACACTTACTGGGCGTGGGTGTGAACTAATTGGGCAAGGCTTATTTCCAAAAAAAAAAAGGTGATGTCATCACCAAAAAAAAAATAAAATAAAAAATAAAAATACCGGGGTGCAAGAAAACTGGGCCAGGCCTTGGGTCAGGCTAGGTGGGCCAGGGGGGATGGCGCCTGGCGGCAAGGCAAGGGAGGGGGGTGGCTTTTGGGGGATCCAGGGGGGGCAGATGAGAGAAAGGCAGGGGGTGGGGCCAGCAAGCTGATGGAGACCAAGGGGGGGGGGGGGGGCAGGGGCGCCAAGCCAAGCAAGGTGGGGGGGCAGGGCTGGCAAGCCACGCAAGGAGGGGGGGCAGGGCTGGAAAGCACCGCAAGGAGGGGGGGTGGGGCCGGCAAGCCAAGCAAGGAGGGGGGGGGTGGGGCTGGAAAGCCAATGGAGACCAACGGGGGGGGGGCGGGGCCAGCAAGCTGAGTGAGACCAAGGGGGAGGGCGGGGCCGGTAAGCCAAGCAAGGAGGGGGTGTGGGGCCGGAAAGCCAATGGAGACTGAGGGGGGGGGCGGGGCCCACAAGCCAAGCAAGGAGGGGGGGGTGGCTGGAGAGTCAAGCAAGATGGGAGGGAGACTAAGGGAGGGGGGGGAGGAGGGGTGTCAGTGAGTGAGTGGGAGGGATTGAGAGGGGGTGAGAGGGAGGGAAAAGGGGAATGAGGAGGAGGGAGGGGGGAGCTTACCTGGGGAGTCAACCAAGGGGGTGGGGGGGCATGAAGGGGTATTGAGGTGGATGAATAAAAGGATGAGCATTTGATGATGGGGAGGATGAGGAGGATGATGAGAAGGAGGGGGGGGGAAGCTTACCAGGGGTGCCAAACAAAGGAGGAGGGGAGGTGGTTGGTGAGGAGAAGGAAGGAGTGGACCGCCCGGTGGTTTGGTGGGGTGAGGTGGGTGGTTTGACCAATGGTTTGGAAACCAACTTAGCCTAGGAATCTTGGCTGAACAACCAAAACAAACAAAAATTGGTGAAGGGATTTTTTAACTAATTCAAAATCAAAAATTACTCATCACAGAAAGAAAGGGTGAGAGGAAGAATACTTTATCTCATAGAAGAAGATGAGGGAAAAGATGAGACAGGGACTAATTGAGGAAGATCAGGAATATCATCTTCAAATATTTTGTCCCATTTGTATTTAATGTCATCCAAAAGATTGTGAAGGATTACACAAGTGATAATCCAGTTGATGAGGAACTTCATGTCTTTGGGGTTTTGAAGCTGGTTTTGCATTTCACTTAAGCTGGCCCATCTTCCTTTCAGGACTCCTATGGCATGCTCAATCCAAACTTGTGATTGGGCAAAATGATATTTGAAATTGGTTTTTCCTTGATTGTTGGAAAAAACATTCTAGTATGCTGAAAAACTATATTTCTCACTAGCATAAGCTGAATTGGCCAGAAGGTATTGATCTTGGTCAAAGTATTTCTCTGGTTTTTGGGAAATATGCATCCAATTAAAACATATGAATCATGACAAGAACCCTGAAGGCCAGTGTGGAGGGATATTAAATTCTTTTTGTTATCACAAACAAGTTGTAGGGACACATAGTATCTAAATAAACAGATAAAACATATTTGGTCAGTTTTTTATCAAATTTGTTATCAAAAGTGTTGGAAAAGAAATGAATGAATTGCCTTTTTTCCAATCCAAATAGTGGTTGCCATCTAGCTTGGGTTTTTGACTCAAGGGGATGGCAGTTCTGTCAAAAACCCAATGAAACCAGGAAAGTCTTCAGTCTCCATTACTTGAGATATCTTGCTGCGTTCTTCTTTGGTTGGCCAAGAAATCACTGAGAAACGGAAAGATAGGATAGCAATCATGACTCTTTTGGTGTATGAGTCAATGGTTTCATAACCAACTGAGAATAGATTTTCTAATTGATGAATTGCTGCCCAATTTACATTTGATCCCAATCTACAAAGAGCATCAGCCAGTTGGATAGCTGGATCACATTGAGTATTCCAACAAGTTTTCTGGAAGATGAGGTGGTCTTCAATAATCTCAAAAAGCTTTATGAATGAAGGCAATAGAGTTTGGAACAGTTTCTGGAAGCTTAAGTCAGGAAGGAGGTGAAGATTTTACCTTCCATACAAAGGGTTGTTGAGAGTTTTTCTTCTTTGAACCATGTATTGCTTTTTTAATAGAGCATTCAAAGCCAACCAAGTTGATTCCAAATTGGAGTCTGAATTGGAGTCTGAATGGCAGTCAAATAATAAAAAAAGTTCAGTCAGATTTTTTTCATTTTTAACTTGCTGCTGGGAAGTTTGATGGGACATTTTTAGAAAGATGGTAATTTGATGTGGGTTGATGAGATGATGATGGGATTTGCATGAAGATGGAGATGGGAAGCAATGGAGATCAGATGTGTGCGCTGTGATGGAGATGGGATTGGTATGGATTTGCTGATGTGGATGGGTTTTTTGGATGTGATGGATGACAGATGGATGATGATGCATAAATGGCAGGCTAAATGGTGGGTTTGATGTTTGAAATCCACCATTTTGAAATACACCAGTTAGGGGGTATGTGTATTTCAGAAACCTGCCATTAAAAATTGCGGGTTTCTAATGGCTGGTTAGCTAACTCTGAAAAAACCTAAGAAATATATTTGAATAAAATATAACACTTCTCATTGAAGTGAATGCCTTTGTAACAAAAACAGAAAAAAATAGAAAAAATTGCCTCCACATAATTCATGATAGGGATTAAAATATTAGGGCATGGAGTTTTTCAATTTCATTATTTTCTTTTGAAAAAAAAGTTAAATTCCATGATAAAACTTCAGGTCTATTCAAAAAAAAAATTACTTTGATTATTATTATCTTTTGAATGATTAATTTATTTTTGAAATCTTTCCAAAGATTCAACTTTCTCTAATATAAAAGGTATGTGTATCATTTGACTAAATATTTTGATTTTTCTAAAAAAGTTATTCAAATCCCATTAGAAACATTATAGTCTATTCCAAAGAGCCAATTTGCAAACTATATTTATCATTTCTTTGGCTTTGGGATTTCTTTGGAATATTTCCTAAGATTAAAATTCAACCTGAAAAAGTGGTATATGCATGGTTACCTTTATTTTAAATTTTATTTTTGGGAAAAATGATGTCAATTCTAAGATTGAAAAGTTTAATTTTTTTGAAATACAATAATTTTTAAATTTTATTATTATTATTATGCACTTAATTTTTTTTTCATATCTGAAATTAGATTTTTGATCATCTTGAAAAATAAGTAGATGTATTATTTTTATGTTTGGTGCAATTGTTTATTATTTATTATTTATTATTTATTATTTATTATTTATTATTTATTATTTATTATTTATTATTTATTATTTATTATTTATTATTTATTATTTATTATTTATTATTTATTATTTATTATTTATTATTTATTATTTATTATTTATTATTTATTATTTATTATTTATTATTTATTATTTATTATTTATTATTTATTATTTATTATTTATTATTTATTATTTATTATTTATTATTTATTATTTATTATTTATTATTTATTATTTATTATTTATTATTTATTATTTATTATTTATTATTTATTATTTATTATTTATTATTTATTATTTATTATTTATTATTTATTATTTATTATTTATTATTTATTATTTATTATTTATTATTTATTATTTATTATTTATTATTTATTATTTATTATTTATTATTTATTATTTATTATTTATTATTTATTATTTATTATTTATTATTTATTATTTATTATTTATTATTTATTATTTATTATTTATTATTTATTATTATATTATTATTTATTATTTATTATTTATTATTTATTATTTATTATTTATTATTTATTATTTATTATTTATTATTTATTATTTATTATTTATTATTTATTATTTATTATTTATTATTTATTATTTATTATTTATTATTTATTATTTATTATTTATTATTTATTATTTATTATTTATTATTTATTATTTATTATTTATTATGGTTATTTATTCTTTTTTAAAGCAGACCTGAGTTAGCCAAACCTGCCATATTTTTATGGCTTATTTCAACCCCAATCCACCAATTCAAATCCAACATCAACAAGCAAAAAAAAACCAACTTATTTCACATCAGACGTGTCAGAGTTACCTGAAAACAAATGGGGTTTTTCAGATAAAGAATTCAAAGGCTTTCACCACCTCAACCACAAATCAGTCCCCGTCATACATCACTGGTTTCCAACCTCACCTCCTTCTACCTCCAACCTCATCCAAAAAATTCCAACTTAAACCCCAGTGGAAAAATCTGATTCATCACTCTCCTTACTTTGTCACTCTCAACACTTCATCACTCTCATCACTTGATCACTCTCACCAATTTATTGCTATTCTCACTTGATCACTCTCATCAATCCATTTTTATTGTCACTTTATCACTCTCATCTATTTATTGCTCTTGTCACTTGATAACTCTTGTCACTTTATTGATCTTCTCACTTCATCACTCTGATTTTTTTATCACTCTCATCTCTTCATTGCTATCCTCATTGATTAATCTCTCATCCCACAATTTCTCTCCTTATCACTTCACCATTTATATCATTACATTGCTCTTACTCTTTCTAAATGGCCCCTCAGCAAATCCCCCCTTGCAAGCCCAAACAAAAATCAAATACACCAAATAAAACACTTCCATGGAATTCTAAAACAAACAATGATTTCCCTTCAGGTTCTAAAGGATCAAGTCAGCCCAGGAGAGCTGATCACACCATCCTGCTAAACTAGCTCAAAATTCCCTCCAACTATGATGCTTGCTTTGAATCTAAAAATGAAACACAAGTTGGCCAACCTCCATCCTCTAGGGTTTATGGTCACCTCCTGATGGCAAATGAACTGAAGAATGAAAAAAACATAGGCTGGATCTTTCAGCAAAAAAGATGACGAAGAAAATTAAGAATTCTTGAGGTAAGTAAAAAAAGGCCCACTCAATGTCAATCTCAACTGGATTTGGTTTCACCAACTCCTACAAAGCCAATGGTATCAACTTGGTGGTAGATAAGTTGGAATTGATCTTTCCTTTTAATATAAAAATGGATGAAATATTTGGAAAGAAGGCCAAAATAACCCCTTTAGCTGATTTCAATGCCCAAAATCAGATTCAGTTGATGCTGAGGACTTGGCTGGGGATGCTTAGCCTAGTACTGATGGTCCTGATGAAATCTTTGAGTGGCCCCAATCTGACTCCAAGGTGGATTTTACAACACAATCAGCTCCAATCATGTCAACACCAAAATTGATGAATGATTCAAACCCTTCCTTGGACCTCAAACTTACTTCTTTGGATTGCTCTCTTCCTGGGGTGGAAGAACTCAACAAATTTGCCAATGAGTAGAAAGCTATTCCACTATCTCCATTATAATCAACATCTGTTCAAGTAAGGGAAAAATTTCTTGTGTTTTCTGTCTGGTCAATCCTGAATGATTTAGATTGTAAAAAAACAGGCTAATCCTTTTCTGAATGGCCAAAAACCCAAGCCAATGGGGCCTCCCAAATCACCTTCAGATAATAGTGATGAATTTCAGGCAAAATGGGAAAAAAAGATAGGTTATTGGTAGCCATGGCATGTATTGGTAGCCATGGCATGTATTGGTAGCCATGGAATGTATTGGTAGCCATGGCATGTATTGGTAGCCATGGCATGTATTGGTAGCAGTAGCATGGTTTGGGAAATGCAGAAGATTTCTCAATTGCTGGTATTTTAAATATATTTAATTTGATAAAAATTTTAAAAATAAAATCAAAACAAATATTTTTGATTAAAACAATGTTTTAGACTATTCTTAAACCCCACCAATAAACAAATCTTGTTTGTTTTTATTTATATTTTTTCTCCTAGAGTCCTTTCCTTTGTTCAATGAGAGTTCAGAATCCCTCATTTGAGCCCTCCTTTGCTGGGGAGCCCTTTTCTTCCCACCTCTCTTTATTTTTTTCAAACCATCTCCTCCCAACTTGTTCCCTCCCAACTTTATACTTTGATTGGGGTGAGGAGCAAGAAGAGATTCAATTTGTTTTATAACATTTTGATGGTGGTGGGAGAAGAATTGGAGGTCCAGAAAAAGGGGTGAAACATTGAAAAAAATAAAAATAAAAGATAAAAATAAAAATGGTCAGTTATGTGACAATTTTCAGTGACTCAAGATTGGATGAAAAAGAAAGAAAAAACCTGGCCTCAATCCTAGGCACAACAGAAAATACTAACCCCCCCAAAGCAAAATTCAAAAAATAAAATTGGCATGAGTTACCCATGCAATACCTTAAATGTTTCAAACCAAAAAAAAACAACTTAATTTAATCCAAAATCAACCCCTAAAGAAAACACCCCTAAAAAAACCCCATTAATCTAATGCAAAGGGGAAGGAGGAGGGGGAGCACAATGTTGCAGACAAGCCCTTTCTTGCTTGGAAATCAATCAACAAATCAATTTCAAAAAAATTGATTGGTTGCACAAACAATGAATTGATAAATTTTCAAACAATAAAACTGCAAGAAATCAATCAATCACTTTCCACTTGATTGATTGATTGAACTGCAAGCAAAACATTTTGATTGATTGATTGAACTCCAAGCAAAGAATTGTTTGCTTGCCAATTGAGGTATGAAAAGGAGGAGGAAGGGGGATGGGTTGAATAACCAAAAGCTGAGGAGGAGGAGGGTGAATCACCAAAATCTTGCCAGAGTTGGGCGGATTGCAAGATAATAAGAAAGGAGAAACAAGTAGAGCGGAGTGAATTAGGGGAGGGGGACTCACCACAGAGTTTTGATGGTAGTTGGATGGGAGGTGGTTGTGGTTTTTGCAAGCTGGGTGTGTTGGTGAGGTTGGTGAGGTGAAGGTTGTGGTGAATTGGTGTGGATTGGAAGGTGGTGGTAGTGATTTAGGTGGTTTTGTGAGGAGGAGGAAGAATTGGACTGGTGAGTGAGTGGGGTGAGATGGATGGGTTGTAGCCGTGAGGAGGAGGGGAGAGGTGGGTGGTTTGGTGAGAAATGAGGTTAAGGTGGAGGTTTTTTTTTGTCCAGGTCCACCAAGAAAAAAAAAATAATAATAATAAAAACAAGAGTCAGCCTAGGATTCTTGGTTGGACAACCAAAACAAAAAAATTACTGCAATGTGATTTTTTACCTATTTCAAAAAAATATTTTACTAATCAAACTGAGCAAGTGTGAGGGGTAGAATACACTCTCTCATGGGAGAAGATGAGGGAAAAGATGAGACAGGGATGACTTGAGGAGGATCAGGAGTATTGTCTTCAAATATTACTTCCCATTCATCTTTGATGTCTGCCAAAAGTTTGTGAAGAATTACACGACCAATAATCCAGTTGATAAGGACCTTCATGTCTTTGGGATTTTTGAGCTGGTTTTGAATTTCCCTTATTTTGTGCATTTTCATATTTCTTCCAGGAATTTTCATTGGAAATTTTGAAAAAGATGGTGATCAGATGATGATTGGATGTGTGTGAAGCAATTGGCATGCAATCCAATGGAGATGTGAAGCAATGGAGATGAGATTTTTGTGAACAGATGGAGATGGGATGAGTATGTTTTTGCTGAGGTGGATTTGTGAATGAGTGTTTTGCATGCAATGGATGGTGGATAGGTTATGATGATCAATTAATGGCTGATTTGATTTTTCATATCTGCCATTTCCATGAAACACACCATTTTGAAATACACCAGTTGGGGGTTATGTGTGTTTCAGAAACCTGCCATTAAAAATGGCAGGTTTGGTCAAAAAAAAATGGTGGGGTTTGCTAACCCTTATTTTCTCTATTTTTTATTATTTATGAGTTATTATTTGGGAACTAAATTTTTCACACCCCCCAAACTGGGTTTCACGCAGTTTTTAAATTGCCACAAAATCCCGTATGTCCACAATACACGGGGTAATCCTGGCATTCACACAGTTTTCAGGGGTCGTCAAAAACAGAATACCAGGTTCAACACAAGCATCTCCAAACCCTGTAAAATATTCATAAACAATTTTGGCCATTTTCAAAGGCTTCAAAATTGCACTCAAAAAATTGAAAAAAAAAAAACAAAAGTGCTTTACGTCTCAAATTTTTTCACTTTTTTTTTTGATTATTTTGGAAAATCTGAAAATAAATAAATTTTCCAAATATGCCAGGACATTCAATCATATTTTGTTTAGAATTTTAGTACTTTATTTTACAACAAGAAAATTGGATTCACATAAAAAATAAGACATTATTTTCTTTTTTTCCCCTGTTTTCCCATGAAATTTTCCAAATTTTGAGCTTGCAGTGTTTGAATGGGAGTTAAAAAGAGCCCAAAAAAATAATTTTGGGATTTTTAAGATCAATTAGTTAACTGAAAATAATGTATGCATCTACAACAACAATGGGAAGTGTCTGTCTTGGGGTGCGTTTTGAAGCCATTTCTGATGCTACTTTGATTGTTTTTATGGACAAATCAAGTTAATATTTTTGAAATGCACTTCAAATGAAAAAAATATATTTATTTCATATTTTTTAAAACTTTTTTTAGCCCTAAAAATGAATAGCCTCAAATAACCATGTTTAAACCCCTTTTTGGGGTAGGTCCGCATTTTTGGGCTTTTCTACATGAATAATCTGATATTCAATATGATTCTGAATTATTTTATGCCTCCTCTTTACCTCTTGGGGTGGTACAATCCTCTCTTAAACCATAAAATCACCTGTTAAAATCCAGAATCCACTCCACACCACCCCAATCATCACCAACATCACCAATCATCACAACTCAACACCAATCAACCAATCACACATCACTACTCAACACAACTCAACCAATCCAACTCAACAATGCACCCCCACTAAATTGACCTCCCTAAATCCAAAAATTTAATCAAAAATAAAAAAGTATCACTCCTCAACAACATTTTCTCAATGTTTTTGAAATTTTTTAATCATTAACAAATCAATCCAAACTCAAAAACTAACCAAAAAACCTTTTTACCTCCAGCCTCAATTCTCTGAAATATTCTTTTCTCTCAAATTTTTAATCTTTCTCCTGAATATACTCTATTCAAAACTCCAAAGTCATCATAAAAAAAAACCATCTCAAAATCAAAATCCCAAAAAAAAATGTTGGAACAAAACATCAACCCACTTTTACTATCTTCCTCTGCATCTTCTTATTCTTCTTCTTCTCCAATATCTGCTTTGGATTCTTCAACTGATTCAGATAACCCCCATGATTCCAAACCTTTTGCTCCTCCACATGAATTATGATATCATTCAAAGGTGGAACTTGTGGATGCTGTTCAAGAGTGGGATAAATCCCATGGATATGCCATTTCCACCAAAGTCTTCAATACTAAGGAGCAAAGATATACTTACCAATGTGTAAAATCTGGGGAATAAAAAACCAGTTTGGATAGAAAAAGACTTTCAAAAAAAACAAAAAACAAACTGTCCTTTCAGATTCTTTGGAAAATTTTAAAAGAGGTCTAGTCTTTGGGAAATAAAAAAAAATTCCCCAATTGCAATCATCCACCATCAACTGATCCATCCATCCATACAGTTAATAGAAGGATTCAGGGGGCTCAAGAGGATATGGTCAAATGTTTAATCAAAGCTGGGGTTCCTCCCATAAAAATTCTTAATTCCTTAATGCAGTCCTCTAATTCTCCTTTTCACACCAATCTTGGTACAATATATGACAAAAGATCAAAAATAAAAGATAAAAGCTGGAAGGAAAATCACCCATAGAAGCTTCAATAATGGAATTAAGAAACTCTTCTTTAAAATATGAAATCAATCATCAGAATTGTCATATTAGTTCTTTATTCATTTCTCAACCAGATTATATCAAATTAATTGAACTCTTTCAATCAGTATTAATAATGGACTTTACCTATAAAACTAAAAAATTTTCCATGCCCCTCCTTCAAATTGTTGGGTTCAATAATTGTGCTAGAAAATTCTCAGTTTTTTTCTATTTTCTCTCCCAAGAATGAAAGGAAGACTATAGATGGGCTCTTAATCAACTTCATAAAATATTAGAACATGAAGAACCCAAATTCATTGGGACTGAAAAGGAGAAAGCCCTGATTCATTTGATTGAAAATTTTTTTCCCAACTCTCACCATTTAATCTGTGTCCGGAAAATATTCAAAAAAATTCAAACACATTGTAGAAAACACTTTAATTATTAAGAAGAATGCATCATATTCAGAAAACACTGGAATATGCTGGTCAAATTGAAATCTGAAAATTCATATCAAGAAACTTTTACCAAACTGACTGTAGTCTGGAATCCCCCTACTTCTGACTACCTTCTTGACAACTGGCTTCCCCTCAAAAGAAATTGGTTTCATATTCTGCAAAAAAGCACCTGCATTTTGGAAATGCCAGCAAATCTAGAATAGAAGGGCTTCACTCTTATTTTAAAATATTTATCACAAATTCTTCTGGTTCCTTTTCTGATTTAGTTCACCAAATATATCATTCAATTTCAATTCAAATCTATGAATCTGCCATTGAAACTACTCAAAAAGACATCCAGAACTTGATTTGTCTTCCATATTTTGTTGAACACCTGTCAGGAAAAATCAGCTGCTATTCTCTCAAAATTGTGCATTTCTTTCACATTTGAGGGGAAAAATCAAACACAATTTCAATTCAAATCCATGAATTTGCCATTGAAACTACTCAACAAGACATGCAAAACTTGATTTTCTTCCATATTTTTTTGAACACCTTTCAGGAAAAATCAGCCACTATGCTCTCAAAATTGTGCATTTCTTTCAAATTTCAGAGGAAAAATCAACCATCTGTTCTGATTGTGATTATTCTTCTTTCATGGGAATTCATTGTATAAACCAAGTGAAGAAGGAACATCTCAAGAAGAAAAATTTTTTTCTTGATGATTTTCATCCCCAGTGGAATGTAAAACCTCCTATTGCACTATGTTGTCCTTTTTTGAAGAAAAAAAATTCTATCATTGATTTCTGGAATTTTTTATTTTATCTTGGAATAACTCATAGCTTGCTGAGAATGAATCATTCCAACCCTCTCAATCATCTGATGAATCACCTTTTCAATCAACCAACATACCCTGGTTTTGAAATGAACTCTTTGAAGAATTTATTGAATTGCCCCCAGGAGAACAACATTTTTACCTTGGAGAAATGATGAAACTGTTGAAAGGGAAGGTTCAACTGAATCACATTCAAGAACCCCTATCAAAGCAAGAAAGTAAAACTTTTGGAAGACCCAAATGAGCCCCCAATAAAAGCAAAATATTTTCTTAGAATTCATCTAAGAGGGATCCATCTGGGTTTGAATATTTTGAAGGAACTAAAAGAAGAGGAACACCAAGGAAGCACCCAGTGGGTAAAGCACTGGTAATTTTTTTCGTTTTCTGTTTTTTTCTCTTTTTCATTTGGATTTATTTCAACAGATTTTAGTGAGAAATTTTTTTCTCTCATTTCAGACTCTAAGGAAAAGGAAAGGAAGGGAATGTTAAAATATGTAGGCACGTATGTTGTGGAAACAAGAGAGGTGATACCCCCCAAAGTTGTCCTCAAGTTCCAGAAGTTATTGGTCTAAGCGTCTGTAAGGAGATTGGATGCAATGAGTTAAAGAATAGAGAGAGTGATGAAAAGATAAATTCCTCCCTTCCAATCCTTCCCATACCATTCCCTGGTGCTTTGGTGATGATGATATATGATGATGACCCAACCTGGAGTTGAGAGTGAGGTATTTTTTAGTCCTCCCTCTCAACCCTAACCTAAGTACAACCACAAGCAACAAGATAGATGAAATATGACCCCAAGTACAGAACCCTAGCTCCACCCTAACCCTACCCCATACCACCCACCCCGTCTGAAACCCTTTCCTTCCTATCACGTACTTCTGGTTGGTCCTTCTCATGGGGCAGCCCTCCTCTGCGCCCTACTTGGAGCCCCCCGGGTTTATCCATCCAGGCGCGTCTTCAGATCCCGGGATCCATGAGTCGGCTTGCGCTTATGCCAGCGCAAACCTCCCTGGTGCGTATAACCCCTGCTTGCCCCGCCCTTACCTTCTGGACTAGCCACCCGCAAGCTTGGTTGGGCAGGCTCCATCACTTGGTCTGCATTCCCTGGGCGGGTTGCGGCCCAGCACCCCCCAGAGTAGGCCCAACCCGCACCTGGTGCCAAGCCCTGCAATCCCTGCCGCTGAGCCCTCATCCGCTGCTTCTGAGCCCACAGCAGGCACTTCTGAGACCGCGCGCACCCCAAATGCTGAGCCTGACCTACCCAACTGCTGAGCGCACAGCCCACAATGCAGCTCCCAATCCAAGGTTATAAATACAACACCACAAGGTGTGTGCCACGTATAGGTGTAATCCAAATGGGATGGAAATACAGGACTCTACAGCCCATTGGAAAACCACATGGGCCTGTGTGGGTTTCACAGATTTGGGGAAAATGACCCCAAAACATGTGAAATGGGTCATTTGGTACATGGGCCATGACAGGCCACTCCAGCCAAATAAGATTTTATGGGCTACATTGGGCCAAAGGTTCATTTTGGACAGACTTGGACAGCTGGGCTGGCCTGTCAAAGTTTTCATTTCTTGATTTTGGGCTGGGACGGCCCGTTGGGGCTGTTTCATGTGTTGTGGCCTTCTCAGGGCCGCTATTTCTCACATCTGGCCCGTTTAGGGGCCCAAACGCCCATGCAGGGCCATTTTATGGGGTAGAGGGACTCCAAATAGAGTCCCCCACCCTGGTTGCAACCAAAGAGCAACTTGCAGCTGGGGCTGACAGCCCTGGCTTGCTTGCCATCACAAAGGGGAGGAAAGGTGGCTGGCTGGTTAGAACCAGCCAGCAACCAGTCAGGGTGGGGGGGAATTTCATCACCCCCCCACCCATGTAAAGTGGGAACAGGGAGCTCTCCCCCCCTTGCTCTCCCCCCCTTTACAAAGGGGGAGGCGCCAAGGGCTGGGGGGAATTGATCCCCCCTCAGCCCATTTTTCTGTTGATAAGACCCAGGGCTGGTTGAATTGTTGCAACTGGTGGTGGGGAGGATTTCATCACCCTCCTCCCCCCCCCCCACCTGTGCAAGGATGGAACAAGTGAGGCACCCTCCCCCCCCTGTTACTGAGGGGGAGGTTCCATGGGCTGGCAGGACCTGATACCTCCCCCCAGCCCATTTTTTTTTGGTTTTCCTGGGACAAATTTCATCCCAGGAAACCAGCAGGGGATTCGACCACCCATGCTGGTCACCCAGGTAAGAAAGAGGGTGGGGGAGGCATGTCTGCAGGTTACACCCCCCCCCCTGAGTGTGAGTTATGAGAGCAGACCCAGATGTGTCCTGGGTCCCACCTGGCCCATTTTTGGGTCCAGGGGCTGGTTGCATGAGGCAACCAGCCTGTGAGTGAGGTCATTGGGGTCACAAGGATGATTGATACAGAAAACAAGCCAGGGGATTGAACAGAAAAGGGGCTTTTTCAAACCTTTAAGGATGGAAACATCAAAATTGACTAGAACAGTCCATTCACAAGGGTTGAGGGACAAATGCCATGTGGGCTGATGTAGCCCAAACCAACTAACAAGGCCTGTAGAGCCTGTAGAGCCCCTTTGGTGCAGAATTTTTGCCTTTTAGCCTGTTGTATCATGGGCCCACAAGATGCCAATTGTTTGTACTTCAGTAGCTCTTCTCCCTGCTGTTTTCCATCCATCCATTCAAATTTATCAATCAATTATCCAATGTATTTCCCCATTGTGAGAGCCCATTGGCCTTTATAGAAACAAGGTTCCCAGCATTTATTTTGCTTGAATTACTGCTCCTCCTGCCACTAAGCTAACTGCTGGAAATAATTTTCTCAAATTGTCAGTACCAGGCTTTATTGGATCCACTTTGGGGATCCAGTGTGTCTGTTTTAATTCTGGCTTCTTTATAGTACCTTGATTTTTTGAAAAGGTGTCTTTCATTCAAGAATCCAGCTTTGCCAAAATTATTCTGAATGAGTAAGATGTATAATTGTTGGGAAATTCTTATGGATATTAATCTTGAAAACATTCTTTTGGTAAGTTTATGAGGAATGATGAAGCTTCAGATCTGTTCTGAGGTAAAGAAAAGTCTTAACATCTTATTTTTGAGGTACTTGAGTCAGAATCATGTAGGATAGGTTGCAGAAACTCTGGTTGGAAGAATGTAAGATAATTAGTATCTCGTTGGAGATGCTTATGGTGAATTATTTTTGATATTTGATCCAGAAGAAGGGTCACTATGTGAGTGACAGTAAGGAATGAAATGGAGATGCTGATGGTGAATTAACAATAAGGTCAATCTTGCTATGGAAAATGTGGCTCTGAGGGTATAGGGTGTTGATTATTGGATCTAAGAAAGAAAGTCCAATTAGTTTTGGAGGACTCATTATTATGGGAATATTTCCCCAGTAAGAGAGTTAGAGTATGAGAGGCTTAGGTAATTTACTTGATCAATTAACATGAGCTTTGGATTAATATTCATTATCTTAAAGAACATAAAGTTTTTTTGTTGATGATTTGAAAGGGAGAACTGTTCTTTGTGGAAACATTTGGAATAAATTGCTTTGTGAAGATTTATTTTTCAACCCTGAGCACAGTGCATCACTGTAAAACTGGTCATAAGGTAAAGGACAAAAAATTTTAGAGTTGTACCTTAGGGGAAAAGACTAGAAATCTTTTTTCAAAGATTAGAAAAAGAAATATGATTCTTAGAGATGTATTTTAAATTTATTTTGCAGGTTCATTCATGCCAATGTCTCTTGCAGGGGCAAAGCACTTCATTGATTTAGTTCATAAAGCAACTAATTTTTTATGGGTGAAACCAATAAGATTAGAGGATCACACCACAGAGGATATTTCCATAATCTTCAAGGTCTGGAAACACAATGGTTTGATGAAGGCAATAAAAATAGTAATCACTGATTGAGGGGGTTAGTTTGTGAGTAAGGAATTTGAGAAGTTGTTAAGTGATTATGGTATCATTCATATTTTTACAACTGCAAGTACTCCAAAAAAATAATGGAATAGTTGAAAGAATGAATAGGACTTTGTTGGATAAAGTCAGAACTATTATTTTTCAATCTGGTCTATCAAAGTTCTTATGGGCTGAGTTTTTATGTACAGCTTGTCTGTTGCATAATATTGTGAGTGTTAATGAGAAGAGTCACCATTTTCAGTTTTGGAAGCAAGAGCCCAAAAAATTGCACCTTAGAAAAATTTATTTTTTGGTTTATTACAGTGCTCACCATAATGAGATGATTGGCAAATCGGATCCTAGAGCAAGGAAAGGGTTTCTTTTGGGTTTTTATTTAATAATTAATTCATATAGGATATATTTTCCAGAATCTAGAAAGGTTATCCATAGTAGGGATATTAAATTTGAGGAAAGCACCTTTCCACTCAAGAGGATTGAAGATGTTACTGCTGATAAATAACAGCAAGAAATAGCATTAGAGACCATTTCACCAGCAAAAGCTGAGGAACATGTAGTTCCAGATGATGAGTAGATGGCAGACATGCCACCAGAGTGTTCAGTACCTGCTTCAGGCAAGTCCATTAATTTGGAACCTGATGAGCCTCCACCTTGAGTTAGAAGGAGTGGTAGATGAGATTACTGGTTGATAGGTATGGTGAATGGAAGTCCAATTATGCTTCTGCAGAATATGAGAAAGATACCTTCAGGGAACAATGTATGCTTAATGAAATTCTGGAGTTGAGTTCAGAGATGGGTAAAAGGGTTAACCTTAATAGCTATGGCCAAGTTGTGAATTCTGATGAGAGAGCCAACTGGAAGAAAGCTATTTATGAAGAGTTTTATTATTTGGAGAATTACAGTGTTTTTGAAGTGGTTAAGCAGGATTTAGTTCCAAAAGGAAGAACCATTGTTGCATCTAGATTAGTGTTGAGTAAGAAGTTTGAAACTAATGGATTTTTGACAACATTCAAGGCAAGATGTGTTGCACAAGGCTTCAAACAGAGAGAGGGTATAGATTACCAAAAAACTTTCTCACCAACTGGAATGTTGTAAAACTTCAGGTTTATGATTGCTCTTGCAGTGGATTTGAGAAAAGAGATCAGAAAAGCGGATTTTGTAACAACATACTTGAATGAAAAATTTGAGGAGGAGGAGACTGTGTATATGTCAATTCCTGATTGTTTTAGAGAATGGTTGGTTGACACCGAACCAGAAACTGTGAATAAAATATGCATAAGAAGCTTATTATAAACAGATAAAGGGGAATATGTCCTCAAGCTGAAGAGATACCTGTATGGATTGAAGCAGTCAGCTAGGTCATGGTATAGTACCATGAGTCAAAAAATTGTAGAGATAGGTTTCAAAATTAGTGAGGCTGATCCATGTCTATTTTTAAGAAAGGATGCTATACTATTTGCTTGGGTAGATGGCATTATTATAATTGGAATGGTAATTATAAAGTCATGGAGACACTCAAGAAAGAGTTCAAGATAAAAGATCTTGGTCTTGCACAACAGGTGCTAGGGATGAAAGTTACTAAGTGTAATCATGGCATCAAATTGGATAAGAGCCATTATGCTATGGCACTTCTTAATTATTAAGGCTTAGAAGATGCAAAAGAGTTTGGTACTCTAATGCAGTCAAACTTCAGTTTGGAGAATTCCACAGATGAAAAGCATCTGGAGTTTTTTTGATTAAGGGAATGATTATTGGTCAGCTATTGAGTTTCTGAATTATTTGGGACAGTGTACAAGACTAGATATTGTGTTTGCAATTGGGATTTTATCACAGAAATTAGAGAAACCATGCATGAGGCATTGTGTAGCCTTTAAGAGGTTTATGAGGTATCTTAAAGGAAAAAATAGTCTGGGCCTAAAGTTTTCAAAGTCAGAAAACTTTGATTTGGTTGTTTATTCCAATGCAAGCTGGGAAGATGGGAAAACTAAGGAATCAACAAGTGGTTTTGTATTCTTCTTGGGTAAGAATCTAGTTTCATGGATGTCCAAGAAGGTGTTGGAAATAGGCCTTTCATCAACAGAGGCTGAGTATCAAGCTTAATTTGCAGCTTCAAAGGAAGGAAAGTGGCTGAGAAAGTTCTTAGAGGATACACGTAATTGACAAGGTTTTACGTTGTTGTATTCCCATAACCAGAGTGCCATTGCATTGGCCAAGAACCAAGTTTTCCATTCAAGAAAAAGAAATATTAATGCTTGCTATAATTATATATGTGATGCAGTTAACTGCAAAGAGATAGTGTCAATGTACATGCCTACTTGAGCAATGATTGCCAATATGATGACTAAGGCATTAGACAGAAACAAGCATAAAGGCTTTGTCTCTAATATGCGTATTTCACCCCTTTTGAATTAAGGGGGTGTTATAAAATATGTAGGCACTTATGTGTGTGCAATGTGTAGGTTTAATCCAAATGGGATGCACATATGGGCCTCTATGGCCCATTGGAAAACCACACGGGCCTGTGTGGATTCAACAGATTGGGGGAAACTGGCCCAAAAACATGTGAAATAGGTCATTTGGTACACATGCCATCACAGGACTGTTGGGATGGATGGGAAACCCCAGCCATATGGGCTTTGATGGGCATCATTGGGCCCAAGGTTAATTTTGGACACACTTGGACAGCCAGGCTGGCCTGCTAAAGTTGTCATTTCTTGATTTTGGGATGGGAAGGCCCATTGGGGCTGTTGCACATGTTGCTGCCTGCTCAGGGCCACTGTTTCTCACATTTGGCCTGTTTAGGGGCCCAAAGGCAAATGCAGGGCCATTGTATGGGGTACCCCCACCCCAGTTGCAACAAACAAGTGACTTGCAGCTGGCAGTAGGGGCCGCAGGAGATGGGGCTGATGGCCCTGCCTCCTTCCCCTCCCCTTTCTTGCTATTGCAAAGGGGAGGGAAGGTGGCTTGCTGGTTAGAACCAGCCAGCAAACAGTCAGGGTGAGGGTGATTTCATCAACACCCCCACCCATGCAAAGTGGGAATGGGGTGCTTTCCCCCTGTTACCAAGGGTGAGGCCCCAAGGGCTGGGGGGACTTGATCCCCCCCCCAGCACATTTTGCTTTTGATAAGACACAGGGCTGGTTGAATTGATGCAACTGGTGATGGGGGGGATTTCATCACCCCCCCCCCCACCTGTGCAAGGACGGATCAAGTAGGGTGCCCCCCCATTACCAAGGGGGTGGTGCCAATGGCTGGGGGGACCTGATCCCCCCCCAGCCCACTTGTTTCTTGGTTTCCCTTCAATGAAGGTTGTCACAGACAACCAGAAGGGGATTTGACCACCCCTGCTGGTGACCCAGGTAAGAAAAAGGAGGGAGGGTGGCATGTCTGCTTGTTACACCCCCCCCCCCCCTGAGGATGAGTTATGCAAGCAGACCCAGGTGTGTCCTGGGTCCCACCTGGCCTATTTGTGGGGCCAGGGGCTGGTTTCAAGGAGGGAGGGTGGCATGTCTTCTGGTTACACCCCCCCCCCTGAGGGTGAGTTATGCAAGCAGACCCAGGTGTGTCCTGGGTCCCACCTGGCCCATTTGTGGGGCCAGGGGCTGGTTTCATGAGGCAACCAGAATATTATGGAGGTCATTGGGGTAACAAGTCTGGTTTTTACAGAAAACCAGCCAGGGGATTGAACAGCAAAGGGGATTTTTCAACCCTTGGGGTAGAGGGACTCCAAATGGAGTCCCCCACCCCAGTTGCAACCAACAAGCAAATCATGGCTGGCAGTTGGGGCTGATGACCCTGCCTCCCTCCCCTCCCCTTGCTTTCCGTTTTGAAGGGGAGGGAAGGTGGCTGGCTGGTTAGAACCAGCCAGTAAAAGGTCAGGGTGGGGGCGATTTCATCAACCCCCCACCTATGCAAAGTGGGAATGGGGTACTGTCCCCCCCCATTACCAAGTGGGAGGCACCAAGGGCTGGGGGGACTTGATCCCCCCCAACCCACTTTGATTTTGATAATACTCAGGGCTGGTTGCATCAATGTGACCAGCAGGGGGGGGATTTCATTAACCCCCCCCCAACTTTGATAGGATGGAACAAGTAGGGTGCCCCCCCATTACCAAGGGGGAGGCGCCAAGGGCTGGGGGGACCTGATCTTCCCCAGCCCACTTTTTTTATGGTTTTCCTGAAATGAAGGTTGTCCCAGGCAACCAGCAGGGGATTTGACCACCCCTGCTGGTCACCCAGGTAAGAAAGAGGGGGGGGCAGCATGTCTGCCAGTTACACCCCCCCCCACCCACCCCCCCCCCCTGAGGGCAAGTTTTGAGAGCAGACCCAGGTGTGTCCTGGGTCCCAACTGGCCCATTTGAGGGACCAGGGGCTGGTTGCATAAGGTACCAGCCTGTGATTGAAGTCATTGGGGTAAAAGTTTTGGTTGTTACAGAAAACCAGCCAGGGTATTGAACAGAAAAGGGGCTTTTTCAACACTTTCAGGATGGAAACATCAAAATTGAACAAAACAGTCTTGTCAAAAGGGTTGAGGGACAAATGCTATGTGGGATGATGTAGCCCAAATCAAATAAAAAGGCCTCTAAAGCATGTAGAGCCCCTTTGGGGCGGAATTTTTGCCTTTTCCCCTGTTTTATCATGGGCCCACAAGAGGCCAATTGTTTTTACTTAAGGAGCTCTTCTCCCTGCTGTTTTACATTGGTTCATTCAAACTTATCCAATCACTTATATGACATATTTCCTCATCATGAGAGCCCATTAGCCATTATAGACACAAGGTGTCAAGCATTTATTTTGCATTAGGTACTGCTCCTCCTTCTCCTAAGCTAACTTCTGGCCATAATTTCCACAAGGAAGAGCCTGAAAAGTCCAAGGCAAAAAGGAAACAGGATTCAAAGCCACAGATGTTTTTTTTCTTTTTTTTGTATATATGCTAAAATTGCATTTTGAATAGGATGGATTTATAACAGAAGAGGAATTTAGTGGAGAATAACTCTGGGATCCTGAAAAATTGGATATAATCAAGACATTTAGTATTTTTTTTCTTGGTTGGGGGGATCGGGATAGTTTTTCTATTTTCCATTCATTTTCATATTTTCATTTGTCACTCAGAGGTCAGGAAAAATCACAAAACAGAGTTTTTTCTCACAGAATTTGAGTCCTGGGAATTCAAAGAGGCCCAAGAGAATAAAACAAGGAAAAGCAGATTCAGATGTTTATAGGCCTCCAGGGAATCCAATCTTTCCCCCCGCAGCTACATCCTCTGAAACTGAAAAGGTGGATACATTTCTGAGATAACATTGCTTTATGGTTCATTTATTAACATGTACTTGCTTTTTGTATGATATTCAAGGTCACCAAATTGTCTTTTCCATCTTTTGAAAATTTTAAAACAGTGAATTATGATAAAGGAAGTATGAATTGTTTTTTTCATTTCATCTTAAATAATACTCATCTTTGTTTCCTTAGTATCCATACAAAAATTTCATTTTACCCAAGACAGCCATACCAGAAATTTCACATTTTCAAGACGTGATTGTTGATGGGAACTGTTTATTTGGATCAGTAGCAGTCAATTTGGCTCAAACACCTGAAGATTGGAGTTCAATACGTCAGAAAACAATCAAGGAAACGGAATAAAACTCTCTCTTTGAGGATGAAAACTTCATGGGTCAATTACAGGATGAAAATTTATAAAAACCAAAAAAATCTCAACCACACTTCTGCGGCTGCCCATCAACGTTTATGGGTGTAATTAACTTGCCATGGTTTCCTGCTGGCAGATACATACAAACAACCAGTGGGAATTTGATCTAAAATGATTCCATCAATTGATTTGCCCCTCAATTGCCCTCCAACTGAAAATTCTTATGTTTGATTATTTTGGGACATTTTCAGCACATAATTTCTTTCCACTTTAATGCTTAACTATGGACAGCTACCCAATTAAATGCCCTTTGGAAGGATCTTCCTAGCAAGGAATCAGAAAAATGGGAAGATTCGATTCATAATAACTTGGAACTAGGTTTAAAGATTTTTTTTGCCTACAAACTTTACATCTCCAAAAAATAAAGTAGTAAAAATTAATCTTGACTGAATTATTTGTTTTTTTGTCTCAATTTTTCAAATTTCTTGTTCTATTCATTATTGAATCATTGATTTAAAGCAAACAAAACCAATTTTGTGTTTTCAATTATGAATTTTTGGGGGAAATGTAACCTAAAAAAAATCCCCAAATGATTTTTTGGGAACTTTTTTATACCCACTAAGGGACTGAAAGCTCAAAATTTTTGAAATCTCATGGGAAAATAGGGAAAAAATAATGTCTTATTTTGTATGTGAATCCCATTTTCTGTCAGGAAAATTAAGTACTAAAATTCTAGAAAAACTGTAATTGAATGGCCTGGCATATTTGGAAACATTTTATTTCTTCAGATTCTCCAAGATAAAAAACCAAAAAAAAAAATTGAAAATGTGAAAAAATTTGGAACGTAAAGCGTTTTTCTTTTCAATTTTTTGGGTGAAATTTTGAAGCCCTTTAAATTGGCCAAAATTCTCAAAAATATTTTGCAGGGGTTTGGGAGGCCAGTCTTGTCCCTGGTATTCTTTTTTTTACCACCCATGAAAACTGCGTGAATTCCAGGATTACTGCATGTAGTGGGGACGTCAGGGAACACTTTGGCAATGTCAAGACAAGTGAAACCCAGTTTTGGGGATGTGAAAAATTCAATTCCCTATTATTGATCATCTATCATCTATCATCTATCATCTATCAGCTATTATTCATCATTTATTATTTTTATTATTTATTATTATTTTTATTATCTATTATTATTTAATATTATTTGTATTATTTATTATTTATTATTTATTATTTATTATTTATGATTTATTATTTATTATTTATTATTAATTATTAATTATTTATTATTTATTATTTATTATTAATTATTAATTATTAATTATTCATTATTCATTATTAATTATTAATTATTAATTATTAATTATTTATTATTGATTATTTATTATTTATTATTTATTATTTATTATTTATTATTTATTATTTATTATTTATTATTTATTATTCATTATTTATTATTTATTATTTATTATTTATTATTTATTATTTATTATTTATTATTTATTATTTATTATTTATTATTTATTATTTATTATTTATTATTTATTATTTATTATTTATTATTTATTATTTATTATTTATTATTTATTATTTATTATTTATTATTTATTATTTATTATTCATTATTCATTATTTTTTATTTATTATTTATTATTTATTATTTATTATTTATTATTTATTATTTATTATTGATTATTTATTATTTATTATTATTTATTATTTATTATTTATTATTTATTATTTATTATCTATTATCTATTATCTATTATTTATTATTTATTATTTATTATTTATTATTTATTATTTATTATTTATTATTTATTATTTATTATTTATGATTTATGATTTATTATTATTTATTCTTTATTATTTATGATTTATGATTTATAATGTATTATTTATTATTTATTATTTATTATTTATTATTTATTATTTATTATTTATTATTTATTATTTATTATTTATTATTTATTATTTATTATTTATTATTTATTATTTATTATTTATTATTTATTATTTATTATTTATTATTTATTATTTATTATTTATTATTTATTATTTATTATTTATTATTTATTATTTATTATTTATTATTTATTATTTATTATTTATTATTTATCATTTATTATTTATTATTTATTATTTATTATTTATTATTTATTATTTATTATTTATTATTTATTATTTATTATTTATTATTTATTATTTATTATTTATTATTTATTATTTATTATTTATTATTTATTATTTATTATTTATTATTTATTATTTATTATTTATTATTTATTTATTATTTATTATTTATTATTTATTATTTATTATTTATTATTTATTATTTATTATTTATTATTTATTATTTATTATTTATTATTTATTATTTATTATTTATTATTTATTATTTATTATTTATTATTTATTATTTATTATTTATTATTTATTATTTATTATTTATTATTTATTATTTATTATTTATTATTTATTATTTATTATTTATTATTTATTATTTATTATTTATTATTTATTATTTATTATTTATTATTTATTATTTATTATTTATTATTTATTATTTATTATTTATTATTTATTATTTATTATTTATTATGATTCATTATTTATGATTCATTCCTAGTTTATATATGCCTCCAATTTTGTGAAGAAAGCCATTGAAGCTTTTATATCAGTGGCAGCTCCAAGCCCCCTGCTTTTGAGACCCCCCAAGTGCAGTCTTATCTCCCATGGCTGCTGCTGGCTCCCTCC
This sequence comes from Puccinia polysora, assembly GCA_025617555.3. NCBI lineage: Eukaryota > Fungi > Basidiomycota > Pucciniomycetes > Pucciniales > Pucciniaceae > Puccinia > Puccinia polysora. The sequence goes on along the minus strand of CM062632.1, from coordinate 25,406,106 downwards.
TTGGCTCCTGCAAAGCTACCTCAAGGCTTGAGCATCTCTCTCTCTCCTCCCCTCTGCTCTTCCATCCATCGGCATTGATGCACATCCTACTACCCTAGATGCTCAAGCTCTGCATTTGCTTGGAATAGGATGACAAGTCAATGTTGGAACCTAGTGATTATGTAGATATCATCATCATCCCCTTGAGCCTATCCCCCCTCCCCCCTCCTCATCATCATCAATCACCTTCACCGTCACACTTGATTCATACCATCCAATTTTTGCATTGTACTGACCTAGTCATCTTGTTCTGGACATAACTATGCGCACACACAATTTAAAGCCACACCACCACTACTTATCCAACCCATATACTCACACCACTTGACCCCCCCCCCCCCACCAGAGCCAGACTAACAGGGAACCCATAGCACCCAATGACCATGAGTTCTGGTGAGGCTGCCCCAGTGCAAGTATGTACTTTTCCTGGTGTGAATGTTGCACTCTGTATCCTTAATTTTGGCAAATGAATCAAACATGCAACATTGGGGAAAAAAAATTGTATCTACCAATTGTGCAGGAGGGCATACCTTTAGTATTGTAGATTTATTATCAACATTTTTTCATTTTTTTTGTTCAATTGTATAAATTTTTTTTATATTTTATGCATGCTGCAAGACCTTTTGGATGCTTTGAAGCATGCTTATTGAAATATACTTCAAAAGCTCCTTCAACCACTGAATGCAGTTTTGAAGTCCTCCTGGATGCTATGAAACAGATTCAAAGCCCTCCAGGGTGCTTCATATACTTCCAGAAGTCCTTCAGGATGCTCCAAAGCACACTGGAAGGCCTCCAAAATGCTTTGAACCATGTTTGAAGGAGTTTTGAACTCTTTGAAGCATCACAGAGGTTCCCCATTGAAATTAAATTGCCCAGTTTTGAAATTGAAATAAAACTTTCATACCTTTTTTTTGTGGTAAAGCACAACCAAATGTGTTAATTAATTCATTTGAATAGCTTTGAATTAATTATTTTTTCAATCAATTCATGAATTTTTTGAAAATTCTGTCCCAGTTTCACTTTTTGTTGTTGCTTAATTCAACAGTTGTTAGTTTATGAGCCTTGAGGGCATGAATTTATCCTGATCATATTCTCCCACTTCACACAGATTTTCTTTCTTACTTTTTCCATCCCTTCAGATTTTTCATTGAAATTTATCTTCAATCTTTATTCTATCCCTATTAATTTCAACTTTCTAAGAAATTTCCTGTATAAAATGTGAAGATTGAGATTTGAAACCAAGACCAAGCTGTATTTCATGCAGTCACAAATAAGAATGAGAATGAGTTTAAACAACCAAAATAAAAAGAAAGATAGGATAAAGAGAGTGACCAAAAGAGGACAGTCTGACTGATGGGGACAAGTCTAATATGATGAAGTTAGAGGGATGGGACTTGATGAGAAGCAGTCAGATGAGGGAGTGCAAAGCAAATTCTAAATAGATAGTGAGTAGGGAACTAATAGGAGTAGAGTAAGTTCCTGCATTGATCAATGAGTTGTCAGGTGAATGTTTTACTGACTGTGGTTGGAATGGCTGAAATTCTTGAAGGTACAATGATTTGGATGAGAAAGAGTTTGAGAGTTGAAAGAAAGGGATTCTTGATTGGTTGATTGATTCAGTTGATTGATGTTGATTGATGGGGATATTATCTGATTTGGTTGATTGAGTTGTATTTGGATAATTGTTGCAATGATATATTGTGACTCTTGATCATGTTGAGCAGTCCTCTATCAATGAAGTCTTAGAGGCCACAAGGTAAGGACTGACAGTGGTGCGCAAGCATTGTGCGCCGCAGAGTTGAACACAAGTGTCACGCGCAAAGAAACAGACAGCGCTTTTACAAGTAATTGTGAGTGGAAAAAGACAGTAGAAAAGAGACCAGAGAAAGAAAAGGAAGGAAAGAAATGTGTAAACAATAGGACTGAGGTGATAAGAAATTAGAGAAGGTCAGAACATTAACACACACCCACAACTCAGAGATCAGTGGAAAAGAGAGCTGAAGGCATTTACAAGCCTAGTGAATGAAATTTTGTTTGCGGCTTTAGTAATAGCATCAGCATTAATTGACTTTGAAGGCATCAGTTTTACCTTGATAAGACCTTGTTTGAAGTTGTCACGTAGACTTTTGGCCTTGATGTCAATGTGTTTTGCTTTGGAGTTGGATCCCTACTTTTTAATTTTATCATCAAACCTTTATTGTCAATTAGATGGAGTCGGCATTTGAATGAACACCAATAGATGTCTTTTATCATTTTTTGAAGCCAACATGCTTCCAGATGACAGCTTGACAATGCAACACATTTGGATTCTGTTGACAAGTGTGTTATGGATTGTTGACGCCTGCTAGTCCAATAAAGAGGACTGCCACTGAAGGAACAGATGAAACTGCTCTGAGATACCTTAGATTCTGGATTGTCTGCCCATGTGGCATTGCTGAAGCACACCAGTCAATTTAAAATTTATTGTGGTCCAAGAATTAGCATCATGTCTTTAGTGTCATTCATATATCTCCAGACGCGCAGGACTTCTTTCCAGTGGTTGATGCCGGGTTCCTTGCAGTGTCTTGCCAGACTAGAAACAGCAAAGCTGATATCTGGCCTGGAAAGATCAGCCATGAAGTTCAGTTGGCCAATGGGAGAGCAATAGTTCACATTGAGAGCCAGAAACAGTTTGCGTTCCTCCGCTCCAGCTGTTCCAAGGTGAAGACCGGGAGTAAGCAGAGTTGATACTGGTCAACTGCTTTTGAGGCCAAGTTCTTCAAGCCATTTTTTGATGTTTAGCGGTAGGGAAAGGTGGATTAAGCTATCCTTCCTTTCCATCTTCATCCCAAGGAGTGTATTAGGAGGGTGTGCAGACAAGTGTTTGAATTTGCAAAGAAATTTTTCTATGAATTGATTGATGTTCCCGGCAATAAGAAGGTCATCAATGTGAAAGAATATTACCCTTGTCTTGTTGTCCCCAATATACAAACACGGATTGCACGCAGAATCATGAAAACCTTGGGCTTTGATCCAATTTCTCAACATCCAATATCAGTTCCTTGGAGCTTGCTTCAGTACTTACAGTGACTTTTTGAGCCTCAGGTATTTGGAAGACCTAACACAACCAACAGGAGTTCTGATAAAGACTTGTTTGTCCAATTAGGGGTGTAGAAACGACCCCTTGACATCCAGTTGGAGCATCTCCAGGTTCATTTCAGCTACGTATGTAAGAACTGCCCTCAAAGACACAACTTTACCCGTAGGCGCATAGGTCTCTAGGTAGTCCAGTCCATACCGCTGATTGAACCCTTTCACGCACAATCAGGTTTTGAGAATTGGTGCTTTTCTGTGAGCATTCTGTTTAATCTTAAAGACTGGGACAGTGTTGAGTGGGTTGGTGACTATTTTCTCATTGACTTCTTCCCAAAATTCCTGATCTTTGATTGTTTTGAATTCCTTTAAAGCTGATTCTTTCCATCAAGGGATTGTAATGGCCTCAGCTAAAAATTTTGGAAGTTTTTTAGATATAAATCCATAGCAATCAGGTTTCAACAGATCCTCTTGGTTTCTCAGATTTAACCTCAAATTCTCTTCAACTGTTGAGTCAGATTCCAAGGGCTCTCCCAAGCTATTGACATTGGATTCTTCCTTCATAATGGGTGATGAATTGGAGGGAGTATTTTCTGGAATCTTATCAAGTGTTTTAGAACCAGGAGCTTGATTTACATTTGGGTGAGTGAATTGTTTGCAGTTGGAAGTGTCATCTACACATAGGGTTGAAGTTGGATTTTGATGATTGAATTTGATGTGCTTGGTGTCAATGATTTTCCAGTAGCATTCCTGAGGCCCCTTTCTTGCTGAGTTTAGAGTTGATCTCTGTTTCATTGATCCTGTAGGTTAGGCTGGATCCAATTGGTTTTATATAATCCTTTGGAAGTTGATTCTGGTTCATCTTCTTCCAGGGAGAGTCCTTGCATTTTTGTTTGGGGATCTGATTCAACATCAGACAGCAGCTCTTAAGAACTTGGTTCCAGCAAGATTTGGGCATGTTTGACTCCAAGAGGGTCGCTCAAACCGCTTCCATCATTGTCCAATTTTCTCTCTCCGCTTGGCTGTTGTGCTGTGAGTGATACAGTTTGCTGGTGACTTGATTGACATGGTGTTTTTGATAGTAGTTTTCTAGTTTCTTATTAACAAATTCACGCCACCATCCAAGCAGACTTCTTTGAGGGTATTGACCGGTTTTCCTGTGTTGGTTTTCTATCACAAAAATCAGAACATCTGCGGTATCACTCTTGGATTTGAGAGGAAAACCCACCAAATATCCCAAGTGAGAGTTGACAAGAGTGAGAACGTAACGGAAACCTGCCTTTGATGTTGGGTTGATGGGTCCAATGAGATCTAGATGAATCTTCTCAAAGCAGCTACCAGCAGTTTTCTGTTGATGATTAAAAGGGGCTCAAGTTATCTTGGCCTTGTCACAGTTTAGAAATTTGAAAGAGGCTTTCTGTGCTTTGGGGAGTTTGGTGTTGAGGAACTTCTCCATTCAAGATAAGATACTGTGACCCAGGGATTGATGAATGATAGATAGTTCATCATCAGAGTAGAAAGAGCTTTTTGGGTTTGTGGTAGCCATATTGATCACAAACAGATTGTTGATAATAGAACCAGAAAGTAGTAAAGTACCATCCAAGGTAAGTCTGAAGGTTTTGGGATTCCTGTTCCTGTCAACCCAGAGATTGGCCCCTTGACCCATGAGCGCACCCAATGAAATCAGATTCACCATAGATTCTGGTACCCAGGTGGCATTAGAGAGGAGCAGATTAGCATCTTTTGTGGCCAAAGCAGCTATACCGCTTCCTTCAATTATAATGGCAGTTTCTTTTTTTCCAGTTTGAATTCTTTTGGTTCCATTGCTCTTCTCAAAGGTATGGAAAAAGTCCCAATTGACAATCATGTGGATTGAACAACCTGAGTCTAGAATGAAACGGTGTTGATTGATTGGTTCTGAAAATACAGTAGAGCTGAGTCCGCAAAAGAAACTATAGAAGTGAGATTCATCCTTTGCCTTAGGTTTGCCTTTCCAAGATCCGCAATTGTGAGCATTGGCAGGATTGAGTTCTGTAAATTCAAACCAACATGAACTGGCTGGATGGGAAGTCACCTCCGGATTTTGCTTGCTGTTTTCACATCAAGGTCCTCTGTATAGTGCAACGTTCACGGGCTTGGCTTGCTCTCCTTCAGAAATAGATTTGTTTTTGTGTTGGATCAAATGATTGAGTACAATGTCAACTTTCATATTGGTGTTCAAGTGCATGATTTGCAACTTCATGTGTTTCATTCAGGCAGGAAGCTTGAAGAGGACTAGAGAGGCAATTATGTCTGAAGGGAGCTTGATGCCAACCTTGGTCATCTTCTTGAGATATATCTTAACATTAGTTACAAACAATTCAATATTAGTTTCCATTGAGAGGTGTAGGAACCCGTTGGAGACCCAAGCTCTGTTTGCAGATTGGGATGATGCAAAGTGTTCTTGTATGGAGATCCAGATCAATTTTGCATTGTCTCTGTTGGTTTCATCAATGATATTGTTGTAGGAGCTTGCGTTGAGTTTGGCAAGAATATGAGCTACAAATTCCTGGTTTGTGTCCTTGTCCAGACAGGTTGAGTCATCAGCAGTCATGATGTCAAATATTCCACATAGTTTGAAGAGCTTTTTGAACTTCTCCCTCCAAATACTATAGTTATTGGCCGTTATTAGAGGAGTGTATTCAATGAGAGATTTGATTGCCAAGGATTTGTAGTTGGTAGAGTCCCCCCCTGGTCCTGGCATGGATGAGGTCCCCGGTCCATCCATTGTTTGATTGGCGCAGGCTTTTAACCGTGTGAAGATTGAGATTGGAAACCAAGACCAAGCTGTATTTCATGCGGTCACAAATAAGAATGAGAATGAGTTTGAACAACCAAAATAAAAAGAAAGATAGGATAAAGAGAGTGACCAACAGAGGACAGTCTGACTGATGGGGACAAGGCTAATATGATGAAGTTAGAGAGATGGGACTTGATGAGAAGCAGTCAGATGAGGGAGTGCAAAGCCAATTCTAAATAGATAGTGAGTAGGGAACTAAAAGGAGGAGAATAAGTTCCTGCATTGATCAATGAGTTGTCAGGTGAATGTTTTACTGACTGTGGTTGGAATGGCTGCAAGTCTTGAAGGTACGATGATTTGGATGAGAAAGAGTTTGAGAGTTGAAAGAAGGGGATTCTTGATTGGTTGATTGATTCAGTTGATTGATCTTGATTGATGGCAAGATTATCTCATTTGGTTGATTGAGTTGGATTTGGATAATTTTCGCAACGATATATTGTGGATCTTGATTGTGTTGAGCGGTCCTCTAGCAATGAAGTCTTAGAGGCCGCGAGGTAAGGACTGACAGTGGTGCGCGAGCATTGTGCGCCGCGGAGTTGAACACAAGTGTCGCGCGCAAAGAAACAGACGGCGCTTTTACAAGTAATCGTGAGTGGAAAAAGACAGTAGAAAAGAGACAAGAGAAAGAAAAGAAAGGAAAGAAATGTGTAAACAATAGAACTGAGGTGATAAGAAATTAAAGAAGGTCAGAAAATTAACATGAAACAAGTCAAACAATTAGGATGGATCACTTTGGAAAACCAGTATCATTGGCTTTTCCCCAAACTGAAAAAATTCATCAACCTTCAAGATAGACCTTTCAAGCTGAATTTGAAAACAAAGCTTGGAATTTTTATTCCATTTATCATAGGAAGTTCACAACTCAATACAATTTGCCTCATCATAATTTTCCACTAAATGTTTTGGTTCCCTTGAAAATTTTCAATTTCAGATGCGATAAAAATTTGTTGGAGATTGTCTCAATCACTTGTAGCATTTGGATGCCCTCATTGGTATTCAAATATTCAATCGGAGACAGATCCAATGCAGATAAATGAAGCTATAAATGATCATAACATATGTTACAATTCAAAGGGAATCAGAGTTTTGAGTGAGCTTGATATGTAGCTACGCCTCTGTTAAACGGTTCATGATTCTACTAAATTTTGCCCTCTCTTTTTTGAGGAGATTAACTTGGCTTCTTTTTTGAAAAGTCTTATTTTTTCAATTCTCTATGCGATGCATACATTCCCTAAGGAGCTTCACAAACCCAAAAAATGTAATGAAACCAAAAAGTACCTTTAAGCTGGTAAGTAGTCATTTGAAATTTACAAGTATAGCGATGACTTCCACACATTAACTATACCAGCATACAACCTCCTCATTTAAAAATGATTTTTCCAAAATTTTACGCATTTCAATCAATTCTTATCCAGCGATGTTCAAACGAAACCATGATGGTATCCCTGACATCCGGTATTTTACTCATTTTGACAGCACTCTTCTCGGAATCTTGAAAAAGAACCGCCGGCATCAACATGTCCACCGTCGGGTGCACGTGCGACTTCGAACCCGAGCCATTCAGGCCTGATGTTGAAAATTTCTTTTGCGGATTCACTCGTTCATCAACATTCCCAGGCCAGGATGATTTCGCATCCTGACGCAAATCGATTCTTTCGGCTAATATGCCACTCACTAACTTTCGATCTGAAAAATCGATGGATATAATCTCCCGTAGGCTTCGAGAAGTTTGAAAGTATGGTGCTGAATAATTGTAGAATCGTTCCAGGACATGTCGGGTTGAAGATGTTTGCTCGCAGTAATCAATTTTTTCGGCAATGTTATGATGATTGAATACGAATTGTCGGAGGCAAGCAAACTGACCGAGTACTGCGGCATACTGGCTCTGTTTAATTTCATGCCCACAAAAAGGACTTTCATTCAGCGAGCTATTTCGGGGTTCCCCAAACTCATCAAATCTTGATCATCACAACTTAAAAGCCTTGCCTAGCAACTTACGACTTCGCCAAAATGAAGATTTTCCTTTCCTCCGAAATGCAAACCGCACTTAAAGGTTTCAATCTGAGGAAAGATTTTATGGATTAGCTGGAAGAACGAGGGGCCTATCGGTGTGTCTCGAATTCCGCCAAATATTTCAAGCTTTCGGGCGTTTGCCTGCCTGTTAAAGATCTGCACCATTTTAGGGTTGAAATTTGTTATGTGCAAAGAAATTTCTTTTAGATCATGTATCCTGTTTATTAATCCCACCCATGTCGGCTCTATGTCATTCACTTGAAGGGCCTGGAGGTGCGAGATTGTGTTGAGACGTGCAATCCGATGATCTAGATGTCTGAGGCATGCTTCTGAATCTTCCACTTCGGAAAGAGTGATAGACAATGCTTTCAAGTTTTTACCGACACCCCGCTCCAAGCATAGCAAAATTGTTTCGTTGTTCAGACGAGAGAGGCAAAGGAATTTTAGATTTGAAAAGGACCTGGTAAGTCTCGCGGTAGAGCTAATGAGACCCGAAAACATAGCCGAAGACTTGGGCTGATAATAGTGCTGATTCGAAATAAAAAGCCAGTTCACATTCTGAGCCCCGGACCAGTGCCTGGCAACTGAATCGTGAGTTTGGATTGTTCTCGTATAACAGGAATTAATCAATGTCTTTCCCAAACATTCTCTTTGAACTTCCGATTGTTTCCGGCCCAATATGTACTTGGTGGAGGGAAGAGTAAGAACAACCTGCTTTTGATAAATTCTTTGACAAACTGAGTGCAGGTACTTGCAAGTTAGTCCAAAACACAGAAGATCTTTGAATTCAATAAGGTTTGGTCTTCTAGCTTCTACTCTAAGTAAATTTCCTAACTGATTAGTTTTCAAGACGCGAAGCCGTTGGCTGGAGCGATCCACGACCAGATGCACGGCAATATTTGTCAAAATTTCAACCGGAAAATGAAGGATGGATTGGGCTGGTTTTGGACGATCAGCTGCATGGCGTTGATCGGAATGAACGCTGCGAACATGGAGGAGGCGAGGGGTTTGAGTATCAAGGTCGGCGTATGAAGCGAGAGGCATCGCTGATAATTGTTTCCCGCCTTTCCCTAAAGGAGGCAACTACTTCAATGGGTCTTGATCGACCGATGAATCGAGCACGGTATTGCATTATGACTAGAAGCTTACTCAACTTACCTCAGCTGTTTCGTAATCACGCAGACCCAAGTTAGTCTAATCGAGCAGAGGAAGCACAAAAGGAAAGTCCACTCGCAATTTCGTGTAGGATTCGCAAGAGGAGGTCTAAGGCAGAAGTTCCCGTTAGTTTCGAATAGGCACAAGAGGGCACGCTCCACAGACATATATGAAGTTAGATGAGGAAAACCGGAAATGAATCAATACTTTTCAATTGTGACTGTCTGACGAAAGAAAACAGCTGCTCGACTAGGGTCGTGATACCAATGGTCTCTCGGAGCTTTTAATACTACTGAGAATTATTCGGGTAGCTATCACTATCGAGAAGTTGTTACTACTCACAAGTAACCAGGTGCGACTAGGTACGAAATGAAGTACGAAAGAGATCTTGAATCGGAAGCATCAAATACATGAATAAACTGGGGGCGCTTCTAATACTCTATGCTGATCAAGAAAATTACCTTTGTGCTTTCCCCAGAGGTTGCCAGGCCTGGGTTATCCCATGTCCATGTCCTTGACAAAACAGAGGTGCATCTTCTAATCTAGCTTAGACTCGGCGAAACAAGGGCTCGACAATACAGGAGCGTATCTTCTAACAACGCATGGGTCAACCGGCGCAGCGACATCAAACCCGAGGTCAAACCTATGAAGGGGTGGATGTTCGTCAAAACTCTCCCGGCGGTAAGAAGTGCAGATACACTTCTGAATCAATAGCTTCAGAAAAGATGTCAAGGATCCTATGAGTGGCTGCTCGTGAAAATTCTCAACCACGTTGGAACGAGATAGCCGAGTAAATGATTGGTACTGAAGTATTAATGCTGATGCCAATCATGCGGTGCCCACACCCACCCAGCTCGATATTTGTCCTTCGGGCGGATTCAGGCAATTAAGTTAACTCCTGCGGGCAGCTGGTCCCGCCGTGTCAATCGCCAAACTTCACAAGAAAAGATGTTTCGAACGACTCGGGCGGGGTCAGCAAGCTCAATTCACGCAGTCATTGCCTTCGCCGACTATGATGACTTGACTATTCAGTGCCGTCGCTACCAGTCGTAGAAGTACTACGCTTGGCAGACCTTCACAAAACAACCAGGTACATGGAGCCTTGCCCGGTTCTACGCTCTCAATCCCAAGGGGGTCCACGAGCATCAAGCCTTCGGAAGTGTAAAACTTGGAGGCTGGGTCAATATGAACAATTTGATTTTGAGGGGGTTACCAGGAGATGGTAGCACAAAGTAAAAAAAAGAAACACCTTTCACCACAAAAAAGTCCTTCAACTGTGAGGAGTTGACATGCAGAAGTTTATGTGAAGCTTGCATTATTACTCCAATAACACTGATGCTTTCCTTCAACCAAGCTTCAAAGCACATTGACTGTGAAGTGAACATTATTAATTAAAATAGGTGAGAGCCCCGGAAAAAGCTTGGATGGAGAATCTTGCATATCAACTGCACACAGCTGAGTGATGTTTTTTTGAAGTGTTTCAAGATAATAAAACAAGAATGTCAAGAGGGCATCTCAAAAGTAGCAAATCTGAACCCACACTTTTTTTCTGCCAAACCAGCTAATTTAGATGATAACTTTCCAAAATAAAATCCCCCCAAGTTTTCTATTTTGAGAAGGAGGAATTATAAATTTTAAAAATAAAATCTACCATTAATAAATCATCAACCCCTTAGCCACACCTCTATTGCCCCATGCAGTTAATCATTGGTCACAACAAAAGAAATACACTGTAACACTTCAAACTGGATCTAAGTTTTTTTTTACCCACAGATCAACATTTTTGCTTTATTTTATTGGCCCTTTGGTTTTTTGTAAGAAGTAACTCTTTCAGAAGTGGTCTAATAAATGTTCAATCAGTGTTGCTCTTACATGGTCTAAACTTCCTGCTGTTTTCTCTATTTCTTTTGTCTCCTTGTAATGTTTCTGTTGTCCTCTTGTTAGTCTTGTTGTATCTGTCAGCCTGTCACGCCTTGCACTTAGGAATTATTGTCTTCATCACTTTGACATGTCCTCTCCTCAGTACCATCTACCTCAGTCTATAAGCGTGACACAAATAAAGCACAACATCAATGGTGCAATCCGCTACTTCCTCTTGCTTGCATTGACCTTCCAATCTCGGTGACCAACTCAGTATATACTTGCAAACTTTGCAGTTAACTCCATACTGGTTGGCCATCCATTATGAGATCCAATCTCCTTCCCTGGCCAATCAACAGCCTTGGACTTCCATCTTTGGTCATGCACTGTTTGTTAGTTTGCATGCACGTCTAACTAAGCCATCATTACTGTACAGTGTGCAATTGGACTAGTCCTTACCCTGCATACACTATTACTTCTCACTTGTATTACCTTCAACATCACTTGCTCCTGTCCCAATTAATCATACATTTGTACGCTCAGATTCTATTGTCTTGCACCTACGCCATGGCCTTGGATATGATTGTACTACTGCTTTATTTCCTATCCCATTCCTTTCATTCATTGCCTCACCGCCTTCAACTGTAGTTAGCTCACCACCAGGTTGTATCTAGTCACTTTGCATTACCTTATAAGGGCTACCCCCTTGCCTGATGATTGTCTCCTCAGTTAGTTAATTTCATACGTTCTTGCATTTTGCTACAACCTAGTTATCACATTGGACTCAGGTTGAGTTTCCTTCCTTGGAACACACTTTATTCCTCTCGTTGTTTGTTGAGTGGCATAACTAAGTTTGCACTTTGCAACTGAGCCTTGCTATTCACACTTGCCCTTGCATTCAGCATTCCTCTGCGCTCACAATCATCTAAGAATTGCCCTATAGTACGTGGGGTGGTTGTGTGACAGTAAATTAACTAACTCAACTCATCTATTGTAGCTTGCCAACCTATAGTAGACTTCTTCTTCTTGATGTCACGTACTTGCTCAACCGGGAACGCTTCCCTTGCCCCTTACAATGATGATATCCATTGGGTAGGGAGAACCAGCGTCCCTTGGGCCCAACAAACCTTAGATCCCATTCCTTCTTCTAAATCGCCATCTGTTGAACCCCTCAATGATCCTCGGACTCCTCCACGGGATGTTCCGACGGACCCTCTTGGGGAATTCACAGATTCCAACCATTCTTCCAATGAAACCTTGACTTGTGGTAGACCAGGGTTTTGCACTACTGCTCCCAAGCCCGATGCTTTGACCCTGCTTTCAACATTGATCCAGGCACTCACTCATGGTGGCCTGCAATCTAGTCCAAGTACTCCTAGCTTTTGCACTCTGGGCATGAAGCAACCCAATCATTTTACAGGAGAACACCCTCATAAGCTTAGATCCTATCTACAGTCTTGTAAAATCATCTTTTCAAACGACTCCAACAATTTCCCTTCCAATAGGCATAAAGTTATGTATGCTTTGTCCTTCTTAGGAGGTAGAGCCTTGCAGTGGTTCAAACCATACCTCAAAATTTTGTCCAGCAACAGTCCAACGTGTATTCTCAACAACTGGGAAAGGTTTGAGCAAAAACTGTTCACCATGTTTGGCAACCCCAATGAAGTTTGAAACGCCAAATAAAAACTTAATAGTCTAGTTATGAAGGAAAATAGTAGAGCTTCCGTTTATATTTCTCACTTTCAAACCTTGCAGTCTTGCATCCAGTGGAACAAGGCCGCTCTTCTATTTCATTTCCAAAAGGGTCTACCGGCACGCTTAATCAAACAGCTTGCAGTTGGGGGTCATAAGACAACCTTGCTTCAGCAGCTAATAGATTGGGTGATTGAGCTTGATAATGGCTATCACGACAAGAATTGCTCTTGGCAAAACAACCATGGACCGTCCACCTCGGCTCCAAGGGTGGACAACTCCTCAAAGCAAAACCTGAGGAACCCAAAACCATCCAAACCAACCCCAACTTTGAACTTCAACTCAAAAGGGAAAACCATCACCAAAACTCCAAAGTTCTTGGACAAAGAAACCGGGATGCTACGGAATGATGAACGGCTACGTAGGGAGAAGAATGGGCTGTGTATGTATTGTGGAGGAAAACATGATGTCGACAGTTGTGCAAAGCGGTTAGCGCGTGAAGCAGCTAAGCAGTCAAAAAATTAGCTTGTAGTTTTTCTGATACTTGCAAGGAAAACTACATATTATCTAAATCACCGCGAGTAAATCTTTGCACTTGCAAGTCACTAGGTGCTCCTAGTTTGAGATTTATCCTATTCCATTCCAACAACACCCCTTATTGAGTCTTACTTGACTCCGGCGCTAATGTTTCCTTCACCAGTGAATATTTTGCCACTTCCAAAAATCTTACACGTTCCAAGATAGATAAATTTCCTATCTATTTAGTAAGTAGTGCGACTGAACTGTCTTATTGGGTCTCCTAAAAGGCAAAATGGACCTTTGCATTCTCCAATTTCCCCAGCTTTGAATGGGATTTATTTGTCTTGGCTATACCCGGAATGGATGATACCATTCTAGGCCATGATTTCCTAGTTTACTGGAATCTGGATGTGAATTGGCAAGGAGTAATTAACCTTTGAACCTTGCACCTCAAGAACGCTAATCTTTCTGTCAAAAAGGAATTAAACAGCCTACCTGACACTGTCATTGAGTTGGATGACACTTTTCCGCCAGGAGATTTGCAATATCCTGACCTCCATTCCCAAATTTCCTCTTCAGATTTAGGAGTTATTGCTTACCTATCCAGCTTACCTCTTTCCTGTTCCTTCAAAGAGAAACAGAAACCAACCAAACGGTGTATTTTGAGCTCCCTAATCCTCTTGCACCATGCAAGCACCTCAAATCCGGTGCTCAAAGATGACAAGATTGAAGATTTAGAAATCATTCAAGAGTCTTTACCTTCAGTTTATCATGACTTTGCTGACGTCTTCTCAGCTTCAAGAGCAGATAAACTGCCTCCATCCCGTTCTTACAATCACAATATTGAGCTTACTGGCCCACCTCCGGCACCAGGACCAGTTTACTCTCTCTTGACGCAAGAATCAATTGCGGAAAATGTAGCAAAAGGATTTCTTCAACCAAGCAATTTGAATACCAGATCACCTGTCCTATTTGTTCCAAAAAAGGAAGGTGGACTTTGCCTTTGTGTTGACTACAGGAAACTGAACCAGGTAACCCAGAAGAATGCCTATCCAGTACCGCCTATGTCATATCTCCTCACCCTCTTCCATGGAGCTGCTTATTTCTCAAAGTTAGACCTTCAAGGTGCCTATAACCTGATTTGCATTATGAAAGGTCATGATTATTTGACCGCGATGAGAACCCGGTTCGGCAGTTATGAGTATACCGTCATGCCTTGTGGCCTCTGTAACTCTCCTTCCACTTTTCAACATTTTGTCAACAACATTTTTTCCAATCTCGTAGGTAAATACCTCATGGTATATCTAGATGATATACTAGTCTACTCAAGGAACCTTGAAGATCACATTGCACATGTGCGAGAGGTGTTTCAGCAACTTTGCAAGAATGAACTGTTTGCAAAAGCCTCTAAGTGAAAATTCCATTCCTCTTCCCTTTGGTTTCTAGGGGTCGTAGTCTTGCAGCAAGGACTATTGATGGACCCAGCCAAAAGCAAACACATATTGGACTGGCCCCCACCTTCTTCCATTAAATCCCTTCAAGTTTTCCTTGTTTTCAGTAATTTTTATAGAAGGTTCATTCAGCGTTACGCCAAAAAAACCGTGAATCTTACTAACCTTCTTCAAAAAGACACTCCTTTTGTTTTTACCAAACAAGCTGCTTCAGAGTTTGAAGCTCTGAAGAAAGCGTTCACCACTGCTCCAATACTTGCTCACTTCAACAAGCTAGCTTGAACTATTGTCAAAACAGACGCAAGCGACTATGCAATTGCAGGAGTAATCTTGCAGTTCTCTTCCTCCACTTCCCTCTTTCATCCTGTAGCTTTTGAGTCTTGCAAGTTTCTTGCTCCAGAGCTTAACTATGAGATTCATGACAAGGAACTTCTCTCAATCGTTTATAGCTTAAAGAAATGGCGTTCATACCTTTTGAGCCTTAGGGAATCCTTTGAGGTTTTAACTGATCATAATTCTTTAAAGTATTTCATGAGCTCAAAAGTCCTCACACGTAGACAGGCACAATGGGCCGAATACCTCTCCAAGTTCCACTTTACAATCACGTACCGCCCTGGGAAACAAGCGGTAGTTCCTGATGCTTTATCACGTTGGGACAAAGTTTACCCAGGGGGGGGAGCACCTTTGCCAAAAACAACCCTGAAAACGTTAGGACACTCTTCTCAACCCAATCTGCCCAACTCAGTTCAATCATTGCTCACTTACAAGATTTGGCTTCTGAACTCCGACAAGCTCAACGCGACGACCCCAAGTGCATCAAACTTTGCAAAAGTGAAAACTTATTAGATAGTAGTTACAGTATTGATGATAATGACTTCTTAGTCTATGATAATCATATAGTAGTACCAGATAATTATTGCATTAAGTTAGATATCTTCAAGTCACAGCACGATTCTCCACTTGCTGGTCATCATGGGCAGGATAAAACCTACCAATTGATTGCACGAGACTTTTACTGGCCTGGTATTGCCAAAGAAGTAAAAGACTATTTTAGTGCGTGCTATGATTGCAATTGTAACAAGTCCTCAAAACACCGGAAGTATGGGCTGCTCCAGCCACTTCCAATTCTGCCTTGTCCTTGGCACTTGCTTTCTATGGATTTCATCTCTCAATTAACTTCTTCTAGTGGATATGATGCTATTCTATTAATAGTAGATCGCTTCTCAAAGATGGCTTTATTTCTGCGCAGTAATGTGACGGCCTCTTCAGAAGACTTAGCTAACTTGTTCATAGAATATTTATTTTCAAAACATGGTCTCCCTGATAATATAGTTAGTGATTGTGGATCTCTGTTTGTCTCAAGCTTCTGGACCTTGCTATGCCAACATTTGAAGATAACTCGCAATTTATCAATGGCTTACCACCCGGAAAAGGATGGGCAAACCGAGCAAGTTAATCAGATTCTCAAACAATATCTTTGAATTTATGTTGCCTATCAACAAGACGACTGGTCGCAATGGCTCCCACTAGCCAAATTTGCCTACAACAACTCCACTCATTCCTCCACCAAACAGTTGCCCTTCCAAACTCTTTATGGCAGAAACCCAACTTTCTCTTCCCTTCACGTAGCACCTTCTCAACCTGCTACCAATTACCTTGAACAAATTCAATCCCTTCAATTGCAACTTTGAACCAACCTCAAAGAAGCAAACCAGCGCTATAAGGAGCAAGCAGACCGATCTCGCACTACGGCTCCAATCTTTGCAGTAGGAGATCAAGTGTGGCTCAATTCTTGCAACATTTGCAGCACTTGCCCAACTTGCAAACTCTCCAAAAGAAAGCTTGGCCCCTTTAAAGTAGAATCAGTCATCTCCCCTAACGCCTTTAAACTTACTTTACCTGCAAAATGGAAAGGTATCCACCCGGTCTTTCATGTGTCTCTCCTAGAGCCAGCTCGAGTCCTATACCCAGGCAAGACTCATCCCCCTCCTGAACTGGTCGCTTTCCTTGATCATCAAGAGCGGGAAGTAAGCCGTATTCTGGATTTCAGGTTACGCAAAGGAAAACTTCAATACCTTGTCAAGTGGTCTGGCTTCCAGTCTGACAAAGATTGCACCTCGTGGGAACCAGCCCATCACCTTCACAACTCTCCTAATCTGATTTGAGATTTCCATGCGAGCTACCCTCGCAAACCTTGAAAATCATGATTCCATCCCATCCAATCCCATTCCATTCCACATTCCATCTCATCCAATCTCATTTCATTCCACATTTAATCCCATCCAATCCAATTCCATTCCACATTCCATCTCATCTAACCCCATTCAATTCCACATCATCATTCCATCAGTCAACCCCTTCATCTCACTGTGTTATTTCCTATTCTCATCCCCCTCTCATTTCTACCAAATAAAATTCCATTCCTTATTCAAAAAAAAAAGAGAGAAAATTTATTTATAATTAAAAAAAAAGGAAAATATATATTTATAATAATAAGTTACAAAGTTTCTTTTACTTCTTTCTCTGCATCCTCCAAATTTTCAGTCAACTCCGCAACCATGTACCAAAAGGTATCCAGGTCTTCATCATTGATCAGCGCAGACATCCTTTGGAGAACCAGCACCTCTGTTACAATGTGCCTCTCAAATATTTCCTTGCACCTTGCAATTCAAGCTTTCTTTGGCCAAGCATTCCATCCACCTTCCTCCAAGAGCTCTTTGTACGCTCTCTTCCTTTGGCCTCCCAACAAATTTTTCTTCAATGTCGCCCTTCAGTTGCCTTGCATCAGTTTTGATTGGTCCTACAACTTGCAACAGATCCGCTTCACCTTGGCCCTCCATTCCTTCCGTTCCATCTACTCCATCCCTTCCATCTCCATTTCCCTCTCCCACTTCTTCCGTTATAGCCTCTTCTTGCTCCGTTCCCTCTCTTCCTCCATTTCCGTTCACATCTTCTCCATCTCCTAATTCTCTTTCCACTTTGTTCCTTTCTTCCTCCCTTGCTTCCTTGGTTATGACTCCAACTGGTTCCGCACCAGGAACTTCATCTTTCACCTTGGCATTTATCTGGGCCCCCAGAAGTTCAGTCGGCGGACCCCAGTAAGGTGGTGGTGGCGGTGGTGTGTTTGTGGTGTATCTCTGGAAACGGGGCAACACTAGCGAGACAAGCAAAATTTAGTTACAACCTTTATTATCATTAGTCAGTCCCAATTAGTACTCACCAGGAACTCAAGTACCCAAGTATTTGATCTCCGGAAATGGTGGTATCTCATAGTTAACCCTTGGCACGGACCTACAACTCCGCATCTCCCTTGATGACTCCGCGGGATCATCAACAGTTGACTCAATATTTATAGGGAAGTTACATGCAACATTGCGGAGACAACATTGCTTGCACTTGCCTCGAAGGCCTCGGACGGCAGTACTAGGGACACATTGCTTGTTTTGACGGATACAGTTTTTGCAACGGCGGGACAACAATGACTAAATTTTATATAATTTATAAGTCTAACGAGTAATGAATTAAATAATAAGTAAAGGGTATACAGTATTTATTAACAACTTGAAATCAATGGGAAAATTTATCTGAACGCTTGCAGGAGCTCGCGTCTTTATACCTGGGCAACTGTCACGCCTCCCACTTAGGAATTATTGTCTTAATCACTTTGACATGTCCTCTCCTCAGTACCATCTACCTCAGTCTATAAGCATGACACAAATAAAGCACAACATCAATGGTGCAATCCGCTACTTCCTCTGGCTCGCGTTGAATTTCCAATCTTGGCGACCAACTCAGTATATACTTGCAAACTTCGCGGTTAACTCCATACCGGTTGGCCATCCATTATGAGATCCAATCTCCTTCCCTGGCCAATCAACAGCCTCAGACTTCCATCTTTGGTCACGCACTGTTTTTTAGTTCGCATCCACGTCTAACTAAGCCATCATTACTGTACAGTTTGCAATTGGACTAGTCCTTACCCTGCATAAACTATTACCTTCAACGTCACTCGCTCCTGTCCCAATTCATCATACATTTGTACGCTCAGATTCTTTTGTCTTGCACCTACGCCATGGCCTTGGATATGATTTTACTACTGCTTTATTTCCTATCCCGTTCCTGTCATTCATTGCCTCACTGCCTTCAACTGTAGTTAGCTCACCACCAGGTTGTATCTAGTCACTTTGGATTACCTTATAAGGGCTACCCCCTTGCCTGATGATTGTCTCCTCAGTTAGTTAATTTCATACGTTCTTGCATTTTGCTACAACCTAGTTATCACATCGGACTCAGGTTGAGTTTCCTTCCTTGGAACACACTTTATTCCTCTCTTTGTTTGTTGAGTGGCATAACTAAGTTCGCCCTTTGCAACTGAGCCTTGCTATTTGCACTTGCCCTTGCATTCAGCATTCCTCCGCGCTCACAATCATCTAAGAATTGCCCTATAGTACGTGGGGTGGTCGTGTGACACAGCCACCAGACAAATACACTTTTCCAAATTTCTGCACAACTCATATGTCTTGTTAGTATAGTGGTTAAGCACTGAGTCTCATATTCCATTATCCGACACCAATGTCACTGGTTCAGACTGCCAAAGAGACAAGATTGAGTAGTGATAAAGAGTTTTTTTAGCTATATAGTAAGTTTTGATAGTTTACTTCTATAAAAAGATTGAAAAACTTTCCACACCTCACCCAGCATCCAGGTCCTTGGTTTTGTATTCATTTATCAAAATTGTTGTATATGCACCTCTTGCATTGACACTGGGAAAATTCAATACTTCACCGGGCAAAGACAATAATGCACTGGGCAAATGCCATGCCTCCCCAAATTTGGGGGCATATACTAGTATCTTATGATAATTTGTAAGTATGTTTTTATGACTATTGATTATGGAATTAAAAAATTGATAATATATATTATCAAGAAGGATATCCAATATAACTTTAAGTTAATTTATGAGGACTTGGATGTGTTCCAACTATTGATATAGAATTTCCCAATGTCTTCCATCCTTTTGGGAATGAGTTATATTAATTATATTAATGCATACTCCCTACTCTGTATAGATAAATTGTATCAATTGAATTCTATCCCTCTTTGGGATGTATTAATAGTTTAATATACTCCACTGAGACTTGAGAGCGTACACTGAGAGTGCCCTGAGCTTAGTTGTAAGGTATAAAAATTGTAATATCATTTCCAAGAGAATACATACTCTATATGTATAATGTATGCCAGGGTACTAGGAATTAAGAGATAAGTACATACCAAGGCTATCAAGTTAAATGTAAAGGGAGGTATTTAAAAATTCTGAGGTGTTCTGCAAATTCTTGTCATAGCCACAACTTGACTCAGTCTCCTCAGCCATACTCAACCCTCAGCCATTCACAGTCCAGTACAATCTACCTTCCACCCCTGGATCCAAATGCTGTACATCCTGAAGTATCCTCCTGCATAACCTGCAGTCCTTAGGTAATCTCCCAGGCATACCCTCCACCTCTGTATGGCTTGGTGCATCCTCATCTCTCCTTCAACTCAATCTGGTATGAGAAGTACATACAGTAAACCCATAGTACATACTCCTGGCTGGAAAACACATACTCCAGTTCAGTACATTCCCTTTCTGGACAGACCCATTACTCAATTTGTCAAGCCACAGCCTCCAGCCCAATTTTTCAACATGTAATGCCATGGGGAATCCCACCCCAACACCAGTCATCCCTCCTCAAGGCCTCCTCTCAGTTCTCACATATACTTGCCTCTCTTCTCCTCCTGGACTGATTCCCTGAAAGTAGTTAGTATACTACTTCTTATTGGTTAGTCCCTCTTCCACATTTTCCTTACTTTAAGTCCTCCCCTCATTGCAATCAATCTCATATCTCTATACTGCGTTCTGTGAGCAGTAGTTCCTGTGCCTTCAGCCCCTTTCACACCAGGGGCAGTTGTAACACTTCTACACCGTCCATCTGAATGATTTTTAATTCCTAGGACCAATTCATTAACCATTTGGGTATGTAAATGGAAACTTTACATTTAAAATCCCCCCAATGAGTGCTAGTAACCCTTTTCTCAATTGGTATGATGTAATAGGTTCTTGAGAACTTTAGGACAAAACCAGGGAGAACCAAGCAATTCACTGATGATCCCTTGAGTCCCCTGTGGGCTCCTGTTACCTTAAAAGTGGAGGGTATGTACCCTATAGCCCCCTCCTTGGTTATTTATTATTTATTATTGATCCAGTATACATCAAGAGTTAACAAGCCCATTCACCTTTATCTAAGAAGAACATTGACTGGGGCCTCAAACTTTAGTATAAAAATAATCAAATAATCAACTCCTCAACTCCATGTTTGTGTGGGAAGTCCTTTGGAGTTGTAACATTTATTATTACTCTAAAGGGTGTGGGTAAGAAAGGCTCCTTTGGGCTTTATTAAACTAAATCTAGGTCCCTTATATCCATATAGAGATGAAGGTGTGGCTTTTTAATAATAATACTATAGTATTATTTGATTTGTGTTTTTTTTTTGAATTTTTACTGTTGTAATAAGTGGTTAACTGATTTTAATGTTGGTTTTGTATTATTTTTGAAGGTTTGTCCATGGACAGGTTTTCAGCTTGCTACTTACACAGAGAAACCTATCAAACTAAACAAAAATAAATAAAATCAAAAAAATTATTTATAAAACAAGAAGGGTTAGGAAGTACATGAAATTATTTCATAAATGGATTTCCAACCCAAAATTAGGTAGGGACACTCACTGACACCACCATTGAATTCTTACTCCTTCATATTTTAAATAATTAAATTAAAAGTGACCAAAAAGCCAAAACACCACTAGGAAATTTTTGGAAAATCTAATATCTCAAACAGATTGTCATTTAGGGGTTTTACACCTTAATTTCAGTCAAAAATGAGGTTTTGTGTATATTTTAGGAGTTAAATGCAGAAATTTTTTTCACCATTCCCACGCACAGTCCCGCAAATCTGCTTAGCCTTTTACACATCAAACTAACAGATTCACACGTGCAGAATTCCTGCATGCAGAAAATCCTGTCATCCATGCAGCAGATCCAACACCACGCGCAGATTTAATTGAATAATCAAAACATTAAGATCCATCAAGTCCAAACCAACAATGGTTACTGCCACTAACAGCTACAACCCAGAAGGATCAACCATTGCTGGAATACTCTCATTTTTTTTCAATAATATCTGTTTATATCTTTCTATTTTCCACCCTCTTTCATTAAAACAATCACATCCATTACTATTCAACACTCTATCATCCCAACCATTAATAAATAACTTTTACCAATCCATTTCATCTCTATATTCATCACCATCACGCGTGGGAATTTCAGTGAGAGGCTACAGTTGAGGTTTGAAGGAAAGGATGAGAAGGGATCTTATGACACTGAGAGGAGCAGATCTGGGGAGTCAAAGAAGGGAACTCAGGTGAATAGTGAGTCAGAACAGATGATTGTCATTCACTTGATAGCAGGCTGCTTTAATTAGACTAAGTACAAGCAGGGATGACTAGTGGTTGAAATGATGAGAAACAATAATGAATAATAAGTATTCAAGATGAGCCTTGGAGTCTGCACTGATTGGAGGACAACATAGGACAGGGTAGCCACTAGGATCTAAGTCAGAGGCGCAACTGGATCAGTAACTAATCTATTAAATTATAGAGTGCACACTGGGAAGAGACACTCAAGAGCATAAAAATATGAATGAAGGTAAGAGTCCAAGCTGGAACTGCACAAAACATTCATGCAGAACTAGGAAATGACAGAAATTCCAACAACCATGTATATTTAATGACCTGAAATATGCATGGTAGACATTCTAAAAGCAAAAATTATCAAATAAAATTATTAAAAATTAATATTTAACCTATTTTAATCAAAGAAATAAAATATTGAGGATCACCACAAAAATAACAGATCCTAAAATTCAAAGATCACAAAACACATCAAGGAATGGTCATAAAATTTAGTAAAAATTCTTAAAATGATCAGAAGAGGATTGAAATTCACTAAATACTCAATTCTGATCACTTTTGTTAAATAGAAATAGTACAAATTAAAGATACATGCAGAATGATCAAAATGAAATATTAAAACTTTCAACAGATCCTGAAGCTAAAAACATGCAGAGATCCAGCAGATCTGAGATCAGCTGATATAAATAACCTTGAAGACCTGCAAACCTTGCCATTGATGGCTTATTGGCCTGAGCACTTGAGCCTAACCCTCTCTATGTGCCCTGAGGAAGCTCTTGCTCACCCAAAAAAGTATTTATACAGACCTCTTTTTGTTCTTTCAACCCCAGAATTCTTCAGTTATTTTCTAGACTATCTGCCATCCATGATCAGGTGCTTATATGAGATCAGCAATTTATTCATTTCCTTGTTTTAATTTATTATTGAATTATTTTAACACCATCAGTGATTCATTGAGATTCAGTCAGAAATCAACCCCACCTTTGATCTGAATCCCTTTATCTGAATCCTAGCAGGTATCCTATGAATTATTTCTGAAAGAAGTAAGTAATTTTCCTTCCTGCCTTTGCCTGTGTGCTAGGTTTACTGGAAATTATCACCAAGTAGTTGGATAATAATTCCTTTTTGAGTAAATCATTAAGGTTCCCAGCATTCCAGGGTTTTATACTGTCCAAGGTGACCCCCAGAAGAGAGGCTGTCTGTAAAGATCCCCAGTAGTATAATACTGTGCCCCCTCTTTTAAAAAATATTGAAAAACCTTTCACCAAACCAATTAAACCCAGAAAAAGCTTGTGACATATATACTATGGGAGCCTTTTACATGTTTATTTTTGGGAATAAATTATTCCATTAATTTATCACTCTCTGTAGCTAGAGGACTGAAAAGTTCCTGGTATTAGAGAGCTGAAACAAGTGTAGCATCAGAGGTCAAATCCCTGATAGTATCTCTCTTTTTTTACTTTCTCCCTCACTTGTCAACACGTATCTGAGTACCTGAGTGGATACTTCAATTCAAGATGAAGAAGAAGTGCTCTCAACATGAGTTCTACCCAACTAGATCCTAGAAGCACAACTCTGGAAGACTATTGACAACACCATCATTGGGACTTCCTTGTAATCTGAGCTCATAAATCCTTTTTTGCTTGTATCACTCATCCCTCTCAATCTCAGCCACCCCAATCCTAACATCACACTTCAGTAGGCAGTTTTACTATTTCTTTTTAAAGGTAATCCTTCAAGCCCTACCTTTTACAGACCTCAGTAGCCAGCTCAACTCTTGTGAGAATCAAAAATTGAATTTTGGGCAGTTATTGCTCTAACCTATCTTTGACAGCTTTGTTCAAGGCACTACCCTAAACTATCTTCTCACAATACAAAATATCTCAATTGGTCTCTTTTCTGCACAACAAACCACAGCTTCATCCTTCTTCCCAGCTCTCTTTCTGCTACTAATAGCAGAAATCTTCCATTGGTTTTTCTTACTCTGTAAAACATCACTCTTGTTTTCTGATTCCTTTCTGGTTTCCTTTCTAAAATAAGATCAAGTTTGGTAATGGTTTTCTAGCATTATTTCTCACAAATTTAAACCCTTTGAAATGCTAGAAACCAGTACTTCTCCAATGCCAGGACCAGTAGGAGATACCATGAATTTCAAATCCCAGGAGATTACATTTATAATTGAAACCACAATCTTGCCTAACAAGGAAAAATAAAGAATGTGGCACAAGAAGATGGAGAACCTGTTTGAGCTAAGGGGGATATTCTATATTATGAACTCACCAGGTGGTTCAACAGAACTGGATGAAGAAAAAAAAGAAATGGAAGCCTATCTGATTGAATAAATTGAGTAAACCACATTCAAGAGAATCATCAACAATTATAACAAAGGAAATGCAAAAATCATCTGGTTGGCCACTCAGGCACACTTTTTGTTTTCAAAATTGGAAAATAGAGAAAGGGTCTTCAGAAACTTTTTGAAGCTTTAAATTTTGAAAAACATCAAATCCTTCATCAACACCATCAAGATAACCTTGAAGAAGCTAACCAAAGTCGGGTTTGAGCTACCAACCAAAATAATTTCTTATCTGGTTCTCTTCAAGTTTTTGGGATCCCTGAAAAAAAAAATGAAATCATGGGAAAAAAAACAGCAATGAAGATTGAGACTGTTATTGATCACCTCAATCAGCACATGTGAAACTCAAAATGAGTTTGCTGTCAACACTGCCTTATACAATGGCCCTCAATGCAAAAATGAAAAAATACCACACTTACTTCACACCCAGACAATACCTTTTTTATAGAATTTCCACGTTTTACACCTCCTCATCTTCACACTTGCAGGAAAAAGGGAAAGAAGAAGAAAAAAAAGAAGTTCATTTTTACTTTTTCTTCTGTGGACTGAACTCAATAACTTTAAAACAGATTTTTCCAAAACAGTTCATCTTGGAATTGGGTTTCTCAAGGCACATTATTGTGGACAGGAAGCTATTCAGGAATCTCACCCTGACCAATGGAAGTGAAAAGATCAAAAAATTTAAGGAAAGTTACAAAATACAAATCAAAGGCACCATAAATGCCATAATCCTTTTCCTGCAGTCAGGAATCAATCTGGGAAACTCAGCATAGGTTCCTGATTTGACTTTCAACCTCATATTTCTAGGTGTCTAAGTGATGAAAGGATAAATGCTGAAAGCAAAATTGCATGTTTTACCATGCAGATTTTATCTTGATTTCAAAGGCAAAAGTCTCATGACCAGCAAGTTCCTCAACAACCCATTTGTCATTGAAATCAAAAGATACCCACAAATTTGGTCTGTATACAAACAGAAAGCTTCCTGGAGTTGAATAAACCATGATTCATGCTAGTATTGATTATTTTTAAAAATTTCTCAACAACACTGTGCCTTACAAAGATAGGAAAGAATTAAAATTTCTTAATTTCAACAGAAACCAAATTGCAATATTGCCCTTTTCTTGGTCTTAACAAACCACTTCAAAAACCCTAGACTGATTGCATGTTGATCTGATTGGCCCCTTGAATCCAACTTCCAAAGGCAACTATTGCTATTTTCTCAACCTCATCAACTCATTCTCTGGATAAATTGCATGATTTCACCTCAAATCCAAAGACAAAGCTGCAAACACCCTGATATGTATCATAGAAAAAAATTTCAGGAAAAATCAGTTCTATCCCACAGAAATATGTTCAGATAGTGGAAGTGAGTTTTTCAACAATAACCTTTTATGCTTCTACAAAAATTACCACATAAATCAAATTTTTACCAAAACTTATCACTCTCAACACAAAAGATGAGGGTAAATAGCCAATTGAAACATTATAGAATCTACCACACCTGTCTTTGTCAAAACCAAATTACTCAAGTCATTTTGCCATGAAGTCATTGGAGGCTGTTGCCTCCTGCTCAACCAGGTTAGAAATGAGAAAAGAGGGAAATCCCTATGGTTCCTAATGCATGAGAGCAAACTAAAAATGAGATGTCTGAAGCTTCTGGGATAAAAAATCACCAATTGACTAAGAAATATCATTTTCAAGTCAAAAATCCACCTCTTTTAATTCCATAGACACCAAATATTCATAAACTTCCAAGAGCTCATTGTTGGATGTATTTATTGAAATTAAATCAGATCAAAACAGTGTGTCTCCTCCCATCATGGAAAATACTGTACCATCCCAAGGAAAAATTTCTGGATATTTTTCTAGCCAATCAACTCCTGACACAATCATGGAAGAATCAATCACAAATTCCAGTATTGGAACTAAAAATGACCACAAGAAATTTCTCAAAAATCTCAGGCTCACCCTGAGAAATTGAGAAAATATTATTAAGCCAGATAGATACAGATATCATGCCAAAGAAATCCCTTCCTCCATCGGAGAAGCACCAAAGAAACCCATTTGGAGATGCTCCACCCTCAAGGAATTTGATTGAATTGAGGACAAAGATGTATGAGATAAATTAAACAAGCAAGAAGTGGTACTAATATCCTCAAAACTATAGCTGTATATAAAGTGAAGCAAAACACTCATGGCAAAACTCTAATCTAAAAGAACCAACTTTGGTTGTCTCAAAGAAACAACTGTGACTTCAATGATTCAATCAAAAATACAGTCCAGAATAAATGGAAACCTATTCTCCCACTAAAAGGGTGACCTCACTATGAGTTCTTCTCACCTTTGATCTAGAAAAGAAATTTTATCTTCTCCAATTGGATGTAAAATGGGCCTTTATACATGCTAAAATTGATGAAGAGGTATATATCTCTGATCCTCCATGCTTTAGTCATAAAGGCAAGTAAATTTGATTGAAAAATTCTCTAGAAATTCTCAGAAAAGAACCCAATAACTGGTATTAAACTGTGAACTCCTGGATGAAAGAAAAAGGCTAATCAAATTCATCCTGTGACCCTTGTCTCTTACAGAGAAAGCAAAGTCTTTCTGCATTTTCTTCCATTTAGAAAACCTGATTGTTACTGGAAACACAAATGTCTTCCAAAAAGAATTTATTGAGAAATTAAATAACTCTTATGCAGACCCTCCAAACACACTTCTTGGGATGAATTTAACCAGGGAAAATGGATTATTAAATCTCAGTCTTCTGCTACACATAAAAAGAAGGCTTTCTGAGAGGAATCAGTCTGACTTCAAGCCTCTATCAGCTCCCAGAACAAACTTTCTCCACCCATTCCCTGCCTCTTATTCAAATAAACCAAACTTTCTGGCTCTCAAGGTAAACCAATGGTTACCCATAGGAAAAATAAAATTCATCTCTGGACTTGGTTGGCCAGAAATCAGCTTTTCATTTTAAATCCTAGCTTGTTTTGTCAAGAAAATGTTTTATTACCACTGGAAAGAATTTCTTAAATGGTGGAGCTACTTATCTTTCACAGAGGATGTCTGCCTTGCTCTTGGTCAAAGTTCAATCTCCAATTGTCTGGTATGTTTCAACAGTTCAACATGGGGGAAAATCCTCATAGAAGAATCTCTCAAAGTGGAATCATTTGCTACCTCAAAGGCAGCCCTCTATACTTTACAAGCAGACACAAAAAACACATCATTCAGTCCTCCACACAATTGGAATGTGTGGCTTTTTCAAGCTTCCATCTTGAGGGTCACTGGCTCCACCAACTTCTCAATGAGATTTAAAAATAAAAATTTCTGTGTCCTCTTCATCTCATCAAAAAAAAGGACTTGAAAGCCATCTGGAGAAATTGGTAGTAGAATGAAAGGATAAGAACATTAAATGCAAGTTGAATTTTTTTGGAATGAATTTGAAAAAAAGTGAATTGACGGCAAGACTATTCAATCTCAATCTGGGAATTCAAAAAAACTAACAAAAGCTGCCAAAAATATCTCCAAAACCAGACTGGTAAATTTCCTTTATTGTACTTATCACCAAACTATGATTCAAGAGGGGGTGTTGAATCAGTGTTGCTGTTACATGGTCTAAAATTCCTGTTTTTTTTCTATATTTATTTTGTCTGCTTTCAATGTTTATTTTATCCCTTATTAGTGCTTTGTTATATCTCTTTATTTTTCCTTCTAACTCAGTTTCCAAAACATATATAAGAACTTGAGTAAAAATAACTCAATCAATGATGGAGCACTGGTTCTCTCAAAATTAATTATACCCAACTGTATTCCAGAAGCACAACTTTCAAAGACTCCTGACCACATTCTAATTGAAAATCCCTTGATACTCTGAGCTGACCAATCCTTGTTCACACCAATGATCCATCCCTCTCAATCTCAGCCATGCTTCAACAATCCAAACATCAGACTTCAGTAGCCAGGTTGACTATTTATTTTTCAAGGTAATCCTTCAAGCCCTACCTTGGCCAGACCTCATTTGCCAGCTCAACTCTTGTTAGAATCACCAATTGAATCTTTTACAGTTATTTTTCTAGCCTCTATTTTAAAGCTCTTTTAAAGGAAATCCCCTCAAATCCCTCCTCACAATGCCAACTATCTGAATTTTTCACATCTCTGCACAAAACAACAAAGCTTCATCGATCTTCCAAGCTCTCTTCCTGAAAATAATAGCAGAACTCTTTCATTGGTTGTTCTTACTCTTCAAAACTCACTCTTGTTTTCTAATTTCTTTCTGAGTTCTTTTCTCAAATGAAACACATTTTGGTCCTGGTTTTTGACCATTTTATTGCACAATAAATTTTTATCTTTTCCAAATTTTTAAAGCAGATTCTTATAAATTTTGGAGACTTTAGGTATTAAATTCTTTTTTCAAATGAAGAAACCCACAAAGAATCATAATCAATTTTTTGCATGGGGATTTTGTCTTCCAAGGGAAGAATCATTTTATATTTATCTAAAGCCAAATATATTCCTGAAAATATTTACCCCAGCAGGTTTTATTGAAAAAAAAACAAATTCACAAATTTTTTGGATTTCTTTTGTCTTAATCCAGCTAATTTCTTGAGGAATATTTTGAGTTTTTCTAAGTGAGTAGTCCATTCATTGTTTCTTATACAAATGCCCTCCATTGACACCATCCTCCATAATTTATTCATTTAAATCCCCAAAACAGTAATCATCAATCTTTGAAAGTCAGAGGTTTTATTTCAAACTACCAACAGAATTCTTACATATTGATATATACCTGAGTGGTATCTAATCCTTATAGGATTTCTGATATCTGGATCAATGGGTATCTTATTGATACCCTTAAATATTAACAAAGTGGTTCTATATTTAGATTGAGAGTGTTAGTTTAAATGATTATTGATACTTTTTATCATATAATAATTTTTTTGGTGTAGTTTTTGAAATTTTCAAAATCCCCAACCATTATTTATTCCTAACTATTCCAAGAATAAATAATCTACAATTTCCCATTGTGCCCAAATAAACTGAGTAAATCAGGAAAAATATCTCAAATATGTGTTATTTGAGATTTCCTCTGGATTTCAGGCTTTCATTTTAATTATGCCTTGTTAAAATACATGCATAAGGATTTCATATTGATAAACTGTCTCTCAATTCATGTCCAGTTGTTTTTTCTATGGGATGATAATTGATTCATAAGGCTAACTGGCTTGAACATAAATTTTATGATATTATCTCTTGGTTGATTTTCCAGCTTCTTATTCATTGATTCCTGGAAGAGAAATTCTTTTTAAAAGGCCTCTATATAGGCATTGAAATATTGGTCTACTTTGGAAAAAATATATAAAATATAATTCAACAAAGTCCTTTTCAAGCATAAATTATTCACATAGCCTATCTTTTAGTACCACAATTTCTAGCAGAAATTAGAAAAATACTTTGTTATGAGCAAAAATTATTTTCATAGGGATAAATTTTAAAGTGTTCAAAGGTGAATTGTGGTTTTTGAATTTAGTTCTTGGAGTTTAAAAAAGTCATTTGATACAAGTGATGAAGTCTTCTTGAAGGAAATCTGGTTAAGTGGATGAGAACAATGCTCCAATATTCAGGAGAATTTTTACAAGATCTCTTTTGAAAATTGAAGGTTTATTACAGGTTTCAGCAAAATTTAAACTCCTCCTCTTTGAATTTTTAAATTCATGACTTTAAAGTGATTTATAAGAGCTAGGTTCATGGAATAATCCAATTTTAGGTTACTTTACATTACTTTTGGATATTTTTCATATGTCTCCTTTTGCAGGAAGTATATTCAAAGGGTGATAATTTGGGTTTTGAATCATAGCCCGGCATATCATAGTTAGAAAACCTGCCTTTTTTTGAAAAAAACACCATTTTAATGACCAGTTTCTCAAAAAAACATAAACCCTTAATAATCTAATTCAAAATGGTGTGTTTCAAAAATAAAATATTCCATTTATGCATCACCTTCCATCAATCATCCATGGCATGAAAAAACCCATCCACACCTCCACATTGCCAAATAAACAAGCATCCAATCACTCACTATTTCTTCACACATGAAATCACCAAATACAATATAATCTTCCTTGCATCATCAAATCATAACTCCATCTACTCAGATAATCAAACCATAAGACCATTTCTCCATGAAATCATTGCTCTTCATCAAAATGCCATCACTCTCAAAATTTCCAAACAAGCTCCCCAAGATTTCATTGCAAATTGAATTCAGATGGCCAAACCTTTTCTACTATTTGAATCTGATGCAGAACCCAAATTGGAATCCAGTTTTTTATAATTGAATGCTATATTGAAAAAGCAGTTAGTGGTTCCTAGAATGCAGAAAATATATCATCTCATGTATGAAAAGCAACAGATCCATACCCTCCCTGACTTGAGATTTGACCAAATTTTCTAAAATTCTTTAGTTTTATTCTTAAAATTTTTGGAAATAATGGAAGATCACCACATATTTCAGGATAGTCCTTGGAATCCTTAAAATTTTCTAGCTATTCAGATTGCATTTAATATCTATACAATTGAATCAAATTGAAATTTATCAATACTTTTCTGGCCCAAAAAGAAAGAGTAGAAGTATATATATCATATAGGTTATATTTAAATTTTTACTGGTTTAATTTCATTTATTAATTTCTCCACCCTCCCCTTGAGTCATAAAACCAATTTTGATGGAAACCACTATTTTGGTTGGATTAAAATCCAATCCATTCTTTCATTCTTAATTCTTTTCATGAGATGCTGACCATCCATACATTGTCTACTCAACTGGACACTCTGTTTCTGTTCAAATAGCATTCAATAAAATAAATAAAGTGTATCAGAGTTAACCAAACCCACCATTCTTTAATGGTGGGTTTCAACACAAACCTGCCATTTCAAACCCGCCATTAGCAATCAAAAAAACCACTTTTTTCACATCAGAGGTGACGGATTTGCGTGAAAATAAATGGGTTTCTTCAGAGAAAGTATTTGAAGACTTTCAACACCTCAAACACACATCAGTCCATGTCATAAAACCCTGGTTTCCATTTTAACCTCCTTCTACCTCTGAACTCATTTTAAAAAATCTACCTCCAACCCCATCAGAAAAATTCTACCTCCAACCTCATTGGAAAGATATGATTCATCACTCTCATAACTTTGTCACTCTAATTGCTTACTTCTCTCATCACTTCATCACTCTCATCACTTCATCACTCTCATCACTTTAACCCTCTCACCACTTCACCAATCTCATCAATTTAAGCCTCTCATCACTCATCACTCTCATGACTTATTGCTCTCATCAATTATTGCTCTCATCAATTTGTAATTCTCTTTGATTTATTTCTCTCATTGCTTCATCACTTCATCACTTCATCCCTCACCTGTTTTATAATGGCCCCTCAGCAAACCTCCCCCAAAAATTCCACACAAAAATACAATTCAAAAAAGAAAAAATCCCCAAGGAACTCTATAACAAAAAATTCTCCCCCATCACTCTATCAACATCAACCCCAATAGCCTTCAAAAGAGGAGAAAAGCATCCAATTTTTACGGTATTGAAGATATCATGGAGAAAAATTATTCAAGTAAGTGAATTGATTGAATCTTGTTGCTTTTTAAATACATCTCATTTATATTCCCCTAAAAAAACAGTGGAACTACAACTTGAATCCAAGAAAAATTGATTTAAAAAGCACAGGTGAGATTTTCAACTAGCTATTGATGTTCAAAAGCAGAGAGCCAAGAGTTTGGCTCATCAAAAAAAAATTGATTCTGAGTGGAAACTGAAACAGGCTGGGAAGGAGTTTCAGAAAGAGGAGAATGAGGAGGATCAAAAGGAAGACCAACCAAAAAAGGAGAGGGAAGAACTGGAAATGAAAAAAAGATAGGTTATCTGTATTCATTTAATGTATTGGTAGCAGTAGAACAGTTGATTAAATACAACAGATTACTTGATTTCTGGGCTTTAAAATATATTTATTTCAATAAAAATTTTCAAAATAAAAACAAAAAAAAAAATTGATACAAAGGTGTTTGAGATTATTTTTATCCCCACCAATAAAAAAATCTTTTTTATTTTTATTTATATTTTTTCACTAGAGAATATTTTGCCACTGTTTAATTCCTTTCAAGTGTTTCTAGTGGTTTTGTTGATTTGCATAAACATTTGCATTCTGGTATGGGTGGTGGTGTCCACAGCAGGAAATGTGCAGTGCTTGTACTTATTTGCTTCCCAAACCATCTTGAAAATATCTTTTTGTTTGAAATCAATGCCAAAAAATAAGTCATGAAGAACAAATTGGCCATCTGATCCTTGATATTTGTCCTTATTTTTGATACTTTTTCCATTAAATGTTTTGGTTGGAACCACCAGTAAAAAGGAATAGGACAAGAAATCACCGTGTCAATGTAGGGAGAATTGTAAAAGCAATTGGATGTGAAATTGATATGTGGGGAACAGTCAAAAGGAGTGAGGTGGGATCCAAATTCCAAAAAAGAGAAGGAGTGTATGTGGTGGTAATTCATTGTTTGACAGTTTGATTAAAATTCAAGTATGGCTAATGTTTGGGACATTTGGCCTAAAATTTGAGAGACTTTGTCAGAACTAAGGTTTAGAAAATAAAACCCTTGAGCAAAAGATTGAAAAGCAGCTTTCTTCAAATATTTTCCAAATATTTCAGAAAGGTGCATTGATTTTTGACATCAAATTTCCCACATTTTTCCACCCAAGATCTTGAGGGACCAACAGTGTTGAAAATATTTTTGTATTGGTGAGGGAAAGTGGTGACAGGGTCGATTGCCTTCTTCTCTTGCTCAGAGATTTTATTCAAAGGGAAAAATTCAATTAGTGCAAACATAGAATGGTGATTGGAGCAGTCAAGAACAATCACTTTTCCAGGGCTAAATAAATGGAATTTTTCAATCTTCTGTTTGGCTTTTCCAAACTCTTCAGGGGAGGTTTTTCAAGTATTCTTTTTCTTTTCAGCAGTAATAGTGGGGTACAAATTCAAATTTTGCAGTTTTTTTCCAGACCACACAAAATTTTTGTTAAACCCTTCTTTGGCTACTTCCAAAATATTTCAGAATATCTCATTTTTGACCTCTTTTGCAAAAGAGTTCTCTTCTTGCAACATCTCTTTATGTTTTTCAAACCTTCTCCTTCCATCTTGTCCCCTCCCAGGCACCTACTGCACTTGGGGTGAGGATCAAGAAGGGATTCAATTTGTTGTATAAAATTTTGGTCAGGATTCAAAGTATTTGTATTCTGATAGTGAATTGAGAACCAAAGGAAACAGGGAAGTGAAGATACAAGTTCAAGGAGAAGGATGAAATGGAAAAAAAAGAGAGAGAAAAATGAGAATTAGAGCAGAAAAGAGAAAAGATGAAACAAAAAGATGAGTCTTGCAAATAAGAAGATCAAGTTGATTTTAGTTAGTTGCAACGCTTGGTGGGGCCTATTGAGCTTCTGAGTGTGGACAACTGGTTTTTTACTGTGGGGGATTTTCCTGACTTTACCACTTGGGATATGGCAGGTGATGTTATTGAATAATAGAGATGGAAGAGTATGATTCTGCATTAGGAGTTTTAATTTTCTAGTGTTAGACTTCTGGAGTTTTGTTTTGATGAATGATGATGATCTTTCCAGGATCTCCATGATTTAGTGTAGACAAATGTCAATGTTTTTGCTGCGTGAGATTTTCTGGCTAGATATAGACATACCAAGGTCAAATGCCCCCTTGTTTTCAAGGTGAACAATTGTTGGATGGGGGCAGGGGATACCAAATACCTCATGAGTGAGAATCCTGAGCCATATGGATTCTTTACAGGCATTGCTAAGTGAGTTGTATTCTGCCTTGGTGGAGGAAAGGGAAACTTTGGATTTCCTGGACAGCTTCCAGGAAATGGAATGAGAGCCTACCAAAGAGATGAGGCCTTTCTGTGAGCTCCTACTGATGGGGCAGTTGCCCTAGTCAGAATCTGCATATAGGCTGATATTGGAGGTTGACTGCTGAAGAAAAGTGAGACCGGTGTTCCTGGTGCAGATTAGGTAGTGTAGGACCTGGAGACCAGCAGCATAGTTCCTAGACCCCTGATTTTTAAGATGTTGAGAAAGGAGACTAAAAGAAAGAGAAATGTTGGGTTGAGTGAGGACACTGAGGTAGTTGAGGGACGCAATGAGTGCCCTGTAGTTGATTTTGGACTCCAGAAAGGATGTGTGCTCATTTTCAGTTGCAGGAGAGAGGTGTGTTCTGGGATACATAGGGCAGGAAGCGGGTGACACTTCTTAAAGCCCAAACTCAACCATTTTCCAATCAATATAGCTTGTTTGGTTGATGCTGACAGATCTTGGTCCTTGAAAAAACATCAAGACAATCAGAAAGGATGCCTTTCCCAAGTATTTGATGTCAAATTAAGTCAACAATTGATTCTTGAAGTGGGAGGGGTCCTGGATGAAGATTAAAAGATTGTAAACATGGACAAATATCCATGTAGGTTGTTTTCCAAGGCAAAAGAAAACACATGGGTAAGAAAAAGCTGCAGAAAATCCCACACTCCTGAGGAAAGCACTCAGGCGCTTGTACCAGACTAGGGAATAAAGTTTGAGTCCATAGATTGCCTTTCAAAGCTCCAGGACTTTTCCAGTATTTGAAAGATAGCCTGGAGGGGGAAGAATCACCACCTTCTCAGGCAGCTTGCAGGTCAAGAAGGCCCCCCAAACTTCAAGCTGATGAATTACTAACTTTATTTGAACTGCATGAGAGATAAGAAGGCAAAGAGAGGATGGCTTTCCAGTGGGAGAATAGATCTCTTCAAAATGCAGCCTGTGGGTTTTCCTGAATCCCTGTGCACAGATATGGGCCTTTTTTATACAATCTTGTTGTGGGGAACTTGCTTTGATTGATAGGCCCAGGTAGATGGTATTGGTTGATTTTTGTCTCTGGGTGCTTTCTTAGTCCAGATGTGGTTTTTCTTCAAATTTTTTATTTCCCTCCATTCAGCTTCTATCCATTCATCCTGGGATTCTGAAAATATTGCTTGCCTGTGGTTTTTAGGATCCACGGCACTGGTCAGCATTGCGCAAATGAATTTGGACCAACAAGGATTTCCCAAGATTGCCTCTCCCAAGATATCACCACTGATGAGAGAAGGATTTCTTATCCATTTCACTATGATCCTCCTGGGAATGAAAAATTCTGGAGCTTTAGTGGAGGATGAGTTGGTTTTGCTTTCTGCAGTGCTATTGCAAGCTGTAGGTGACCTTACACATATTTGCCTAGTGTGTTTGCCCTTGATTTGGTCCTCAAAGAATGGAAGGAGCAGGTCAGCCAGAAGTGCAGGAGATTTGGTTGGCTTGGTTTGAGGGCTTTGGCAAAGGGAAATGCTTCCTCATTGAAACAAAAATTTCTACTTTCAAAGAATTGATTGTCTTGAATCCAAAGACAATGGTAGCTGCTGAGGTCATTGGAGTAGCTCAGGTGAAGTCATTCCCATGATATGGAATCAAAATTGTGTTGGCCAAGAGTATTGGTCACAATTGCCCAAGCTTTCCGGCCAAAGGGTTGAAAGGAGTTTAAGTTGGGTCACTTTTTAAACATCAATTCATAGGGTGAAACTTTGGACTTAGCAAGAGAGGGCAGGCAGTTTGTGGTCTGCATGGCTGTCCTTGAGGCCTCTCCCCACCATTCACTTGCAAGGTTGGACTTGATTAGACAAGATTGGTTCATGTTGATGATTTTATTGTTTGCTTGCTCAGCTATTCCATTGTGTGGAGGGGTTTATGGTGGCAATATGTTGTGCTGGATGCCTTCACTGGAAAGGCAATTTTTCATTATGCTTCCTTTGAATCTGCCAGCACCATTGGCTACAAGTTTCTTGATCCTGCAGTTGACTTGATTTTCAAAAAAGTATTTGAATTTCTTTAAGGCATCAAAAGAATCACTCTTTTGTTTTAGAAGCGTTATGTGAATGAAAGTTTCTTGGTCAACCAGAGTGAGGAAATATCTAATTTCAACATTTATCACTGGGGATATAGGTCCACATATTTCAGCATGTATGGTTTCAAGAGAAACAGAGTTTTTGTCAAAATGACTGAGGAAGGGAAGCCAGGTGAGTTTCACTTTAATACACGCTTTAAAAGAATGGATATTGTTGATTTTTTTATTTAGGGCATTTTTGATTTGTTTTGCGCTGGCATTTCCAAGTTGGTTGTGTCAGAGGATTGGAGAGGAGGCCTGATGGAGAAAAGAAGTGCTGTTACAGATAGGAGAGTATTATGGGCCAAGCTCAAAGACTCCACAGCCAGTGTTGAAACAGATGAATGTTTTGTTTGGGAAGGTTAAAAAATATTTTTCATCCTTTACTTGAATTGTTGCCTGGTGTGTGAGTATTTTTCCTAGTGAGATCAGATTAGAGGTCATGTAGGGTAAAAACAGCAATCCCTGAAGGCAAATAAGTTCATTGCCTGGGGTCCTAAGCCTGACAGTTCCTCATCCCTTGGCAATCAGTTCATTATCACCCTTGCAGGTGCCAATGGGGATAGAGAAGGATGGCTAATCTGAGAGGAAGGATGGATTTCTGAACATTTGGTGACTGGCACTGCCGCCCAAGATTAGAGAGAGTGAACTACTTATGGTGGTTGTGAGGGTTGCAAAAGCAGTTCTGTTTAAGTAATCTTGGGAGGAGCTGGATTATGCCTTTTGATGTGCCTCAGAACCTATGTCCTGCTGCATTACATAGTGATGGTTGCCCTGTACCCTTCTGTTCCTGATAGGTCTAAGTTTGGGATGGACAGCCCAACATTGGTCTTTGGTGTGGGAAGTGATGGCGGGGTTGTGCTTGCCGTTCTTGCAACTAGTTGATAGCCTTCTCCTGTTATTACCATAACTATGGAAGGATGTGACTGAATTGTTATTTCCAGTGCATTCTGACTCCTCTTTTTCCCTGTAGAGGTCCTTGATTCTTGAAAAGAGGGCCTTGGGTTATGACTGCAGGGCCTCTTTCAATTTCAGTGGAGTTGTGATTCCTGGTTTCCATTCCTCTATATTTTCCAGCATGGTAGCGCAGGAAGAAAGTTTGCACTGTACATATCCTATGGATTGAAATTGCGTCAAACAGCTACTGATCTGGTCTGAGAACTCAGAAAAAGATCCACTGAAATTAAGGGAATTCCACTTCCATCTGATAGGGAAAATGGCCTGTGGTGTTAATTTTCCATACTTGTCATTGATATTGTTCCAGATTTTGAATGAGTTACAGTTGTTTTTGGTGCTTACAATTTTGTTGTGTACTCAATTGCTGAGCCTGGAGATAATGATCCAGGCAGCATTTCTGAGATTTTCCTTGTACTTGGGACTTTGACATGCCAGAATTTTAGTGGTGGTGACTTCCCAAAGCTTCTTGGACTTGAGAAAGAAGCTGATTTGTGATTTCCAGATGGGGAAGTTTGTGGAGTCCTGGAGGAATGGGATCATGCTGGCATCTTGTTGGTAGTTGACATTTTGTTTTTTGTGCTTTCTTGTTGCACTTCTTTGACTGTTAATCTGTCAGTATTCAAAGTATTTGTATTCTGATAGTGAAGTGAGAACCAAAGGAAATAGGGAAGTGAAAATACAACTTGAAGCAGAAGGATGCAATGGATTCAAAGAAGACAGAGAACCATTAAAAATTAGAGTATTTGTTGAGATCTCAGTTTGCCTAAATTCCATCTCTGGCGCTCCTGCGGGGTGAGGAGACTCCAACATGAGATTCCTCACTCTAGATCTAATCCTTCCTTAAGCTTCTTCTTTCCATCTGCTTCCGTACTGTACTCTTCTTTGCACTCTACTCTTTGTTTCTTTTCTTCTGCCTGCCTGCTACCAATACTCTTTTCTTATTTTCTTCCATTTCATTTCTAATTTTATTTTTGTCTTTCTTATTTTCATTCTTTCTTCTTCATGTCTCTCAAAACTCTCCTCTTCCTAATTGTCACCATTGTCCTTGTAAAATCTGTCAAAACTCATTTCTCAATCTATTTCTGGTAAGAAAACTTGCCAACCATCATCTCATTTCCTGTAATAACCTGACAATGTTACCTCAAATCTACGGTCCAACAGCTTGCTCCTATTCCATGTCTCAGTCCTGAATATTCTCACTCTGCTCTACCTGTCTGATCTCTCTTAACCTTTCTATCTCAGCTAGCTGTTGGTATCTCTCTCTCTGCTTCATTCTCTCAAGTCTCTCCACTGTCTTTGCTGTTTTGTTTCAAACCTTGAAATCTAGGCCATTGGTTTTAGTCCTCTGCCTCAAAACTTTAAATATTGTAACGGTTAAAAGCTGAAATCTCACCAAAAAACTCAAAATCTGCAAGATGAAAAAACCAAAAGGAGCAACTGACTACTTCCACCAAGTTGCCTTAAAGGCTGAAGTTGATGCCATAACCCTTCTCAACAACAAAAACTACTCCATATGGCGAGACAAGATGCTTATACTTTTTGATCTCAAGGATATCAAGGACACTATTACAAGGAATACAGGACAACTATCTGTCAAACAGGACCAAGAAATCAGGGCAGTTCTCCTTTCAAAATTAAACAGCACAATGCACGCCAATGTGGTCAGTTCAACTAACTTGAAATTGTTAAAATTACTCTGGGCTGAAATAACTTGTTGATTTGCTTCTTCCAAGAAAGCCAACCGGGATAGAATATTCAATCACTTCCTTCACATCATCTTCAAAAAAAACACCATTGATGGTTTTGTAACTGAAACAAATAAGGCCCTTGCTGGAATGAATGATGTGGGTATGGAGCTGCCCAATGACATTCTTGCCTACCTAGTCCTCTTCAAATTTCTGCCTGTCCTCAAGAATATCAAACAAAAAATCATGCATGTGGAGAAATTCATACCAATCAATGTGGTCTTCAATCACCTAGTTCAATATAATAACAAATGTAAGGCTCAACAGAAAGTGTCCAAAAACACTTCCAATATCTCTCTAGTGACAACAAGGTCTCAAAAAACAAAAGAAGATAAGAAGGTGAGGATGCAATGTAAAGAAGGCTATCAAAATCCCAATGCTCCTCATCCTGAATCCTTGTGTTTTAACCTAAATCCTCAAATTGCCCCCAGTTGGTTGATTGAACAACAAAATGAATGGAAAAACAAGAATAAGAAACAAAAAAAAACCATCAACTATCATTCTCTCCTGACACTCTGGATCAACATGGACAACACTCCCAACCTCCTCCTGGACTCTGGTGCAAACATACATGTGTTTAATGATCTCAAATACTTTACAGACCTACCTCACTGATTTTCCTTTACATTCAAAGGATGAAAACCCCAAAAAAATCATCAATATACTCAAAGTTCAATTCAAAAGACTCAAATACTATCCGTCAGAAATCTACTCAGACAAAGGCACTGAATTCAAAAAATTCACACTTAAGGAATTTGCCAAAGCAAAACACATTAAGCTACTCACCTCTGAACCTTATCATTCTCAACATTACAGCCAAGCTGAAAGAGAAAATCAAAATATTGTGGAGTTGGCCCAATCTACCTTTTCCTCCCCTTGATTACCAAAAAATTACTGGCACATTGTCATGAGAAACTGCTCCTTCATGCTCAATCAAATACCAAGAGAAGGTGATCACCTTTCTCCTTGAGAGCTTATGTTTGGTAGGAAACTCCCTGCCAGCTACCTGAGACCTGTAGGTTCTCCTCTGGTCTACCTTGAAAACCACATCCAAAAAGGACGCAATTTTGATGAGAAAAGATCCAAGGGAATACTAGTTGGGTTCAATCCTACCTTCCACTCTTAACTTTTTGTTAACTCATTAAGTTCTGTTCTTAAAACTAAGCATGTCACCTTCCTCAAAACTCACAAAACCAACTCCCCTCTTCTTGAATCATCTGGAATGGATATCTTCTCTCAAGCTTATTGAGTCTCTAACAAATCCAATTTCTCCTCACCAGAAAAACAATTTGTGGCTAGGGATCCTGACAGTGAGTCTCCAGAATCTGACTCTAATTGTGACAAATCTGCCTCTCTCAACTCAGAATCTTCAGACTCTCCTCAACCAGAACCTTCTCAACTCCCTTCTCCTGTTCCTATTAACCAAGAGGCCTATCAAAAAAAAAAAAAAAAAAAAAAAAAAAAAAAAAAAAAAAAAAAAAAAAAAAAAAAAAAAAAAAAAAAAAACAAGAAACTCAAAAAACCCAATGTTATGGATTCCACCACTACTAAAACCTCCTTCATACAAGGCCGCGCAGAAGTTTCCAGAGTGGCCCAAGTGGGAGAAAGCTTTGGAAGAAGAACTAGAATCTATCAAATCACAGGAAGGATGGGAAAAGAATTATGTAATGCCTGGAAATATTCTAAACACTCCGTGGGTTTTTAAAGTGAAAGAAAATTGTCACAGATAACCTGTGAAATACAAAGCAAGACTATGTGTTCAAGCAATCAATTTCTTGGAATTGACTATGATTAAACCTGGGCGCCTACCGGAAAACTTGGCTCATTGTGTATTGCTCTTCTGTATGGTCTGAAAGAGAAGATGACGTTCACACAGTTTGATGTCAAGGGTGCCTTCCTCCATGCCCCTCTAAATGAAACGGTCATTATCAAGACTCCTGAAGGCTTTCACAGAAAATCCCCATACCTCAAGCTGAAGAAGTCTCTATATGGTCTCAAACAATCTCCCAAAAATTGGTACAAAACACTAACTCTTTGGATCAAAGCTCAAGGATTTCAAGAATCCAGCAGCAACCCGTGTATATACATCAATGCCAACTCAAAGGAAGTCCTCTACTTTGATGAAGATGATCTTATCCACGTTGTAAGAAACAAGAACTTCACATTCAATTTTCTCAATAGATTCAAGAATTCCTCCTGTCACCCTCCAAATACTATTCTTGGAATGCTGATGGAAGTGGATAATTATTGAATTCTACTTAGCCAACCTAATCATATAGATTGTGTTTTGGACAAATTAGGCCTCTCAGACTGTAGAGACACCCACTCACCGCTCCCTCAAAATATTCACCTTGAGCCAGCCTTGGATGAAGACCACAAGGAGTTTGTAAAACTCAACATCAAATTTTTGTCTTTCACCGGACTTCTTAACAATCTTGGTCAGTATACTTGCCCAGGCATTGAATTTGTGGTCTCAAATCTGGCAAGGTTTAACTCCAAACCTGGCAGGAACCATTGGAGGGAAGCATGCAAGGTCTGGAAGTACCTCAAGCCTACCAAGAACCTCAAACTCATCCTGAGTTATAATCCCAGGGAGGAATGATTTCCGGCTATAGTGACGCTAAGTGGGGAGAAAATCCACCCTTGAGGAAATCCCAAACCGGCTTCATTGTATTTCACTATGGCAGTCCTATTTTCTGGAACTCCTCCAGGCAAAGGAATTTCACCTACTCTTCTACAGAATCTAAACTCAATTCTACCCTTGACTGCTTCCTCAAGCTCAAGTGGATTACCCACTTAGTAAGTGAAATTTATCTATTTCCCAAGATCAAGCCCATTATATACATTGACAACAAAGGACTGGACAACAAAATCAAATGCTTTGGGTTGCACTCTAAATCTTTTCATATTGACATCAAGACCAAAGTCCTAAGAGAAGATTACAACAATTTGGAGTACAATCTGTCTCTCATCTCTACTGAATCAATGGTTGCCAACTCCATAACTAAGGCGTCTAGTTGTAACTCCCTCCACCTCCTTTGAAAATCTATTTTTTCCCTTGTCAACAACTAATCATCAGTATCCTCTTGTCGCCTTACCAGTCACAAGGGGTGTTGAGATCTCAGTTTGCCTACATTCCATCTACAGCGCTCCTGCGGGGTGTGGAGACTCCAACATGAGAGTCCTCACTCTAGATCTGATCCTTCCTTAAGCTTCTTCTGTCCATCTGCTTCCATACTGTACTCTACTTTGCACTCTACTCTTTGTTTCTCTTCTTCTGCCTGCCTGCTACCAATAATCTCTTATTGTTTTATTCTGTTCCCTTTCTTCTTTTATTTTTGTCTTTCTTATTTTCTTTCTTTCTCCTTCATGTCTCTCAAAACTCTCATCTTCATAATTATCACCATTGTCCTTGTCAAATCTGTCAAAACTCATTTCTCAATCTCTGTCTGGTAAAACAACTTGCTATCTGTCATCTCATTGCCTGGAATAACCTGACAATGTTACCTCAAATTCATGGTCCAACAGCTTGCTCCTATTCCATGTCTCAGTCCTGAATATTCTCACTCTTCTCTACCTGTCTG
Organism: Puccinia polysora; assembly: GCA_025617555.3. Taxonomy (NCBI): domain Eukaryota; kingdom Fungi; phylum Basidiomycota; class Pucciniomycetes; order Pucciniales; family Pucciniaceae; genus Puccinia; species Puccinia polysora. Next base: position 25,363,308 of record CM062632.1, on the reverse strand, counting down.
ATCTCTCTTAATCTTTCTATCTCCACTAGATGTTGGTATTTCTCTCTCTGCTTCATTCTCTCAAGTCTCTCTGCTGTCTTTGCTGTGTTTTTTCTAACCTTGAAATCTAGGCCGTTGGTTTTAGTCCTCTGCCTCAAAACTTGGAATCTTGTCAGTATGAAAGAGAAAACATGAAACAAATAGATGAGTCTTGCAAATAAGAAGTTCAAGTTGATTTTGATTAGTTGCAACACTTTGTGGGGCCTATTGAGCTTCCAATTTCGGACAAATTGTTTTTACTGTAAGGGCTTTTCTTTATTTTACTTCTTGGGTTATGGCAGGTGATGTGATTGAATAAGAGAGATGGCAGAGTATGATTCTGCAGTAGGAGTTTTAAGTTTATAGCATTAGATTTCTGGATTTTTGTGTTGATGAATGATGATGATTGTAAGACCAAGAGGAAGACTTCCATACCCTGTATTTATAGACAATCAGCGTCAGGCAGAGTAGTTCTCAGCTTAAGATGTTTTTCCATTTTCTCCAGTCCTTGTGCTGCCGCTGAGACAACCAGTTGAGACAGAGAATGAACTGTATCAGTTCACATCCTCAAGGGTCTTGGTTGGAACAGCTATGCCTTGATTTCCTTACCACAGTCCATATCTACGCCATGAGTAGGGGTTCTTCCTGACCCTCTTTTAGAGAGAGATTATGTGCCCATAATTTGGTTGAGGATTTTGGTACATATGTGGCTGAGTGTCATCTTGAAAATTTCAAGGATTCTGGGAGAAGCATTGGAATTCCAGAAAAGGTGTGGGGGTAAAAAGAGCAACAGTTCAAAGAGGGGGTTGCATTGCATGGAATCAAAAAAAAAGTAAATAAAAAAACCATCATTAGTCATTTTATAATGAAGGTAGGTCATAAACAAACAAAGAAAAAAAATACTGGGCAATGATAAAAACAAATAAAAAGATGTGTCCCTTTTTTTAATCATTGGGGAGGAGAGCAAGGGGGGTGTCTGATCATGAGAAAACAATAAAACAATCATTTGCTTTTTGTTCAACCAATTTTTTGCTTGCCCTACAAGGTACAATGAGGAGGGGAAGGAGTGGAATGGGGGGGACAGTCATTTTCAAATGATTGATAAATTTTTCACCTGCGGTTCAATCAATCAAACTGCAAAAAATTGATTGTTTTTTTGAAGTTTGATTGATTTTGAATCAAGGAAAAACAAGCAGGAGGGCTCACCAAAGGCAGAGGAGGAGGAAAGCTGGCTGGATGGAGCTGGGGGGATTGCAAAGGAAGTGGTAAGGAAGGGGATAAGCAAGGAGAACCAAGTAGAGCAGAGTGAATGAGGGGAGGTGGACTCACCGCAGAGGTTTGATAGTGGTTGGGTGGGAGGTGGAGTTTGGAGGTGGGTGTGTTCTTGGTGAGGTGGGTGTGTTGGTGAGGTTGGTGAGGTTGGTGAGGTAAAGGTTGTGGTGAATTGGTGAGGATTGGAAGGTTGTGGTGGTGAGTGAGGTGGTTTGGTGAGGAGGAGGAAGGAGTGGAACAGTGAGTGAGTGGGGTGAGTTGGGTGGTTTGGTGAGTGGTGATGTATGAGGTGGAGGTTTTTTGTTTTTTAAAAATCCACCAAAGAAAAAAAAACCCAAGTCAGCCAATGATTCTTAGTTGAACAAAACCAGAATCACTGTGACATTATTTTTTTACCTATTTTAAAACTGAATGCTAATCATCAAAGTGAAAAAGTGTGAGGGGTAGAATCTACTCTCTCATGGAAGAAGATGTTGGGATATCTCCAGTGTTTCTTTCCTCTCTTTATGTTTCTTACCAGTGTTTCTTTCCTTTATTTTTCTTTCTTAATAGCCTCTCTTAATTCCTTGACATTGCCACTGTATCCATCCTCTTATCCTCCTTGCAATTGTGTCCTATTTCTATCCCATCTGCCTCTAACATCATTTTTCAGTCTCCTACCTCTGTTTCATCCTTTTAAACATCTTGTGTGTCACCCATTTTTGAAACTTACTGTTTTTCAGTCACCTGAGGACAGAGATCAAGGAAGACAGAAGGATTCTTCCCTCATCCTTCTGCTCCCCTGTTTCCCTGAGTGTCCTCAGGTTAGTTTTTTGTTCTTCTTTTTTTACTTTTCTAATCTTTTTCAATGTCACTGTTCTCCTTCTGCTCCTGTTTTTCTCTGAGTTTCCTCAGTTTCCTCAGTGTCCTCAGCATCCTCAGGTCAAGAACCTCATCAGGTATTAGCCCAGACTTGAAACCACAAACCTGACAACTTCATAAGGATTGAAACCCTGACCTTTGATTTCTCTCATTGTATTACTGACATGGAAGAATCAGTCAACTCAAACCCAGTGTTGAAAAAGCCTACCATCATTCCTCTCAGCTTTCCAGGATCAGAGCCCAACTATCTTTGCTGGGAAATGATTCTGAGAATCTACTTCCAAGCTTCCGGCATTGGATATCTTCTCAACAACAACCTTAAAAAAACTGATCAAGTAACCTGGTCCAAAGACAACCTGGTGGTATGCTCAGTCATCTCACAAACCATCAATCCATCCAACTTTCAGTACATACAAAAATTTGAAGAAAGCCCCCTTGGCATGTGGAATGCCTTAAAGGAAGCTCATCAAGACAACTCCTTGGGATGACATAAGTAATTGCTACAAAACTTTCTCCTTACCAAACTGAAAAACAAAGAAATGCCAGTGCACCTGTTGGAGATCATCTCATATGGAGAGAAAATCTCCTCCCTTGTCACCTCTGGAAACCAATTGACCGCAGAAAACCTCCAATCAACAGCCATACTCCTATCACTCCTAGAAAACTGGCTTGGATGTGTCTCAAGCTTGATGGACAAGGAATCAATTTCATCCTCAAAAATTATCATGGCCTTGAAACAAGAGCACTTGAGAAGATAAACCCGCAATGAAGAAGTCATGGTCAACTCAACCCACAGTCAGTTGTCCAGCAAAAAAAGCTCATCCTGTGGAGATCACTTGTTGCAAGGATCTAGAGGACCCTCACGCATCTAATTTTGTACCAACTGCAAAACTAAAGGAAACTCCTTTTCCCAATGTATGTATGTCATTGAAGCTCCAGAAAAGCCAAAAGAAAGGCTCAAAGTGGTAAAGATTGAAACATAAGATCAACTAAAACAGCAAAGTCAAATATGAGAAAGGTTGCCATTACCCATAACTCAGATGAAGACAACTTGAATAACTTCTCAGACTCTGGGATCATTGTACATGCAGGATCAACAAAGTGAAATCTCACCCACTCAAATGTGAACCTCAAAAGAGACTTCAACCTTGACTTGGGATGCTCAATGTCAATGACCCTATATTCCTGTCAGCTTGACAACAAAAAAAGCAAACTTAAACCCATTTTCCTTGCCAATGGATCAACCATCACCTCCACTGAGGAAGGGCTACTGAATCTTATGTTCTGAAAGACAAAATCAATTCTGGTTCCCAAACTCAATGAACCGCTCATTTCAGTTTCAAGCATATACAAAGCTGGTTTTTTGATTGTTCCCTCAAAGGACAAATGCAGAATCTACAATGCAAATGCAGAGATCCTGAAAGGACAAGCTACATGATTGGGATATTGTAATGGCAATCTTTACTACCTTCCTCAAGAAGATGTGAGAAATAATGAACTATCCAACTAAACCGTGCACAAACTACTGACAAAAGCCTTGATGGATACTACTGCAGGCTATCTAATCTCAAACTCAAATCATTAAGAAAATACCTGAAATCAAAAAGCATAATTCCTCATCCCTACAACAAACTCAAAGTTCAACAATGCCAAAAGTGTTTCAAGTCAAAGATTTCCAGGACTCCGTTCCACACACACCTGAGTTATTTTTCTATCCGTCCAGGCCAACTGATCCATTTCAATGTCTGTAGCTTTGAAACTCAGTCAAGAGAAGGATACAAGTACTTCATTACTTTTATAGACAAATTCTCAAAGGAACTCTTTGAATACCCCATTTGACTCAAATTGGACATCCTCCAATGTTCAAAACTCTTTATATTGTTTTTTAAAAACCAATATCAAACTAAAATCTTCTCTCTTTGCACCAAAAATGGAGGGGAATACATGAACAAACCCATGAAAGACTTCCTCTCTTTAAACAGTATTGTTCACAAACCCAGTCAACCTCACTCCCCTCAACTCAAAGGTGTTACGGAAAGCTCCAACAGAAACATCAAAAACTTAATACAAGCCTTTCTAGGGTCATTTAATCTTCTCAAGTCCTTTTGGTTTGAAGCTCTCTGGCACGCTCTGTTTCCTTTTAATTCATTTCCATGAAAAACCCCTCAGGGATTTGTCTCCCCTAATTACATCCTTTGCTGAAAAGACACTCCTGTCTTATATCTTCAAACTTTTGGTTTTTTAACCTGGTATCATGTCCCAAAAGCAAATTGCGCTAAACTGGAAAACAAGGCCAAACCAGCTCTTCTCCTCTCCAACCTTCACCAAGGGAACAGATACCAACTCCTAGATTTGAGTACCTGTGTCACCATCAAATTGCGTGATTTTATCTTCAAAGAATCCTAATTCCTTATGCCAACCCGTCCAGCTTTACCTCCTGTCATCCATCCCTAAGCATCAATCTTCCCTTGGCCAGATGCACCAACTCAAAAGACTCCCCCCTTGCCACATCTCATCTCTCCAAATTCCCCCCCCCCCTCCCCGGCCCCTACACCACCCTCCCCTCCGCCCCCTTCTCCAGCCGTGCCCGCTCCCTTGTTGGTTGAATCTCCTCCTGCAGCTCCTCCCCCAATACATCCTACACCTCTGGCAAACCTTTCCTGCCCCCGCTCCACCAGCATCAACTCCTCCAAGTCAGGATTTCTCCCCTCTCTGCCATGTATTCCCCCCCCCCACCCTCTGCCATCCTTCCAGCCTCCCCGTTGTCTCTTGTTTGTTGCTCCTCAAGGCTCCAACTACCACCCACTCCCTTTGGAAATTAATCCTGGTTTGTCTCCGTTAAAGAAAACATTGTTGCCCCCACAACATGGAAACAACTGACCAAATCCCTCCATTGTTGTCGCTGGATATTGTTGGCCTAGGGAGAGATGACTTCTCTTTGGGGCATGAAGACCTGGAAGCTCATCCCTCCTCCTGAGGGGCTTAAAATCATAAGATGTAAGTTGATATTTAAGGTAAAACACCGGGAGGATGGCTCCATTGTGAAGCTGAAGGCGCGGCTTGTTGCAATGGATTTCTCCCAAATTCAAGGTCTGGATTTTTCTGAGGTCTTTGCTCCCACTCTCTGTCTCAAAAATTTACGTCTTCTCCTCTCTCTCCTGGGTCAGTCATCAGATTGATTTCCAAGCAGCCTTCCTCAATGGACATCTTGAAAAACCCATCTACATGTCCCAAACTTCTGGCTTCAAAGATCCCAATCGCCCAAACTGGGTCTGCAAGGTCACCCATGCCATCTTTGGTCTGAAACAATCCCGGCGTAAATGGAATATCAAGCTTGATGACGCCCTTGTCTCCCTGGGCTTAACACAATCCTTCTACGACCCATCCCTCTACTTCTGACTCAAAAAAGGAGTTCTCATGGGGCCATCACTGCCCATGTTGATGACCTTGCGGTTGTTGGGACCTCCCCTTTTGTTCAGGAGTTCTTGAAATGCATTGGCTCAAAATTCAAGATTGGCGCGGACAAAGACCTTTATATCTTTCTCTCAATCTCCATCCGCCACAATTGCTCCTCTTGGTCCTTCTCTCTCTCTCAATCCCACTGCATTTAATCAGTCTGCTCATCTTTGATTCCTGCCAATGAATCCAAGAACTTTCACTGCCCAACCAATGGTCACTTCAATTCCCTGATGTGAAGCTCAGAAAATGAGGCCATGGCACCTGTGCGCTACAAACAACTGATTGGGTCCCTTCTTTGGATCTCCCAATGCACAAGCCCCAAATTCACCTTTGCTGTCAACAAGCTCTCCCAGTTCCTCAAGAATCTGTTGCTTGCTCACTGGAATTCTGCAATCTGAGTTCTGCGCTAACTTTGAACCACTCGCAGTCTTTTTCTCACTCTTGGAGGCTGCAACCTTGGCTTTGAGGGATTTGCCAATTTTTACTGGGCTGAAGAATTTGGCAACCAGAAGTCCACTTCTCTTTCACTCTTTTGCATGGGCTCCGGTACCATCTCTTGGAAGTTGAAAAACAGCCTACGTTTTCCCTCTCAAGCACTGAGGCCGAGTAAAAAGCCCTGTCAGATGCCTGCAAAGAGGTCCTGTGGCTTTGAAATCTCCTCTCCAAACTTCATCTCCAAGAGGTCAATCCTGGCCCGCTTTTTGTCAACAACAGCAGTGCTGAAGCTCTTTCCCGCAACCCTCAGCATCACTCGCAAACCAAACACATTTACCCTAGGCATCATTCTATTTGTGAGTGTGTTTTCCAGCGCGTCTTTTTGGTGCAACACGTCTTGACCTCAGAAATGCTTGTCAACCTACTTACCCAGCCTATCTCTTGTATAAATATTCAAGCTCAACCAGTTTGTGTTGGTATCTCTTGATGTGATCAGCAAGGGGGGGTGTTGGGATATCTCCAGTCTTTCTTTCCACTCTTTATGTTTCTTACCATTGTTTCTTGATATCATCTCTTCTTTTCTTGACATGGCAACTGTATCCTTCCTCTTCTCCTCCTCAAATTTGTGTCCTATTTCTATCCCATCTGCCTCTACTATGATTTTTCAGTCTCCTACCTCTGTTTTATCCTTTCAAACTTCTTGTGTTTCACTCGTTTGTGACACTTACTGGTTTTCAGTACCTGAGGACAGTGCTCAAGACAGGCAGAAGGTGTTGCTGATGCCCCAGCTGGGAGCACAACGGCAACTGCGGAAAACCCGCAGGAGAAGTGATGAGGCGCAGAGGGGAGTAAAGACCAAGGTTGGCCATTGGAGGAAAAGGAAGGGGAGACCAAGAAGGAACAAAATAATCATGCCCTCCCCTCCTCTCAAGATCAAGGTCATCCACCCTGTTGCCTGGAGCTCAAAAAACCTCAATCTCACCGGGACAAGCAAATTCAGGAGGAGCATAGTCACCCAATTTTCTCCTACCTCTTGTATACATCTAGGCCGGTGAGACTCAGCTAGTAGAGCAGCATCTAAAGGTATCAGCCAAGCTTCTTCCTTTTATCACTCCCTCTTCCTCTCAAGTGTTTTCTTGCTGTTTAATTGTCTTCATTACATATCACTCATTGTTTGTCTCACTATCACGCTGTAAAAGATAGTCTTATTTCTATAAGAGCTACCTTAACCGTCCATGACTGCAATAAAAAGTCACTTATTCTCTCAGAAGGATTATTATCTCATCCTTCTTGTCCCGTATTTTTCTGAGTACACTCAGTACCCTCAGTATCCTCAGGTCAAGAAACTCAACAGAAAATGAGGGACAAGATGAGATAGGGATGACTTTAGGAGGATTGGGAATATCTTCTTCAAATATTTTTTCCCATTAATCTTTGATTTTGGCCAGAAGGTTGTGAAGGATTACACAACTGATAATCCAATTGACAACTGATGATCCAGTTGATGGGGATCTTCATGTCTTTGGGAGTTTGAAGCTGGTTTTGCATTTCCCTTGAGCTGGCCCATCTTCCTTTCAGCACACCAATTGCATGTTCAATCCAAACGTGTGATTGAGCAAGATAATAATTGAAAAAAGTTTTTTGTAGATCATTGGAAGAAAACTCTCAATAAGCTGCAACAATATATTTCCCAGAGAATAAGTTGAATTGGCTAGAAGGTATTGATCTTGAGGAAGGGGAAATTTTGTTGACTGAGATTTTATGAAAAAATTGAAAGGATTTCTCATATTTATTTGGAATTTTTTGCATGTATCCAGGGCCTCAAAAAATTCAATACAATACAAAAAAAATTCAAATTAACAAATCCATTGCAATTTTTTTTATACTTGGCAATAAAACTCACCCAAATTATTTTTGAAATAAATTTAGAATTGAATATAAAGATTCAACTAAAAATTATTTTGACTGCTTTTCAAATTTTTTACCCAAAAAATTATATGTGACAACAAAATAAATCCAAAAGAAAAGTGGTCTTCCACATTTTTATTCTCCCTTTTGTCATATTTTAATACATAAAAAGAAAAAATAAGGATAAAAATATTAAATTTTATATGAATATGATTGGTTTTATGTTTCCACTGGATTATCTAGGAGAGAGAAAAACCTCATTACCAATCTCTAGATTTTTCTGATTAATTTCTTTCAAAAAATTTTAATTTTTGGTAACAAAGCTTTTCAAAAGAGGATATAATTTGGGAGCTGGCAAATGATCACACTTGAACTTGAAGGAGAATATATGTTGAAATATTCTAAAAGAATGGAGCCAATAGGAGAAGATTTTGAATATGGAGTGGGAGGGGAATTCAGAGGAAGATAAGTGCAAGGAATTAATGAAGAAAACAAAACCACTGAAGACTTATATGTTTTAGCCACAAGTAAACCATAGAATTGAAGTTTAATCCACATATTTATGGGAGCTGGGACAGAAAGGTGGTTCAGTTGCCTTCTAGCTTCTTGGAAACTTTTACCCCAGATTTCATGCTGTAATCTTGTTTTCTTGAAAATTGAGTTTGAACCAAGCTCTTTTACCATTGGCCAATGTTAAATTTGTGACCTCACAACCCTTGATATGCACATGGCTATTTTTAACTCAGGTGGTTTCTTAATGTCCATTTGCAACCCATTCTGGGTTGCAACCGGCACCATGCGACCCATTTTGGGTAGTGAAGGGCAAAAAAAAATTAATTCAATTGTTTATTTATTTTATTTATACATATATATTATTTATATTTATATTTTCAATTTGATTCAATTAGGGCATTATTTTTCTCACACATCCAACCCTTTATTTCATGCATTTTGATGTTGGCGCACGGTTGTGCCCCTTTGGTATTTCATGCAAAAATACTTTATTTCATGCAACTTTCAAGAATTCATTTTTTTTGGAATTCTGAATGCGCAGCCCCCTAGAAGAGGCTATTGAAACCCTAAAAAAAACTTTGGTAATTTTGGAGCCATTAGAACCCCTTCAAAAATGCAATCAAAAAATGAAAAAACTCTGTACAAACAAATTATTGCATGGGTTTTTGGATCATCATTTTGGCAATTTTGATTTTTTTTTTTTTTTAAGCTGCCATAAATTTCAACCAAAATTGATGGGTTCTTCTTTTTTTTCATATTTTTTGGATGTATCCTTCCACCTTAAAAAATTCCTTCAAAAAACACAAGAAATCAAAAAAAAATCAAATTTCCCTTTGGACATTTGAATCCTTTTATTTTCCTTTTTATTTCATTTTTTTGGGTAATTCAAGCGATCAAAAAGTTCAAATAAAATTTAAAGAGAGTTCAAATACTCTTTTCAGATCTTTTGGATGCATTATTTTACCTTAACAAGTTCCTTCAAAAAAGCGAAAAATTCAAAAAATTCAATTTTCTCATTTGACTTTTGGATCCTTATGTTTGCCTTTTTGACTTATTTTTTTTTGGTGTTTCAAGCATTGAGAGTTGTAAAGCAACTTTTCAAGAGCTTTTTAAATTATTTTTCAGGATTTTTGGATTTCATTTTTGACCTTTGAAAATTCCATCAAAAAACCAAAAAATTCAAAAAATTCATCATTCTCACTGGATTTTTGAATCCTTTTTTGGCCTATATAATTGTTTTTGTTGGGTTATTCAACCTTTTAGAATTTTGTATTTTAAAGAACAAAAATTCATCAATCCTTTTTGAAGATCATCTGCATTCTTGCATACACTTCACAAGCTTCATTCAAAAAAATTAAAATAAAGAACAAATATGGATACAAATATTAAAATTCATTCAACTATGATTGGTTTTATTTGTCTAATTGATTTTTGTGGAGGGAAGGAAAAATCATTACCAAGATCCAAATTTCTCTGAACAAAATTTCATCCACATATTTATGGGAGCTGGGCCAGAAATTTAATTCAGTTGCCTTCTTTCTTCTTGGAAATTTTCACCCCAGATATCACACAGTAATCTTGGGTCCTTGAAGATTGGGCTTGAATCAAGCTCTTTCACCATTTCTTTGCTGACTTCAATCCACTCTTCTGATTTCCTCTCCAAACTAATGGCTGCTGCTTTAAAGCCAAATTTCCCATCCCCTATTACATCTTGAACATGTGATCTATGTGGAATGGCTTTTTTGGGGGAAATAAAATCTTTCTATGGGAACTAACAACAAAAATCAGAATTTTCTATAAAAGAAAATATGGCTTAAAGATAAAACTCACTTCTTCAATTGAGAATTGGTCAAAGATTCCAGAAGAATAATACAATAATTTTTAGGAAACCTAGAGGAAAAACCCAAAAGAAATCAGAAAAAATTAAAAAATGAGAACATATCAAATGTACTCACTTTCTCACTCATTGTTGCTTCTGTTTGTGCTAATACCTTCCTTCCAGGAGGAAGTTAAGGAGCATCACCATCTTCATTGGATACCTTTATTCTCTTGATTCTTGTCCCAGGATTGTATTCAGGAGAAGCAACATGCTAACTCACAATGGCTCCAGACCTCTGATAAAAGTTTGGATGAAAAAATTAATGAGAAAGAATATCCAAAAAACAAAAAACATTAAAAGAAAATGAAAGCTCATCATCTTAATAACATCCACATCTGGTAGCTCTTCATATGCTGAATCTTCCCCTTCATCTTAATCTGGCACCTCTTCATATTCTGAATATTCCTCTTCAGTCAGAAATTCACCCTATATGAAAAAAATGACAAGGACTCATTAATAAAAACAATCCATTTCAGAAGAAATAAGTATAGATATAAAATTACCTCTACCTCTGATTCCTCCTTCTTTTTTCCCTTCCCCTTCCCCTATACGGCCTTCCACCTTCTTGAAACCTGAGCACATAGGAAAAAAATAATTATTATAAAATTTGATATTTTTTTTCCAAAAAATGGTGACCAACCTTTGAATTTGCTATGAATTTCTTCTTTTGACTTCTTCTCCTCTTTGTTTATTCTAAATATTCATAACCAGGTGGATCTCTTTTACTTGAGGTCTGAGAGATCTTCTTGAACTTATTGGATTCTCCTTTGGGTCTTCCTCTTACTTTGGATCTTTGAGTGGAATTGGGCTCTTGAATCAGAGTGAGTTGATATATTCTACTGTATAGCTTCTTGCTGGCATTCATATAATATAGCTGTTCTCCAGTTGGAAACTTGCTGAATTATTCAAACAGTTCAGTGAAATATCAGTTTTCATTACTGTCTTTGGTTGGAAACTCAATTTTTTCTGATTCTTCAGTTTCATCAGGCTCCAGATTTAATTTGAGACAGAAAAATCAAAATAAAAATGGAAATTATTAATTTGAGGTTAAATCCAAAAACAAAAACAAAAACAAACCAAAAACAAAAACAAAAACAAAAACAAAAAACAAAAAAAACTTGCTGATAAGGCTGCTTTTACATTCCATTGAGGATGAAACTTTTGAATTTCAAAGATTCCACCCTTTCTTATATCCAATTTGACTTTGTAAATACAATTCCTACCCATGTAAGAAGAGTAATCACAGTTGTTGCAATTGGTGGAACATTCAGGAACTTGATGAAATGAATGGATGGTTTTGAGGGCATAGTGGCTGATTTTTTCTGATAGATGATCCACACAGTGAGGCAAAGCAATGATATTATTTAATTGTTTCTGAGAGACTTCAATAGCTTTCTCATGTTTTTGGATGGTGATTGAAATGTAAATTTTTTAGAAATAAATTATAGAAAGAGCCAATAGATGAATTGATGAACTGTTTGATGTAGGAGTGAAGACGTTCTATTCTTGAGGTACTTGTGTTTCCAAAGTGAAATTGTTTTTTTCCAAATAGGAGAGGAATTTTCTTTTGAGATGAATTCAGTTCTCAAGAAGGTAGTCAGAAGTTGAGGAATTTCAGACAACAAAAATTTTGGTAAAGCTTTCTTGATAGCTTGATTTAGATTTTGAATGGATCAACTGATGCCATTGTTTCTGAAAAAGCTTCCATTCATCTTCTTACTTGAAGTGCTTTCTGCATTGGGTTTGAATAATTTTGTAAATAAGCCAGAGACATAGAAGATGATGAGAGGAAGGGAAAAGTGTTTCAATTGAACTAATAAGTTCTTGTTCCTTTTCTGTAACAATCACACTAGGTTCTGTATCTTCCAAAATTTCCTGAAATTGATTCAGGGCCCATTCATAGTTCTGTTTTTTCTCTAGAGATCAAAAACAGAAGGCAACTGAAAAACTTCTTGGAAAATTTTTTACCCCAAGAATATGAAGAAGGGGCATTCCAAACTTGTTTTTTTTTCTATGTACAGTCCATCATTATAAAAGTTGGGAAAAGTTTGATAATTTTCATGGAATCAGGGTGTGACTGAATAAAGAAGTGATTTGACCATCCACATTTTTCATTTTGTAGAAAAAATAATAATTCTGGAGTTCCAGTATGAGGGCTTAAACAGGAGTTTTGCCATTAAGGGCATTTTTCTTTTTGAACTTGGGATCTTTTATTTTAAATAGTATTTAGATTTTTATGGAAAGGATATGATAAGTTTAGTATAAGAGAGTTGAGAATTTTTAATGGGGGAAATCCAGCTTTCATTAAATTTTGAACCATCTCCTGTTGCTTCCCTTGTATTCTTCTTTGTATTGGATGAGCGGAAGGATCATTTGAAGGTGGATGGTTTTGGTCTGGACATATACCATTATCACCCAGACATCCAATCTTTTGGAAAAATTTCCTGATAATATGAAAGTACCATTGGTCTTTCTTGATTTTTTTAAATTTTTTGTATCTTTTCTGGGTTTATATTCCCCAAATTTATCACATTGATAAGTGTTTGTATATTTCTTGGAATTGGATACTCTGGTAGATATAGCATATCCATGAGACTTTGTGCATGATTGGATAGCTTCAACCAGCTCCTCCTTTTCATTATATGATAGCTCAGGAGGGGGAAGCAGAGGGGGAGAATCAGGAGTTTGAGTAGATTAAGAAGTATCAAGAGGAGTTGTATCACTATTTTGGTTAGATGAGATAATTGTTAATGGGCCTGGTGAAACAGTTCTGAAAAGTGGGTGGATTTTTTCTTGAGTAATTGAAAAAAGAGGTTTTATTTGTCAAAAATGAAGTTGAGATATTAGCTGATAGTTGAGAAATATATTGAGAAGAAATTGGGTTCAAAAAGGTATTCAGAGACTTGATATAAGAGGGAAAAGCATTTTTTGAAATTATCTGGAGTGTTGAGTTATTTTGTAGAGGAGTGGTGATGGATTATGAGTGGGTTGTGTTGTGGTGTGGAGATGAGTGGTGTGGTGAGATGAGGTGACGTGAGATGAGATGAGATGAGGTGTGGTGTAGTGTGGTGTGGTGTGGTGTGGTGTGGTGTGGTGTGGTGTGGTGTGGTGTGGTGTGGTGTGGTGTGGTGTGGTGTGGTGTGGTGTGGTGTGGTGTGGTGTGGTGTGGTGTGGTGTGGTGTGGTGTGGTGTGGTGTGGTGTGGTGTGGTGTGGTGTGGTGTGGTGTGGTGTGGTGTGGTGTGGTGTGGTGTGGTGTGGTGTGGTGTGGTGTGGTGTGGTGTGGTGTGGTGTGGTGTGGTGTGGTGTGGTGTGGTGTGGTGTGGTGTGGTGTGGTGTGGTGTGGTGTGGTGTGGTGTGGTGTGGTGTGGTTTGGTGTGGTGTGGTGTGGTGTGGTGTGGTGTGGTGTGGTGTGGTGTGGTGTGGTGTGGTGTGGTGTGGTGTGGTGTGGTGTGGTGTGGTGTGGTGTGGTGTGGTGTGGTGTGGTGTGGTGTGGTAATGGGATGGTGTGGTGGGGGGTGATGGGAGGGTGGAAGAGGTCAAGGGAGTGGTTTATAAGATAATTGGAGCACTCCAAGATGGGTGGAGATCACAGGAAAACACTTTCAGTCATATTTAATTTATGCATGTGAAAGGATTCCAAGAAGATTCCCAGAACTTGAAAGGGGTTTATTATTATGCTTTTTGGGTTTTTGAGACAAAAATATTGCCTCAAAAACTACCAAAAAATGATTTTTGGAAAGCTTCAAATAAACCCTCGAAATCTGCAGCTTCAAAGATTTCAGATAATCATTATTTCTTTCAGGAAAAAAATTAAAAAAAGGATAACTAAAGAGAGACTACCCTTTTCTTTTGAATTATTTTCATTGTCATTTTTAATTTGAGGGTTAACAAATGTGACAAGCAGTCAGAAAAAAAACATGGGTCTTTGGGTTCTATTCTAAAGTTATTCCCAAAATGTTTGCAGAAAGTTGGATGCCAGATGTAAAAAAAAAAAAAAAATCAATCAATGTGTTAATGAAGTGTTTTTATATTTGATTCAATTTTTGGAGGCCCATGATACATCCAAAAATTCTTGGAAAAAAATTGGAAAGATCTTTAGAACTTCTGTTGAATTTCTGAAAGCTTGAATGACCAAAAAAAATAATCAAAAAGGCAAACAAAAGGATCCAAAAGTCTAATGCAAAAATAGAACTTTTTGAATTTGTTGGTTTTTTGAAGGAATTGTTTAAGGTAAAATAATACATAAAAGAATTCTGGAACCAATATTGGAATAATCTTTGACTGTGGTTTTGACTTTTTTATATCTTCAATCACCAAAAAAAATTAAATCAAAAAAAAATAAAAGGATGCAAATGTCCAATGAGAAATTTGATTTTTTTTGGTTTTTTTGGTTTTTTGAAGGAATTTTTTAAGTTAAAAGTATAAGTCCAAATAATATGAAAAAAAATTGGAAAGCTCTTTCAACTTTTTTCTCAAATTTTTGGCAGCTGAAATAACCAAAAAAAAATAAGTTAAATGACCAAAATAAGGATCCCAAAACCCATGGAAAAATTTGTTTTTGCGTAATTGTTCAATTTTTGATTCCATTTTTGAAGTGGTTCTAATTCTTCCAAGTTACCAATTATATTTTTGGGTGTTTTTAAACCCAAGCTTCAGGACTGCAGTGTCAGAATTCAAAAAAAAAATAATTCTCTCAATGCCCATGAAATAAAGTATTTGTCTGTGTAGCAGCAGACTGGCACAACCGCAGGTAGACATAATATTCTGTGAAATAAAGGATTTGGGGTATGAGAAAATTAATTCCCTTTAAAAAATATCAAATCTTCTCATTTAAATTCCTTTTCATTTAATTCATTACCCAAATTTGGGGGCAAAAGACTAGTGAATATATAGAGAAACTGGACATGGGCTGGAGAAAATCAAAGCTTACAACATGGATTTGTCTTTTGTCTGCTTGGATGACACATGGAGCAAAGAGGGGAAGGAAAAGGGATTACCAGGCATGCAGGAAGGATTAGCCTATAAGAAGATGCTAACAAAAAAATAGACTGTTATCACAAATAACATGGTGAAGAAAAGGTGGAATTCTATGTAAGCGGCTGCATTGGTGGACTTTTTGGGATAGTATCCTTTTGTTTGTCCATCTTTTCCTGTAAAGAGTCAAATAGATTTGACATTTGTATGAATTTTTTCAAAATGGGCCATGCCTTTCAGGTCTCTTAGGGCTGTTCTGATGTTCCTGGGGTTGAAAGTTATCTTCTTACATCTGATATCATGGATTATTTACTGCTGGGGTGATTGAGAGGCTGGTCAAAAATGTAAGAAGTGAGCAACTGTTTCTTTGTAGTACCTACAGTTGGGGAACATGGGTCCAGGGAATTTCCTGATTTTTTTTATAAAATTATTAAGACTGCAGGAACCAGAAGCCAATTGTCTCAGTACAGCCAATGAGCCTATGTCTAAGTTTGGTATTCTTTTGGTCACATGGATATTTTCTAGGATTTGGCCTTTACCAGCGCATTTTTGGCCTTTGGCCAGTTGCTTTTGTTTTCAAAGGGTAGTTGATTTCCTTGGGCTATTGCATCATTTGCTTCTTCTTTGGTTATTTCATTTCCTTCTATGACTATGCATCCTGGAAACCAAACTAGGTTGAGTTTCAAGTTTTAATCAAGTTTCAGCCAGTTATTTTTCAGTTCATAAAAAAGATACTGCCAAATTTTTTCCATTTTCAGTTTTTTTTTTGCAGGATTAATCACTGATTATCTATAGGAAAAAATAATTTAGTTTACTTCCTTGGCTTTAGTCTTGCAGAAATTTTTAATGTGGCACATAGTCCAAGTATTTTTCACTTGTTGTTAGAGATCACCACATCATTTATGGTCCAAAATTTCTTGAATCTTTTTTTGGTGGGCATTATTTCCACTGCATATCCACCTGTTCCTTCCTTGCAGTGACCATCAGTGAAAAGGATGGTGTCTTGGGATTTTGCATTGTTGATCAGGGATTTGGTATGACTGCTTGCTTCCTTTTTGGATTCCATGAGGTAATGGTATCTTGTATTACCTGACAGGGGATCCTTGTCTGTATCAAAGTCTATCATTGTGCTCTCTGAGTTCAAATTCAAAGATTTCAGCAGCATCTATTTGCACATATTTTGGTTGATTTCAGGTGGTTAAGTTTTTCCTTGATGTGTTAACTTTAGTAGTAAATCCTTACCATAACCAGTTTAGTGGCTTGTTCTGGTCAGTTTTCTCAAGAAGAAGCTAAAGGCAGTTCTTTTTATTGCATCCATAATGGGTTTATGGAAGAATTTGGCTTCCAATCATTTAGAAATTACATTGCAAAAGAACTACTTTTGTATACTTGGTGCATGCTTGGTCAATCTTGGTGGTTAGATACCTTATTTTGGTTTCATTTTTCTTTATGCCCCATAAATGAGTGGCATATTTTAGGGTAAGTTTAGATTTATGGCTCCAGTTGTGTGGGAGTTGCATAGGGCCCCACACGACCTGTGGGAGTTTTGTAGGGCCCCACACAACCTGTGGTAGTTGTGTAGGGCCCCTCAACGCGTGGGGGCCCATAAACTACTCCAAAAAGTTGTTCTAAACACGCGCAACCCCTGGGGGGGCATATACCCCCCATAATGGGCATTTTTGATTTTTGTACCCCTGTACACAACCTTATTATTTATTATGTATTATTTATTATTCATTATTCATTATTTATTATTTATTATATATAATTTATTATTCATTATTTATAATTTATAATTATAATTTATAATTATAATTTGTAATTTATAATTATAATTTATAATTTATAATTTATAATTTATAATTTATAATTATAATTTATAATTTATAACTATAATTTATAATTTATTATAATCTATTATTTATTATTTATTT
This sequence comes from Puccinia polysora, assembly GCA_025617555.3. Classification (NCBI taxonomy): domain Eukaryota; kingdom Fungi; phylum Basidiomycota; class Pucciniomycetes; order Pucciniales; family Pucciniaceae; genus Puccinia; species Puccinia polysora. The sequence continues at coordinate 25,346,054 of CM062632.1, read as the reverse complement.
TTTATTTTTTATTGTTTATTGTTTATTATTTATTATTCATTATAATTTATTATTCATTATTTGTTATTTATAATTGATAATTAATTATTCATTATTGATTATTTAGTGGAGGCTACACAACTTGATTTTAGTTTTTTAGCGTGCCACACAGCTCAAATGGGACGTGTAGCATGCCACACGGCCCATTTGAGTCATGAATCTTGCCACACAGCCCATTTGAGTTGTGTAGCATGCCACACGGCCCATTTGAGTTGTGTAGCATGCCACGCAGCCCATTTGAGTCGTGTAGCATGCCACACAGCCCATTTTAGTTGTGTAGGGTGCCACACGGCCCATTGAGTTGTTTACACCACTCAAAGAGTTGTCAATTTAACATTACCCCATATTTTATTCTGGGACTTAAGAAACTGTTAATTAGTTTTAAAAAATATGCGTTTGGAAAGCCCCATTGGGAGTTCCCCAGTCTTCCAAGCATTCTTAGGGTTTTCTGTGTAGGTCCTGTTATGGTGCCAATTTTTTGACTATAGGTGAGGCAATGATCAAGCTTGATGACCAGCCATACCACATTGGGTACTCCTCTCAAGGTTGCAGTACCAAATTTTAATGGGTTCTCCAGTGGCACAAATTCACTTGATGGGGAGAAGGGCAGGAGTTCAGCTTTATTTTAATCAAAAATTGCTGTCTGCTTTAATAAAAATTGTATTTACTGGCCTGAAAGGTTTGAATCCCATTCAGGGCCTCACACCAAATTCTTCCTGTGGCTAGATGAAATATGTTTTTAACATAGCCAATGGAGAGGCCGGTGGGTCTGGGCAGTTTTCTGGTGCCCAGACTAACTAAATTTTTATTGTATAAGATCTATAAAATTAAAGACAGCAGAAAAGCTTCAGGAAACCTCATTGGGGTTTGGCGCTCTTGGAATATAAAGTTGTCAAGCTTCAATTTTTTCAAGCATCCCAAAAGGAATCTCCTAATAAATAACTACAGGTAAGTGGGGCAGCCCTTTTATTTCAGCATCTCAATCATTTTCAGAGGATTTACAGTTGGATACACTGACTGTATATAAAAAAATATATCCACTACAAGTTTTTCCCTTATCACATTTGCATTGTATCCAATTATCCGGTGTTAATTTGGAATCCTTGGTGATGGAGCCCCTTTGTCCCCAATAATGTGTATCTGGAAGGGCATCATTTTTTATTCCAAGGCTGAGACCTTTTGTGCCAAAATAAATTCCATATTTTTCCTTAGTATTTAAGCAGTTCTATGGGTTGTTAAGCTGATGTTTTTGTATAATTGGGCTTGTTTGCATTCCAGATAATCACTGTGAGTGCCACTTTCTAGCAGTCTGGAAAAACAGCTTGACTTAGGATTTTGTTGTATGGCATAACCAATTTCAGACTCAAAAAGTTCTTCAGTTTCTTCAGGAACTTGTTTTATATTCCATCCATTTCTGGGGCTTTGTTGAGATCTATTTTTTCAATAGCGCTAATTAGTTCTCTTAGGGTGATCTCTTTGAAAGTTGGAGCCCAGCAGGATTCAATAGGCCTTATGTCAGTTGGATTGAGAGCAGGGAGTTTTCAGGACCTTCCATTGAATATGATTTCTGCTTTTTCCACTTTCCTTGGGGCAAGAGAACTTTGGCTTCTCCTAAGCAGAACAATTTTTTCAATATTCTTTGGTTTGACATTTTTTAAAGCATCAAAAGTGATATTATGATCTCCCTGTTCCAGGTAATGTTTCCAGTGGTTTAATTTCACCTGGCAGATGTTCTGGAAAAAATTGTCTTTCCATTCATTATAGAACAAGATTTCTTCAGGTGTCTTAGTGCACAGCACCCATTTTCAGGCTCTGCTTCTAGTCTTCAGGATTTGATCCAAAATTTTGCCATTCCATCACAATTTTGCATGGCCAGGATTGTCCCTTAATTTTCTGCTTAGGCCTTCTTGAGTTCTTTTGACTGCCTTGTTCAACTCATTTGCCAATTTATTGATTTCTAGGCAGTCAGGCATCTGCTGCATGTTGCTTTGCAAGGAAGAAAAATCTTCTTCAATTTTGAACTTATTCCATACTGGTCTTGCCATCCATAGGAAGGGAGGATACCCCTTAGCCTTCAGAAACCCCTTCAGGGCCTGGTGGTTGGACCTGTAGTTTTCATCAGACACATTAATTTGACTAAGAGCTTTTGAGAATTTAAATTTTGACCATATAGGATTGATAGTGGTTCCCTTCACTTTGGAGGAATAGAAGTTGGAGATGTGGCAGGGAGATGCTAGTCAAAATCCTTGCTTCCCAAAAATTCTGATAAGATTTCTGGCTTTATATGCTCAGAAATAACCTATTTTTTTCCATATGCCATGATTCCATTTGGCATATATGAATATGCAAATTTGTATTTGGTGGTTTTGGTGCCTGGTAAGCCAAATATCCATATCCTTCAAGCCTGTATTTGATTTGGGGGGTGGTAAACATTGACCAGTTGGAGGAGCGCTCCTGAGGCATTGGTTATATTAATCCCTACCTGTTTCTTTCAATTGCCAGATAGTTGGGTGATTTAGGAAAATGGGATTGTTCTTTTGAAATTTATGCATATTTTATGCCTGTCTCTCCAGTTGATTGGATTTGTTAGAAAGCCTGTGAAGCCATACCAGTCCTGGTGTGAGTTTTTTTTAATGTGGGGTGGCTGACCGAAAGTTCTTTCAGCATGATGATAGTGGTTTCTGAGAATGTGTGGAGCAAATGAAGGGTGATTCCTTGAGAAATATGGCAATTGATCTTTACAAAAGCAAGGGATAAGATTTCATTATCAGCATGTGGTGAATCAATAATGGGTTTGGTAATGTCAAAATGAGGGTTTTGAGGATGCAGTGGAAATTCAGGATCAGGTATTTCATTTGGGCTTTGGGTATCTGTGGGTAGAAATGTGTCCAGTATATCATTGAAGGGTGTGGTAATGTTTGTATCTATCATTTAGAGTGGAGATGGTTCTTGGCCTGTATCCATGATCTCTTGAAGGGGCATGATATGCTGAAGACCAAGTGCGCTATACACAAAATTACTTCTTCACCCTTTGAAACTCCCTCTTTGCATTGCACACATCCCCCAATTTCTGCTGGTATTCTTGTGCATTTTATTGTTGTGTTTTCCTGGTTGCATAGCCCACATCTAGCCTTCCTCCAGCACCATTTACCAAATTTTCCCATCTTGAGGCATTTTTAGCATTGGGCTGGGTATGGCTTGAATGAATTTTTTCTGTGATTATTATAATCTAGGAAAATACCAGACTTCCCAACACAATCAGCTTTATCTTTAGTTTTAAATTTTATTACAATATTGCCTGCCTTCTTGGAAGTATGCATGTTTTCTGGCAACCATCTTACACAAATGAACTCTTCTTGATTTAAATAATTTGTGTTTTCCAGTTTTTTTCTATTGAGTGGGGATGACTGGTAAAATTCTTTCAGTATTCCATGAGCCACCAACCACATACTTGGATTGAACCTGTTTGGACCAAATATGTTTGTTTTTCATCATCCATTTCTGATGTATGTGATTCTTAGTGTGAAGAACTACATTTCCTGAGTTCATTACATGAGCTAGCTCAACTTGAAATGTGATCAATTTTCCTTGAATCTTGGCATCCATTTTTGACAGAGTTACATTTTCCCATTGAACCAAGATTCCTTTTGGGATCTTTTGATCTGATTGTCCAGCATATTTTAGTGGATTATTGCTTTCCCCAGTTGGTAAGCTTTCAAGGTTGCAGCTACTGGTGGGTTTGTGGTTGGCACCCAAGGCTTTGGAAGGTATCCCATTGCAGCTCTGAATGCTGTAGAGACTCATAGAGACTCCTTTGGGTTTGGGTTAAATTTAGCAAATAGCTTTCTGGCAGTCACTTGATGTGTAATTTAGTACTACAAATATGGATATGATAGAGTAATACTAAGGGTGGTTTTGAATTGCCTTCCCCTCTGATTACAATAGTAATTCCAAAAAAAAAATGAAATAAAAGATATTCTTTCAGATAGATTTGCTACTATAGTAGTCTCCATCAGAACAAGGATCAATGTGTTCAAGCTTGATAATGAAGAAGTGGTAGAAAAGATGGGTTACTTGAAGGATAGAAGCTGATTAAGGGAAGAATCTTTTATCATTTCTTATGCTTTTTATATTTTTCTTATCTTTTTTTATTGGTTACTGATGGATACTCCTTTGATGTTTCAGGTGGTGATTGATAATGTTGAAATGGCTGATCCTATATTTGATGAAAAATGATGATGAAGGTAGATGATGATAGTATGGGTGGATGATGATGATGGTCAATGTAACTGATGGTGGATGACTAAGATGATGGTGGATGATGATGATGGTGGTGGTGGATGATGTTATAAGGGGTGAAGATGACTGGGAGGCATAATAATTCCTGGAGGGATGATGGGGATACAACCTGGATAGGGCAGAGAGGCCCTCCTTAAACAGAAAATCCTGCCCTGAGGGCTTCCCCTGAGTGTGCCCTTAGGCCCTCCCTACTACAGTGGAATACAGTGACATGAGGTATTTTGACTTGTCAGAGGAAGAGGCTGTGCATGATTTACATGCATGTACATCCTTGCATATATTGCTGTGCTGTACTGATGAGGCAATCAATACAGGTAACTCCTGCATCAATTGCTACTGTATGGTGATCTGGTCAGTGATACAGACCCCTCCTGCATGAATCTCCTTTGTGTGGTGGTGGTTTGTTTAATTCTGCATGCATTGTCTTGCATATATTACTTCTGTATGCTGCAGGAGTTTTTTTGGGTGCTGCATGCAGTGTTGTGCATGTATTAATTCTGTATACTGCTGCAGGAGTTTGTTTGGTGCTACATGCGGTGCCTTGCATATATTACTTCTGTATACTGATGCAGGATTTTTTTTTTGGCTCTGCATGCAGTATCCTGCATATATTAATTCTGTATACTTCTGCAGGAGTTTGTTTGTTTCTGCATGCATTGTCTTGCATATATTGATTTTGTATACTTCTGAAGGCATTTGTTTGGTTCTGCATGCAGTGTCTTGCATATATTACTTCTGTATACTTCTGCAGGAGTTTGGGTGGTGTATGTGTTGTACTGTATGTGGTATGCATTTGAGAGCTTCCAGATTTTTTCCATATGTCTTTCACTGATCTGTGACACCTGATTGGGATATGGGTAGGCCAGGGTTGATTTGAGCTGTACCTTCTAATCCATGTGAGATAGAGGGGTACTTTGGCTGAGTGACTGTAGGTTAATTTTGGTGTAGAATCCATTTCTGAGGTTATTTTGAGGTTTGGAGCTGTCCTTATACTAGAAAAGTGAGTCTGATGGCTATAGGTAGGTTTTGGCCTACCACAACACATATGAGTTAGTGTAGGTTGGTCTGATGGGTTGAAGCCTAGCTACATCATCCAAGGCCTTTTAACAATTTTCCTTTTATTGTGTCAGGTTGATTAGGGCTTTGACTTGATTCATGAGGGCCTGAGTCTGTTTTTCCCTCTTGCAATCTGATTTGATTCTGTCTTGCTCCATCTGCACAAGCATTCTGACAAGATCCAGGTAAGGTTTCTCAATTTTTAGGTTACCTTTGGTGCTGTGGTTCTTGGGGTTTGACAAGAGTTGAGCCATAAAAGCAGCCAGACCATTGGTGTTGTTGGTTACTCCAGTGTTTCTTGGAGGATCAGGCTTGGGTCCAAGATAAGTGTTGCTTTCATTATTCCCTATTTGCAGGGGTATGTTGGGGGGGGGAAGGCCATCAGGCCTAGTAGGAGCAAATTTTAGAGAGGATCAAAGTATGTGATGAGTTAAACCAAAAGGGATGGATGCAGGATTGGGGGTTTGGGGGGTTAGATGGAGAACTGATGTGGTTCAGATGATGATCCCATACATACAACTTACCATTCAGAATTTCAGGCTGGTTGCTTGGATCAATTCTATCCCTCTGATAGGTATGAATTATACTCAAAGAGAGTTGATGGATATGATCATGAGAATTCAGAACCCTCCAACCAAGGTATTAGTTTGAGAACAAAATTGGTGGTGATTAATCAAGCCTACAAGGTGGAAGTAGAGCAGGAAGGTGAGGATGAGGTGGAGATCAGATTAGGTACATAGCAAAGTTATGGATGAGGTTGAAATTGGGGTTAGATTGAATTTTAAAGATCCATGGCAAGTTTTGAACTGTCCCAAGGAATAAGTTTTATAATTCACATTGAAATTATAATCCAAGGTGCCTCACTCATTCTAAGTACTATCACTAAAAAGACAGTTTGGATGAGGTTGAGCCATCCTTGGAAGATAAGGATTGAGCTGGTTCACTGGATCTTGATACAAGCTGCTCTGATTGGTGCCCAATGGATCTTGACAAAGCACCCAAGATTTTGTCGGCATTGAGTCAAGTCAGACTTGGTCAGGCCTCAAGTTTGCTCTGATGGACTGTTGCGGGGTTGGTACTCCTAGTATCTGTCTGGGTGAAGGTTACTACCACCAGGCCCTAAAGTGTTGGGGGGGGGGGATGATGCAGATTTTCAACAAAAGAATGGAAAACTACTGATGAATTTCACCATGTTAACCATCATGATAGGATGGTAGCACCTTTGCCACGGGTGCCTGATTGGCTGGTAGGCAGGCAGGTTGGATGTAATGAGTAGGTATCTATGCAAGCGAGTATGCCTGTATACAACAAATGTAATGATCAATATGTGAACTTGTGCATAGGATATGTATGTACGATGATGATGGATGATACTATCAAGAGTTAATTAACTCTTGTCGTTGATGCCGAATTGAATCGGATGGATTAGACTCGAGACCAGTTTCAGATTTGAAGGTGAGATGTTGAAGTTGAGATGTATTGATGTATATTGTCATCTCGATCGACGTTTCATTCTCATCCTCAAGTCGATTATCTTGTGACTGACTCACGCCCTCCTCGGTTGGTTGAAGAAGTGCTTTCTGGCTCGTCCATCGCAAATCCCATCTCATCGAGCCCTTACTCTTAGCCGACTGCTCGGCTTCTCCCTCCAACTCGTTAATTCCCTCTAGACCCGGCTGTCTTACTCCCCCTCGTCTGCCACCAGCAAGTTACTTTCACTCTTCCCCATCCGACCATCTCGCTCTATGAACCATAGTCCGCTCTCATTCTCGATAGGCTTGCTAGGTCCACTCAAGCTGCACCATCTCATGGCCGTGTGTCACTAAATCAAACTCTCAGCAGAACTCGGCCGAATTCTCGTCGATCGATCTCGATCCCCATCGGACCAGCCCCGTCGACCCATGACGGTCCAAGCAACTTGGATCCATCGGCCGGTCCCTGCCATCAAGCGATCATCTCGTCTCATATCCTAGCCTGTCACCCTCGACCAACTACTAATTATCGTCGATCGATCAACCCATCGACCAAGCCTCTCCCTGTCCTCCGTCTCGGCTCTCGTGACCCTCTTTCGAATCATCCTTGAGTGGGGTGAGGCGGGGGATCTCTCGAGCCCACCGAGCCACTCGATATCCCTTCCAGCGCTTCAGCACCCACCCAGTCGTCAGCCGAGCCAAGAGAGCAAATAGTGTGCTCATCCTTCGCCCCCTCCGTCGATTCTGATCCCTCGATCGCTCCGGCACCCGTCCGGATCGATACCGATACCACCAGGATGGCTTCAATCGACCTACGCTCATCCCATCCTACCTTAGCGTCCTCCTCGACTCTCGACCGGACGCCGCCGGTCCATCCCAGACATCGCTCCCGCAGTCGAATCGTCCAATCCGTCGATGTCACCCAGCCGCGATCAGCTCACATGAGCGAGCCGGCGTATCCCTATTCGTTCGATCTCTTGGCCCATCATGGATGTGTGAACGCGATCTGTTTCAGCAAGACCGAACAAGCTCGCTGGCTGGCATCTGGTGGGGATGACCGGAAGGTCATCCTCTGGGATCTGTTCTCCGACTTTGACCAGATCTCCCCCGTGGCCTCCTACGATGGTCCCGCGGCCAACATCTTCTCGATCGACTTCTCCGCCGATGGTCGATGGTTGTTTGCGTACGTAAGGAATCAGACTTGAATACCCATCCCATTACGCATGATGAGTGTATGCGCATCCCCACCCCACTTGTAGTATCCACATCGAGGCCAGCTTGAGCGCCCTCAGACACCATGTATGTCCATACCACCTCTCACCCCCCCGACTCGCACCCATGGTACCGATGTATGTATGGGCTTAGCCATGGACTACACCCAAGTATCCCTCGGAGCTCACAGCAGCACCCCACGGGGTGTTGCCCTCCCAGTCCCACATCAGTCTTAATCCGATAAATCACTGATGACTCTCGTGCTGCTGCTGCAGCCCTCATCCTGCCTAGACCTCACCCGCCCTGATGATGAGCCTGTTGGGAAGACATCCACACTGATCGTCTTCCTGTCCTCTTGCCCCTCTCCAGCTCGGGTTTGGACTCGAGGATATTCGTGTACGACCTCCGACGACCTTCTGGACCATCGACCAGTACTCGACACACCTCGCCCCAATCAGCACTTACCATCCTCCTACCCCATTCGGTTGGTTCTCTCCCCATCTGCCCTCCCCCCCATACGCATCCGTCCACTGGCTGACAAAAGATCTATGTATGTCTGCATCGATCGATCGATCATCTTAGGAATCTTGTCGACGCGTTGCCTGTCACCCTCAAGAATCCAATTGTCTCCTCTCAGCGGCAGAGGATGGCAAAGTCTTTCATCATGACTTGCGATCACCTCAAGAAACCTCCTCCAACGCGCTTCTCGAGGCTCGCGCCCAATACACCGATCTCGCTTGGAATCCTGTTTAGTCCTCCTCTTTACTTGTAGTCGAGCATCATGCCGTTTTGTACAATCATCCGGCCCCTTGGGTGGGACTAGGATCGGTTTCGTTATGACTTACGTTGATCGTTGGCTTTTATTATTATCTCCAGGTCTCTACCGACCTATTCATAGCCAGTACGAGTCACACTATCAAACTCTACGACCGAAGAAAATTGGGATCGAATGCTGTTGAAAACGTTCATCGTCCTTTAGTCACCGTAGGTCAACCAATCTTGCTACCTGACCAACATGAATTCAATAGTCAGCTTTCTGAGTTTCCTCACTCGCGGGTAATCCCTTTTCTCCACATGTTTGGGATCGAAGTACACGACCAATTTGATCAAACCCAAACCTTTATTCAGAATAGGACGTCCTGAAATTTCCTCAGTGACGATCGATCCTTCGGGTCAATTGGTGGGTGCCATGATGAGTAAATGGTACCCTACCATTTGGTCATTGGACGACCCACATCCATTGGCGGTTCTCAAATCGGAGTCAATTGATAATGGCGATTCGTCATCAGAGGACGGATTTCGGGATATCTGTACCATCAAGGTCAGCAATCACACCTCCGAGAAATCCGAATATCTACTGTGTTCTCAGTCCTACACGCCAGAAATATACACACATCCTGAACTTGTTGATCGGTCTTTTCAGCATGGCACTTTTTCCAACAATGCACATTCTAGTTCAATTTACTTTGCAGCTGGTAGTGACGACTTTAGGTGCTATGGATGGAAACTACCCAGAATATCTGAAATGTTGAGTGAGAGATATGAGGTCAAAAAATTTTCAGATTGGCTAGGCGATTCTACAGTGGACACCTGCGGTACGTACCCGAACGCTGGCAAACAAAGAGCTCTCCATAGCTTGGGCTTATGACTTTTTTGTTCCCTTGGGCGCGAGGGGCTGGGCTCGGAGATCTGTACTGATTATCCTTTCGGATTATATCATGATTAGCCTATGGAAATACAACGATTACAGTTCCACCTACGATTTCCAAGCCATCGTTCAAGTTACACGGCCATAGGTCAATTCCAAATTCACTTATATTTCATCCACATCTACCATTGATTTGTACATCGGGAGTGGAAAAGTTGGTAAAAGTTCATTCGACTCGGCGAGTTGGTTGGTACCCACACCAAGCCTCCCATTCCAGAGCAGAAGCCACTTCGACGGCTGTACGCAAGAAGATGACTGTAGCCGAAAGGATTCCGTTCATCTTTGGGCCTAGTCACCGCTTTCAGCAGCATTCGATCGGCAGGCCGGAGGAGGAAGATATGGAAACTCTGGCTATGTTTGATGCATTACTAGAGCGAGAAAAAGATGCCGGCCAACATTCTTTATGGCTCTCATTAGGTCGAAGGCATCCTTCGGATGGTGAGGATGATGAAGCGGAGGAGGAACAGTTGGAAGAGATGGAGGATGATTATTATTCATACGGTGATGACTCCGAGTGATTTCGAAAGTGGTCCCCCCCCTTTTCAAATAACTCGCTTATTGTTTTTATTAGAACACTCCCCACTGCCACTCCCGACCGGCGATTGTATTTCTAGGACTCCCGTTTGCATCACTGTTCAGTAGGCCATGGGACCTATTCCCTTCAGCTCATGTGAACGTTTTCTCCTTTGTTCCCCCCCTTTTTTTCGTCATGTTTTTTTTTCTATCCCCGTCATTATTGTAGAAAACCCTGGCCAAAAACTAAAAACCAAAAGGAGAGAAAACGGCGCTGGATTTTTTCTAATAAGCTGACGGTATAGCATGTACCATCACCATCGTTCCCGGGTGATCCTGCCTGATGAGGATGGCTGAGAGGGAAAACCTATATTATGAAGTGAAGCAGATCTGATGAGCAGTCAAAGTGGGCATGCTGGATTGGTTGGCTAAGAACAGATGTGGATCATTTACTTGGGCAGCATCATGCTCAAGTAGACTAAGTACACAAATAGGCTGCTGAGAAATGGGTGGAAAAACAGAATAGGTATGATGATGAATAAACTTATTCATGTGTCTACCGCAAGGGCCTGTACTATCCTGAGGCTTACTTCATACACAATCAAGTATAGAACAGTAGGAGATGACCAGATGGACTAGAGATCAAGAGTCTACTATACTAGAGATCTGACTTGATTATAAAGAGACCACTTGACTCATGCACTCTTGTGAGTTAAGAACATCTTGTCAAGCATACAAAAACAAAATATCTTGCAATCAAGGATCAGCCAACATAATTTCTCAGATCACAAGCATCCTAATTGATTTAACCAACAGGTGTGAGAGTTGAATCTCTGATTGACTCATATAAACAGTGGGGGTGGGTGGGTAGTCAGTAAACTTTGTGTTGGATTTTAGTAGGTTGTAAGTTTGTAACTCCAAGGGGAAGGAATTGATTGAAGCCAGAGTGTCAAAGATATCCAAGAGTTCTCAATGATTATTTTGAATAATAATAAAAAATCTGATTGTGAAAGTTTGATAGATGATGGTGTGATGGTAGCAATGAAATTCTTGGGTAACAAAATTAATCTAAAATCAAGACTGATCCTGTCTAGTTCAAAGGGAACCCAAGATCTCATGAAGGGGGGACCTGGTAAGATGAAGACAACAATGAGGACCCTTTATTGATCTTTGATAGAAATCAAAATCACTCAAGGAATCATACATCCATAGACCTTCTAATGAGCAGAAGATAAACAAACTAAAAGAAGCTTGACTGATTTTTTGAATTGGGTTACTATGACCATAATAGAATGAAGTGGGAAAAAGAAAGAAAATTCTCCTCTGAGGAAGTTTCAGAACCAACTTGATCCCTTCAGTTCATGCGGGTTGTATGGAAGCCTTCAAAAAAAGGAGAGTCTCACACTTGAAAATCAGCTCCTGGACTCAAAGATGTACCTCAAAATCCTGAACCTGTTAGCCAGCTACCATGTCAGAGCTAGATGACAAGATACCAAAAAGTAATAATAATAAATGACAAAATAAACAGAAATAACAAGAATTAATAAAAACAACACTACTAAGTAGTATTAAAATCCAAAATATTATTGCAGATTTAGATTCCTAATCCAAAATAAGGTAGGGTCACTCACTAACCCCTACTGTGATTTCCCACTCCCTTATATTTTAAAATATTTGTATAAAATAATCCTAAAAAGCCCAGCATCATTACTGCACTTTTTGGTCATGTTAATATCTCACATGAGTTCTCATGTATAGTTTTCACAACAAGTATTCAGTCAGAATGAACAGATTATGTATAGTTTAGTATTTATGAGCATGAAAGTGTTTTTGCCAAACTCCCACATGCAGCCGTGGTAGTTACGCATCTGCGCATGACTTCTGTCAACCCTAAGACATGCAGCCAACTTTTCCCAATTGGGATAAACCAGAAAGCAAGTGTGCAGCCCCAGGAAGGTAAACCACATGCAGCTGGGGGACTAGGCCACAGACAGCTGTGACAGCCCCTGTCAAAAGAAATTATAGCAGGATTGAGGTACAATTTAGACATGCTAACACCCAAGCGGAGACATATAGTGTATGTAATAAATATATCTGCGGGTAGATTATGACTAAAAATTCAGGCAGATAAAATAAAGATACATATAAATTCAAAGTAACATATTTAAATAAATACCAAAAACTTTGAAAAAAAGACTATTAACAACTTTGGAGGCCTGAGCATCTCACATGATGTGAAATATATGAGAACATCAGGACACAAAATTGCCTGTGAAACTCTAGTAAATCTAAATATGTAATAACATTACAAAAGTTCTCACAGGAACTATTTTAAATGAATTATTTTACTAGAATACCTAAAAATTTGAAAATAACCATCAAGAGGTTTAAAGAATTTAATAAAATACTTCCTGTGACTTTTATGAAATTTTGAAGACATCATCATGAACTTGGGATTTCACCTAATCTTCATAGCTAAACATATTACATAGAAAGTAAAGTTAATTATTTTTTAGTAAATTATCTTGATAAATACTACTAATTTGGAAAATTGATATTAAAAAATTCAAAGGACCTGAACTCCTGCTTAGAGTGAAATAAAAAGGGGCCTGATTACATTGAAATGGTCTTAAATTCTCCAAAAATTAGCATATTCAATAATTTTCATGAAATTCTCATGTAATCCATGATTAAAAAAGATCATGTGAACAAAAGAGCACTATTCCCCACCAAATTAACAAATTATTATTGGAAATAGCTCCCATTCTGTGCTTATCTAGCCTTTACCCGTGCTACAGCACCTAGATTACATTCTAAGTTACCACTGGTTACCCTGTTGGCCTTATCATTCATCCCCTCTGGCTTGTATAGCCCTCAGGAGGACAGTCTAGGACCCCAAAAAGGAGTAAACAAGGACACTTTTTGTTGATGTTCAGACCCCAGAGCCAGTAACATATACATCCAGACACCATGAAGAAGTGGACAAGTAATTATAAGAAATCATTTAGTGATTATTGGCTTTAGTCTGATAATTGTTGCCCATCCCAAAAGACTTATAAATGAATTTATGCTGCCAAAAGAAGTCTACCCCCAGAACAGATTCAGAACAATAAAGTATAAATTATTGCAGGTACCTAAGGAAGACAATACTAAACCAGTAATTTATTTATCTCCTCTCTGCTGTGAATTTTTTGCTACAAGGATCTGCCACTCCACCATGTATTTCTATGTATTATCTTTGGGCAGTTATTTCTTTAATAATTATTATTAAAGGTTCTGAAGTAACCAGGTATTCAGGTTAAAAAGCTAATCTCCTGAAGAATAGGTGTTGAAGATGCCAAGTATACTACTGTGGCCCCTCTTTCATTTGTATATTAATCTATTTATTAATAATAATCACCAATAACCAAGCCAACTCACCTTGAATTAGCTTTATCAATATATTTACAGATCATTAATGCATCATTTTGAATAGTATATTCATTCTACTATCTATTACCTCTTGTAGCTAAAAGGTAGAAAGGACCTTGGCATCCAGGAGGCTGACAGTAACTTAATTTTGAATATACATCTCTCTCAGAATTTTACATCCTTAAAAAATTTATCACTCTTTCTATCCTACATCACCTTCTTGGTTTTAAATTTGGGAAATCATTTTGTTACACACATACATCCTCCTTCAGATCATATCATCTACTCTCCCAAGCTTGAGTAAATATTTTTGTGAATTAAAAAAACACCATCCATCCTTCATATGTGTATGTATGAACATTCATTCCCAGCTTAGGCAGCTCTTATCATGCCTGAGACCCTTCCCAAAATCAGTAGACCTGTCTTAAAGTTCTTCCAATCCAACCTTAGCCAGGCCTCTGTTAAATGAATGATTCCTACACTCACTTGTTTCCTTGGGGCTTTTAGTAAACCTGGTGGCCCTACTCCCTTGAGGCCCTCACTGTCAGCTGGCTACTATTCAGAACCAACTGACTAAAGCTGCCACTAACTAAAACATAGATAAAATTAATATAAGAAAATACAGAAATATGAGCTTAAAATAAAAATAGAAGAAGAAAAAAATTAATTAGTAAGAAAGCCAGAAAAATTATTGAATAGATGGGTTCCTGGTGCAAAATTAGGTTGGGTCACCCACTGGCACAACCCCAAAAAACACACTCCTTCAGTTAGAACTATGTTCACCCATCTACCCTCCTCACCACATCCACAGTTATGGGTTTTTGACCAAAAATCTGGTCAGAAAACCATAATTATGTATATTTTCAGATACATGGACAAAAAAAGTATTTTTCCATAACCCCGCACACAGCCGCAGACCCTCTGCAACTGGGTGCACAGCTCTCAGGAGCCATGGCACCCCCAGCCCCGCAAGTAGTTGAGCAACTATCCTGCCCAGGCCCAAGGGGGTTTCTGTCAGGAAATGGCCCCACGAGTAGTTGCCCAACTACCTTGCACAGGCCTGAGGTGGTTGGTATCAACCAGCCTTGTGGGTAGTTGAGAAACTACCATTTGCAGAAGTTGCTACTGGCTGCCAGCCCCACAGGTAGTCAACCAACTACCTTTTGCAGGCCCCTAGCAACTGACTGGGTCATTGCGCAAGGCAACCAGCAGGCCAACAGGCTGCCCCCCCCTCTTCCCAAAGCAGGAAAAGGGCTGTAGAGTACCTCAAAAACACCCTACAGCCCTATTCCACAAAACATGGGGCCCAAAGAGCGCCACAATGTGGTGGGGAACAGCATGAGACTGCCCAAATCAACAAAAAATCTGAAAAAATTGGGCCCTGAACCCCTTTGAGAGCTGTACCAAAGGTTTTCAGGGCCCCTGTAATAAGAACTGTAAATGGAATCTAAACCCCCAAAGGGAAAAAATTACTTACAGTAAAACCATGAGAGTGTGCATAGGTATTAATCACATGCTTAGATTTTCTCTATAAAGTTACCCCAAGAAAGATTTACCCAGAAAATGTTTTCAAGCCCCTGGACCCAGGAAGCTATGTATTATGGGTATGTATATCAATTGAAAACTACTTACTTGGCTGATAAAATGAGGTTATTAAGGGCATGGAAACATGTATCAATCCCCAAGTATGATGAAATAGGGCTTTTCATACTTCTGTAATGGCTGGAGAAGGTCTACAAAAAACACATGGATGATTCCTTGGCCCCAGAACTAGCCTGGTTCACCTTCCTTTTGTTAAAATACGTACGCACTTACGCGGGTGCTACGTATAAGTGTAATCCAAATGGGATGCACAAATGGGCCTCTGAGGCCCATTGGACACACACACGGACCATACGGGCCCATGTGGATGTTACAGAGTTGGGGAAACTGGCCTCAAAACGCGTGAAACAGACCCATTGGTACACGGGCCCTAACGGGCCCAATGGGGTATATGGGCAAATACGGCCAGATGGGCTTGTATGGGCATAATTGGGCCTAAGGTTTATTTTGGACATACTTGGCCAGACGGGCTGGCCCGCAAAAGTAGTCTTTTCTCACAATTCGGGCTTGGGGCGGCCCATTAGGGTTGCTGCCCGTGTCGCGGCCCGCTTGGGGCCGCTGCTCGCGTCGCGGCCCGTTCGGGGCCGCCTGTGTTCCTCGGCACGGCCCACGCGGGGCTGTTGCGCGGCCAAGGGATCCCGCGCGGTGCGATGCCACGCGGGCCCGGCTGGTCGCGACCGGCGACCAGCGCCGCGGAGCCGGGGCTCGCGGCCCCGGCTCGCTCCCCCTCCCCTCGCTTGCCGTCGCAAGGGGGAGGGGGCAGGCTGGCTGGGTTGAACCAGCCAGCGACTGGCCGCAACGAGGCGGTCGGTCAGGGCAGGGGGGACCTGACCACCCCCTTGCCCCAGGAGGTGGCAACGCCGGCCGCATGGTATGCGACCGGCAGGTGGGGGGGATTTCATCACCCCCCCGCCATCGTAGCGAACTAAGTGCAAAGGGGCGCTCTCCCCCCCCCTTTACCAAGGGGGAGGAGCGATGGGCCTGGGGGGACCTGACCACCTCCCAGGCCAACTTTCTGTGACGACGCCCTGGGGGGTATCAACCCCCAGGGCCCCTGGTGAGGGGATTTGACCGCCCCCACCAGGGATTTGTAAGAGATAGAGGGGGGGACAGCATGTCCGCTGGTCACACCCCCCCATGTGAGGTTGAAACCGGACCCAGGTGAGCCCTGGGTCCCACCTGGCCCATTTCAGGGGCCAGGGGCTGGATGCATGAGGCAACCAGCCCGTAACAGGGGTAATGATGCCATCAGGGCCGGTTGTAATAGAAAACCAACTAAGGGACTGAACAGCAATGGGCTGGTTCAGCCCCGTAACGGTGGAAACACAAGAATGGACCGGAATAGTCTGGTTGTAAGGGTTCAGGGACTAATGCCATGTGGGCTGATGCAGTCCAAACCAAGTAACAAGGCCTGTAGAGCCTGTAGAGCTCTTTTGGGGCGGAAAATTTGCCCTTTGGCTTGTTGTATCATGGGCTCACAAGAGGCCAATCTTTTGTACTTAAGGAGCTCTTCTCCCTGCTGTTTTCCATCATTCATTCATCATCCAATCGAATTCATCCAACATATTGCCCCATTGTGAGAGCCCCATTAGCCATTATTGACACACAGTGTCCAGCATTTCTTTTGCTTTAAATACTGCTCATTTGCCTAAGCTAATTGCTGGCCATAATTATAACACATTATCAGTACCAACATCATCATTACTTCCAAGCCATCTAGACCTTTGTACCTTACTTTGGAGAACCTCAAAGACCTCAAGTTTTCCAAGAAGATGTCCTATATCCCTGATGTTAGCTCTACCAAAATAGTTCTGAATAGTCAGAACTATAATGCTTGGGCTGTCCTTATGGATAGTGAGCTGGATAACATCTGCTGTGGGGAAATTATGGATGCAGATGACACTCTGATCAGTTCAGAAGTGGAGAAGAAGTCTTACCATCTGATCCTTAGGCATCTTGATGAGAATCATGTGACATGGGTTGCTGATACTCTTAGGGAAGATGAGAGGAGGAGGGGCAGCATCCTTTGGAAGCTGCTTAAGTCCAAGTATGCTGGTGATTCTGTTCACCAGAAGGGTATAGCCTTTAATAAACTGTTCAAGTTACAATATTCAAATTGTAAACAGTTTGTGGCAGAGGCTAGGTCTAGTATAGCCAAGTTCAAGTCATCTGGACTTAACATGGATCCAGAGTTTTTGTCACTCTTAATCCTTCAAAAGCTGCCAAAAGAGTTTGATTCCTTAGTCAGAATCATTTCTCAATTGGATCCTCTTCCTGGGGAGGAGGATGTGCTTAAAAGGATTGAAAAGGATGACCTTCAATTCAAGATGAAGGGGGGTTCTGGAACAGCCCTAGTTGGAAAGACTGGAAAATCTTGCAAGAAGGCAAAAAAGGATTTGTCCAAGGTCTTATGTTACAATTGTCAGAATAAGGGTCACTATGCTAAGGACTGCAAGGAGGCCAAGAAAAGGAAGAAGTCCGAAGGGAATGACAAGGAGGTCAATCTCACAACTGAAAACGTTACAATGGTGGCGTTGGATGCTCCAATTGAAGAGGCTGTTGTGGAAGAAGGTCCCAACAAGAAGGCCAAAATTGATGAGGATCAAGAAATGGACTTGATTGATTATGAAGTGAGTAATCTTAACCTCAAAGATAAGAACTTATCAGTGACTGATAAAGCTTCTTTCCTACTAGGAGGATTGAAGGAGGATGTTCTTGTTTTGATCAATTCTGGTTGTACAGATCACATGTTTTTTGAACCAAATTTATTTTCAAATCTTAGTGATTATGATGGGGTTGTAAATATTGGTCAGAAAGGCAGAACAATTCAGATTAAAGGAATTGGAAAAGTTATTCTTGCAAATCAACTGGGTTTCCAAATTACTTTTGATAAAGTGTTCTATGTACCAGAGTTGCCTTACAACCTTGTGTCTCTTGGGGTGTTATGGAAAAAAGGTTTCCAAATTCGTTATCTTAAAGGAGATAGGTTTGTTATTGATATGAATGGGAGAACTGTTCTTAGTGGACAAGTTCGGAATAAGCTTCTGTGTGCAAGCTTGTACAAATTCTCAGCTCTGAGCACTGTTTCTCACAATAGAAGTGGCCATAAGGTAAAGGACAGCAACTGTGAGAGTTGTACCTTGGGGGCTAAGACTAGAAATGTGTTCTCTAAGAGTAGAGATCACACAGATGTTCCTAGAGAGGAATTTTCCATTGATTTGGCAGGGCCATTCACTCCAGAGTCCCTTGGTGGGGCAAGATACTTCATCAATTTAGTTGATACTGCAACTAATTATGTTTGGGTTAAACCAATTCAATCTAAGGATCAGACCACAGAGGAGGTTTCTGTAATCTTCAAAGTCTGGAAACAGAATGGTCTGATGAAGGAGATCAAGAGGGTTATTACCGATGGAGGGGGTGAATTCGTGAGTAAAGATTCTGGGAGGCTGTTGAAAGATTATGGTATCATTCATATAGTCACTACTGCAAGTACTCCACAAAATAATGGAATAGTTGAGAGAATGAATAGGACTTTACTGGACAAAGTCAGAACTATTATGTCTCAATCTGGTCTGCCAAAGTTCTTATGGGCTGAGTTGATGTGCACGGTGTGTCTGTTGCACAACATTGTAAGTGTTAATGGGAAGTGCCCCCATTATCAGTTTTGGAAGTTGTACCCCAAAACATCACACCTAAGAACAATTGGTTGCTTGGTGTATTATAGTGTCCACCATAATGAAATGGTTGGAAAATTAGACCCTAGAGCCAGAACAGGGGCACTTGTAGGCTATGATTTAATAAGTAAATCTTATAGGATCTATTGTCCAGGGACAAGAAAGGTTATCCGTAGCAGGGATGTAAAATTCGACGAAAGTACCTTTCCACTCAAAAGGAGTGAAGATGTCGTTGTGATTAAGCCACAACAAGAAATAGAATTAGCACCTATTTCACCAGCAAAAGCTGTGGAACATGTGGTTCCAGAAGATGAAGAGGTGGCAGACGTGCCACAAGAGGGTTCAGTACCCGCTCCAGGTGATTCTGTGGAATCAGAACCTGATGAGCCTCCACCTCCGGTTAGAAGGAGTGGTAGGGTTAGAGTACCGGTTGACAGGTACGGGGAGTGGAGATCCCATTATGCTGCCGCAGGATATGAGGAAGATACATTTCAGGAACAGTGTATGCTCAATGAAGTCCTGGAGTTGAGTTCAGAAATGGGTAACAGGGTTAACCCAAATAGCTTTGGCCAAGCTATGAATTCTGATGAGAGAGCCAACTGGAAGAGTGCTATTTTTGAGGAATTTGATTCTCTAGAGAATAATAGTGTCTTTGAAGTGGTTAAGCGGGATTCTGTTCCAAAAGGAAAGACCATTGTGGGGTCTCGATTGGTGTTAAACAAGAAGTTTGACACAAATGGAGTTTTGAAAAGGTTCAAGGCTAGATGTGTTGCACAGGGCTTCAAGCAGAGAGAGGGTATTGATTACCAAGAAACTTTCTCACCAACTGGAAGGCTGTCCACCTTCAGGTACATCATTGCTCTGGCAGTGGAGTTGGGTGAAGAAATCAGACAAGCTGATTTTGTAACAGCATACTTGAATGCAAAACTTGGAGAGGAGGAGACTGTTTATATGTCAATTCCTGATGGTTTTTGTGAATGGTTAGTAGAGACTAAACCAGAAACCATGAAGAAAATCTGTGTTAGAACTTTTCTTTCGGCAGATAAAGGGGAATATGTCCTCAAGCTGTGTAGATTCCTGTATGGATTGAAGCAAGCAGCTAGGTCATGGTATAACACCATGAGTGAGAAACTGATAGAGATTGGTTTTAAGACGTCTGAGGCCAATCCTTGCCTTTTTGTGAGAAAGGATGCAATTTTGTTTGTATGGGTTGATGACATTATCATTATTGGTGATGGTAAAGAGAGAGTCATGGAGACACTCAAAAAGGAGTTCAAGATAAAAGATCTTGGTCTGGCACAACAGGTGCTAGGAATGAAAGTTAGTAAGGGCAAGAATGGTATTAAGTTAGACCAAAGCCATTACGTTGAAGCTCTTCTTAAGCAGTATGGCTTAGAGGATGCAAAGGAGTTTGGTACTCCCATGCAGTCAAACATTTGTTTAGAGAAGTCTACAGATGAGGAGTATCTGGAGTTTGTTCAATCAGGGAATGACTACAGGTCAGCTGTCGGATCGCTTAATTATTTGGGGCAGTGTACAAGGCCCGATATTGCGTTTGCAATTGGGGTCTTGTCGCAACACTTAGAGAAGCCAAGCATGAGGCATTGGTCAGCGTTTAAGAGAGTTATGAGGTATCTTAAAGGAACACACAGTCTGGGACTGTTGTTTACAAAGTCAGCAAACTTTGATTTGGTTGGTTATTCCGATGCAAGTTGGGCAGATGGTAACACTAGGGAATCAACAAGTGGTTTTGTATTCTTTTTAGGTAAGAATCTGGTGTCATGGATGTCCAAGAAGGTGTCGGCAATAAGTCTTTCATCAACAGAGGCTGAGTATAGAGCTTACTTAGCAGCTTCACAGGAAGCAAAATGGTTGAGAAAAGTCTTAGAGGATACACATAAACCACAAGGGTTTGCGTTGTTGTATTCCGATAACCAGAGTGCCATTGCGTTGGCACAAAACCAAGTGTTCCATTCAAGAACAAAACATATTGATGTTCACTATAACTATATTCGCGACGC
Source organism: Puccinia polysora (assembly GCA_025617555.3). Classification (NCBI taxonomy): domain Eukaryota; kingdom Fungi; phylum Basidiomycota; class Pucciniomycetes; order Pucciniales; family Pucciniaceae; genus Puccinia; species Puccinia polysora. Next base: position 25,325,047 of record CM062632.1, on the reverse strand, counting down.
AGTTAACTGCAATGAGATTGTGTTGAGGTACATGCCCACTGGAGCAATGATTGCAGATATCTTGACTAAGGCATTAGACATAAACAAGCATCAAGGCTTTGTGACTAATATGCAGATGTCACCCCTTTTGGATTAAGGGGGTGTGTTAAAATACGTACGCACTTACGCGGGTGCTACGTATAAGTGTAATCCAAATGGGATGCACAAATGGGCCTCTGAGGCCCATTGGACACACACACGGACCATACGGGCCCATGTGGATGTTACAGAGTTGGGGAAACTGGCCTCAAAACGCGTGAAACAGACCCATTGGTACACGGGCCCGTTAGGGCCCGATGGGGTATATGGGCAAATACGGCCAGATGGGCTTGTATGGGCATAATTGGGCCCAAGGTTTATTTTGGACATACTTGGCCAGACGGGCTGGCCCGCAAAAGTAGTCTTTTCTCACAATTCGGGCTTGGGGCGGCCCATTAGGGTTGCTGCCCGTGTCGCGGCCCGCTTGGGGCCGCCTGTGTTCCTCGGCACGGCCCACGCGGGGCCCAACGGCCCGCGCGGGGCTGTTGCGCGGTGCGATGCCTCGCGGGCCTGGCTGGTCGCGACCGGCGACCAGCGCCGCAGAGCCGGGGCTCGCGGCCCCGGCTCGCTCCCCCTCCCCTCGCTTGCCGTCGCGAGGGGGAGGGGGCAGGCTGGCTGGGTTGAACCAGCCAGCGACCGGCCGCAACGAGGCGGTTGGTCAGGGCAGGGGGGACCTGACCACCCCCTTGCCCCAGGAGGTGGCGACGCCGGCCGCATGGTATGCGACCGGCAGGTGGGGGGGATTTCATCACCCCCCCCGCCATCGTAGCGAACTAAGCGCAAAGGGGCGCTCTCCCCCCCCCTTTACCAAGGGGGAGGAGCGATGGGCCTGGGGGGACCTGACCACCTCCCAGGCCAACTTTCTGTGACGACGCCCTGGGGGGTATTGACCCCCAGGGCCCCTGGTGAGGGGATTTGACCGCCCCCACCAGGGATTTGTAAGAGATAGAGGGGGGGACAGCATTTCCGCTGGTCACACCCCCCCATGTGAGGTTGAAACCGGACCCAGGTGAGCCCTGGGTCCCACCTGGCCCATTTCAGGGGCCAGGGGCTGGATGCATGAGGCAACCAGCCCGTAACAGGGGTAATGATGCCATCAGGGCCGGTTGTAATAGACAACCAACTAAGGGACTGAACAGCAATGGGCTGGTTCAGCCCCGTAACGGTGGAAACACAAGAATGGACCGGAATAGTCTGGTTGTAAGGGTTCAGGGACTAATGCCATGTGGGCTGATGCAGTCCAAACCAAGTAACAAGGCCTGTAGAGCCTGTAGAGCTCTTTTGGGGCGGAAAATTTGCCCTTTGGCTTGTTGTATCATGGGCTCACAAGAGGCCAATCTTTTGTACTTAAGGAGCTCTTCTCCCTGCTGTTTTCCATCATTCATTCATCATCCAATCAAATTCATCCAACATATTGCCCCATTGTGAGAGCCCCATTAGCCATTATTGACACACAGTGTCCAGCATTTCTTTTGCTTTAAATACTGCTCATTTGCCTAAGCTAATTGCTGGCCATAATTATAACACCTTTGAATGGTAAAAAGACTGTAAAATGAGGGGGCCCAAATGATATAAATAAAGGCCCCTCCCTCAGCCATTTCTAGCTCATTAATTCCAGTTATATAGTTGTTATTGCTTCAGATATTTTCTTCCTCAGCCATTAAACCCTTATAAGGAATAAGAATGTGATCTTGGACCCCTTTCTGATAAAATTTTAGACCAAAATTCTTGAATCCCTATTTCTTGGCCAAATCACCATTCAAACATTCAGACTTCCCCAGAACCAACCTCCAGCACCCTGAATCCTTGAATATTGGCCCATTCCTCAAAAACAAGTCTGGATCTTGACCTAGTAAGTGATCCTGCTTACTTGAACTCTTTTTTCAGCTTTTAAAGAAACCAATCACCAAGGAAATTATCCACACCTTCTTGAAAGGAGTCCTTGTCAACCCCACAGGCACCAAAATTGCTCCTATATTGCCCTAAAAAGACATACACCTGTGCTCCGGAGGGCTCAAAAACCCCAATAAGGTCTTGAACCCTCCTTTTAAATTTATTACTATTAATATACAAATAAGTTTAGCCCTTTTAGCCAAAATATATCTCTGGAATTTCCTCCTATTTTAACTCCAAACTTTTCATCACCTCAAATAGTTAGAAGGAGTGAGGTCCTTGGCATCTAGTAGGCTGATACTCACTCCTCCCTCATTGTTTTATGGTTTTATATAAATAATGGCCCCAATTTCCCCTCTTCCTGATTCTATTCCCATCAAGAAATTAGCTTGACAGCAAAAATAATTCTTACCTTATCCATTAATCCTTTACCTTAAGATATAATCCAATCCTATTCCCCTAATTATGGTTTGTAATCTGGGAAATTGCTCACCAAACGTTCTAGGAATACTCACACAAGGAAGGTTGGGTGCAAGTTTTTAATCCCTGAAAGTTGCATGAAGGCAGACCCCTTGTGGCAAATCTCCTACAGAAATGATCAAAATAACCATGAACCATCTCCATACCCCTCAGTGCATCCTCACCTGAAGAGAATCTCTGGGGTAGACTTACACAATCTAAAAGAAGGCATGAAAGATGGGCTCAATAAAATTCAACTCAAAAGAAAATTGAGCAAGATGAATGGTGGAAAATATGTTGATGACCAAAAAATCTACAACACTAAGCGTAAGGTAGTGCTTGAAGAACTTAATGGAAAAAGTGTTGTGGAGGTCCTCTTTGAAAAACTTGGTAATTCAGGTTGTGTTCATCAAGCAAAATTCAGTCAAGAGGGCCACTGGGAGGCCCTATTTTTGGCTCACCCCAAGTCATTAAAGCTTTGCAAGCAATTTCATCATAAATCTATGATGGATTTTACTTATAAAACAAATAATTAAAACATCCCCCTATTGCACATTGTGGGAATTACTTTCAACCAGAAAACTTTCACAAAAGCTCTTGTTGTTATAACAAGAGAAACATTTGAGTTCTAAAGTTTGTCTGGAAATGTGCTAAAGAAGTTAGCTTATGATCCTGAGGACTTCCAAAAGTCTTTGTGACAGAACTTGAAAAAGCTTTGATCTGTTGTCTAGAACAAATTTTCCCTGAGTCAACAAGACAATATTGTCAATGGCACTTGTCTAAAAACATACAAGCAAACTGTAAAGTGTGCTTTAATAATGAAATTGAAGGGTGGCAAAGATTTATGTCTCTGTGGGATAAGTATGGGACCTCAGAAACCAAGGAGGAGGAAGAGGTCAACAATGCAGAACTTAGAGTAAGTGCCAAATAACTGCCTCTACTATTAATCTTCCTTGCTTTGGGTTGCTTACATTATGACTTGTATAAAGTGTTTTTTGGCAGACCATGAGGATGTACTTGATTATATAAATAATAATATCCTCCATATCAAAGAGACATTTTTAACAGCTTGGACTTGCAAAAACCCAGACTTTGGAAATAAAAAAAGGTCTTGGGTTGAAGGGGACCATGCTACTCTAAAATGATTCCTTGCAAATTTTTTGGGAAAAATTTTGAATTTTTGGAAAAACATAGAGGGCACAGTTTCCAATCAAATTAAATTGGTTCAGTCTGCTCTTTACAACTCTCAAATAAAGATTGGAATAATTCTTCCTACTGAACTTTTACAATTGGAATACAAGGTGTCTTTACAGGAAATCAAACTTGTTGTAGATCAATTAGACATATTAAAGCAGAACCATGATGGAGAAGTGTGTACCAACTCATACTCAATGACTATGGGTTTGCCCTATTCCCACCAAATAGGTGACCTACTAGCATCAAGAAGATCCGTTAGTCCAGAGGATTTTCATCCTCAGTGGAGGTTGGATTATGACCCTGGCAGCTCTAGTTCTGTAAGTTGGTTTAAGTTGGATCATTGGATTGTTCAAATCACTTTTTGATTAATGCTTTTTGAATGCTGATTCCTACTTGACTAATATTTGATCCTTTTGATTTTTTAAAGGTTTATGTGGATGAAATGCTCAGAAATTCTCAGTTAAATGAGAAGCTCAATGAAATGATCTTGGATCATCCTGAACAAGATTAGTTTGGGCTGTTGAAGCACTTGATGAAAAAGATGGAAAATTATCAATCAAAGCCAAGACTAGAACCTAAAGTCTTTCAATCAAGCAGAGGCCGTCCAAAATTGACATATATGGGGCAAGATCCTTCTCAATTTTAATATGTTAAAAATGAAATTAAGTTGGAAAAGAGAATTAGAAGGGCACCAAAAAAGAAAAGACAAAATATTTTAAGTATTTTATTTTGTGAAAGGTTCATTTTTTTGGTTTGATGAACTGATTGAGAAATGGTTATAGTCCAATTCAGGATCTTCATCTGAATTTCATGGTTCAGTTGAAGAGACTGAAAGTTAATTGAGTTTGGTGCTGTTGGAATCAGATTCTATTTCAAAGGATGAAGCAGACGCAATGGAGGAGTCAAACAGAAGCTCATCTTTGGTGAGTGGTGATTCCTTTAATGAGATTAGAATTTTGGCTAACTAATTTTTGATTTTAGGAAGTGAATTTCCTCAATCAAATACCTGAAAAACTACATAAGTTCTTGGGTGGGGTTTGGGACCCAGTTGGTGATGGAAATTGTGGTTTTAGAGTCATTGCTGAATAACTTGGGTATCATGAAGATGGATGGTTTAATGTCAGCCTCCTGGATGCCAAGAGCCTTGCTATCCTTTAGATACCAGAGGTGATAGAATAAATAATAAATATATTATTTAATAAATGCAGCAAAAATCTGTAAAATATTTGGATTAAGCTTTATTGCAAAGTTAAGTGGTTTGGTTATGGTTTATTGTTTTAAATCAATATGAATAAATTGATTATTAAATATTTTTATAGAGGGGCCACAATTATATTGGGGATCTTTAACACCTCTCTTCAGGGATTTCAGTATTAAAACACATAGTCCTGGTTACTTTGGGCTCTTTAGTTTAAAGGATATTTTACCCAAAGATAATATGTATATAAAATACACGGTGGAGTGGCAGGGCCTTGTAACCAATCTGACACGACAGAGAAAGGATAATAAAACTCACTGGTATATTATCAAATACTTTGGGTATCTTTTTGGGACGTGCACTGATGGGTTAAACCTGTATACTGGGGTTATAAGGTTGTTCAGCAGTTTTAATTGATAAAAAAGCGGTTGAGGATGGATATTATTGATCAGACTTAGCCAAAAATTACTTAATTATCCCTTATAAGTACTTGATTACCTTGGAAAGGTGTCTGGATATAAATATAACTGGGTCTCTGCCCATCAATATCCTCAAAATAGCTCTTTATTTATAGCTTTTGGAGTCCCAATACTATCCTTCTGAGAGGTACAGGGGCTCAAAGGGACAGACACTAAGGCTAGCAGCGTAACCAGTGGTAGCCTGTCATGTGTTCTTGGTTCTACGGCACGGGTAGAATCTAATTCCTCAGGGTATGGGAACTATTCTACTTTATAATAGATATTAGGAAGTGTGAATAACACTAATCTGTCCTATTTATGTATTATTTAATTAATTATCCTTAGTAAATGTCCTCAGTAATTTAATGATTATTTAAATACATATCTTTAAGAACATCCTGATTTCAGGTGAGTTCTCATTATGTATTAAATGACTGGAGTAAAGTCATGATATTGATTTTACTCCTTATTTTTGAGTTCCAGTTGATTTACTAAGATAATTACTTAAAAATACAAGTCATGGGAATTCATGTAATATTTTTACATCATTAGTGTTCTTAGTATGTCACAAAGATATTGATGTCTAGAAATTCTCATAAAAGTATATTAAATTATTTTAATATATTTTTAGAAGTTGTCATTGTCTTATTTTCGACATTCTTGGTACTTTGAATTATATTTAATAAAAAATACGTATAAGGGTTATTTAAGTATTTTTATATAATATTATGTACTTTTAGACTATATACTATTGGCGGGAAAATTTATTACATATGTAGAATGTTCCCGTGTGGGTTGTAGCATTTTGACGCGGTACCTAAGCCTCTCAGGCCGCCTGTCACTCTGTCAACCCGTAGTCCCATGGCTGCGTACTTGTCAGAGGCCCTGGGCTGCGTACACAACCTTGACAGAGTGACAGGGCTGTATCTCAGCCGCGCGCTGGTTCATTGGCTGGCGCGACTGCGTGCGGGAATTGTGACAAAACACATTTCCATCCGTAACTCCTAAAATATACACAACACCTCAATTTTGACTGAATTTTAGGTGTGAAACCTATGCGTGAAAATACGTGTAAAATATTTAATTGACCAAAAAGCTCAATAGTGGAGTCGCGGTATTTTGGTCTTTCTTTCCTTAATTATTTAAAAATACAAGGAGTTGGATTTCAAGGGTGGGGTCAGTGAGTGAACCTACCTAATTTTGGGTGGAAAATCCATTTCTGTAATAATATTTATGGTTTTCTTACTCCTTCTTAGGTTAATTTTATTATTATTATTTTTATGTTTTTTTTGTTACCTTTGCAGCTTGCTCTGCAATAGTAGCAAGCTGAAATTTAAATTTGGGAAATAAATGCTTGAAACATTGAGGAAAAATAAGGGGTGCTATTCTAAGATCCTTGGACCCAGTAAAGATGTTTAAAAGATAGAACAAAGAATTGATGTTAATGAAATCAATTGAAACATTCCCTCTTCAAAATGGCTTTCAAGGCTTGACATGGGTCAAATTATAGATGATAATTATGGAAGAGAAATATGTTTCATTTCATTGGATTCATGTTTTACTTTTACTCCTATGAAAATGGGTGTAAAAGAACAATCAGATACAATGTTCATTTGCTTTGTTAACAATAAACATTGGGCCCAGCTTGTACTTAAGGGTGATGTGATTCCAATCCTGCCTGTACAAACCATGTTCCATGATTTCTAAGAAAGAAGCTTGTTGGTTTGATCACCTCAAAAATCAACTTGAGTTGCATTCTAACTTATAGACTAATTTCATCATTTGGGTTTGGTCTAAAATGCTTATATTATAATTCTATTAATATAAAGCGTTATCACATTAGGAACATCATTATGTTGATTGTTTTGAGTTAAAATCATTATGATGAGGGTTTTGAATGAGATTTTGATGGTAATTTGGTTCAAATTGTGTTGGGCTGATCCCATCACAAGCTTAACTTGTGTTAAGCTTGTGATTGGACCAGCTTAACACAAGTTGAACTTGTTTTTTTTTTGGTGTTTTTACTTTAGGGATGGTCAAAAGACTTCTTGTCTTTTTTGGCTGATCAAAAGACTTTTATTTTTTTTGGCACTTTTAATTTAGGGCTGTTCAAAAGACTTCTTGTATTTTTTGGCCCTTTTAATTTAGGGCTAGTCAGGTTGGACTTGAATTTTTTTTGGTTGGTTGTCTTCAGTGTTTTTTGTTTTTTGTTTTTATTTATTTATTTTTACTTATTTTTATTTTATTTCTTATTTTTCTGTTTTTTTTGTAACCAAAATATTACCTTTTTTGATCTTTTGGTTGATTTCTGTTTTTTTGTATTTTTATTTGGGTTATTTTGTTTTAGTTTTTTTTTTTGCCCCCAAGACTTGTAGTTTTGTGGCATGGCTACACGACTACATCTGAGCTTTTTAGATCACCACACGGCTTGAATGTGGTTTGGCTGGCCTTGTGGCATGGCAAAAAAACTACATTTGAGCCATGTAGGGCCCCACACAACTGGAATGTAGTTGTCCAGCCCCCACACGGCAGTCTGGTGCTGGGTGGCTTCCAGCCCAACCACATTCAAGTGTATGGGGCTCTACACAGCTTGAATGTAGTCATTTAGCCATTCCACACGGCTCATTTGAGTTGTGAAATAATCATCACCCTAAATAAAAATACAAATAAATAAAAATTGAACAAACAAAAAAAAAAGAAAATCACCAAAAAAAGAAAAAAAATTGAAAAAATTGAAAAAAAAATTAAAAGGACATTCTAAAAATTTCACCACTCTGGGGCCATGAATGCGCAGCCCATAAAAATCAAAATAAACAATGAAAAATTCTATGGACCAGCCTTAAATTAAAAACACAAAAAAATAAATAAACAATGAAAAAGTCTATGGGAAAGCCTTAAATTAAAAACACCATAAAATACAAGTTCAACTTGTGTCAAGCTTATCCCATCAAAAGTAGTAAAAATACTCTTTATGATGGGATCTTCTTCTTATGATGGGATCAGCTAGCCCAACAACAGTTAAACTTATTTCATTGGAATAGCACAAAACTAAATTAACCCTCCCAAAAAATAGGGCTAGTCCAATGAGTTGGACTTGTATCAAGCCCACCTCAATGAACTAGCCTTAACTTAAAAAAAAAGGCTTCTATAAAGTCCACATTAATGGAATAGCCCTAAAGTTAAAACACCAAAAATGAAAATAAGTTCAGCTTTTGTGAAGCTGATTCTATCACAAGAATCAAAAATACTCCTTATGATGGTATCAGCCTAACACAAGTTGATCTGACTTACCAATAAAGTATCATGAAAACACTCAAAATCCTTATGATTGGATCAGCCTAACACAAGTTGAGCTGACTACCCAATAAAACCTCATTCAAAACACTCAACATAATGATTCTAACTCAAAAAACTAAACATAATTATTTCAAAAGTGTGATAACCCTTTATGTTAATAGTGTGAAAATAAAGAGAGCTTAAGCTCTGATGAAGTAAAAGTTAAATGAGAAAAGAATGAAAGGAGCTTATAACGTCAAGCGCAACCAACCTGAGGACAGGAGGAAAAGGACACTCTGGTTGATATGTTGGCTGAACAGATGATGAATTACACTTGAGAGCACCATGGTTTATATAGACTAAATACATGATTGGCTAACAAGTGGTTGAGTACAAAATGAATAAGGCAAAATTAACATAAGAAGTTGAAGTGACATGGTAAGTGAAATGTTATGCTTGGACAGTCTGACAATCACTACTAAAAACACAGCCTAGTTATATTTTAACCATTATTTTAATACTTAAATAACAACAATAATACAAATCAAATCAATCCAATCAATGATACTTCAAACTCCAGTGAAATTCACATATATAAAAAACTCAAATTCTAACAAATAGAATTACAAGATCAGCATCAGAACCCAAAACCAAATGATGAAATTAAAATGATTTTTACAACTTAAAGCACAACTTAAGCCAATCTTTTAGATGTTAAAACCAAATAGAAGCTTTTTTGGAATTCTAAGAAGCAGGTTTGGAAACAATGGGCAGGAGTGTAATCATTTCTACATCAATTACAAGATGAACCCAGTGATTATTGTTAACAAAGCAAATGAAGATAGGATCTGTTTTTTCTTTTAGACCCATTGACATAGTAGTATAAGTACAACATGAATCCAATGAAATGAATCATATTGGTCCTCCATAAGTATCAGATATTATTTGTCCCATATCCAACTTTGAAAGCCATTTTTGTCAGCTTGCTACTGTATACAGAGCAACCTGTCAAAGTAAAAAAAATAAAAAATAAAAAAAATGAATGAAATATTAAGAAGGAGTGAGAAATCAATAAATATTATTGCAGGAATGGATTCCCCACCCAAAATCAGGTAGGGTCACTCACTTACTCAAACCTTGAAATATAAATCCTTCATATTTTAAATAATTAAATAAAAATTGACCAAAAGGTCACAGCACCAATATGGCACCTTTCGGAAACTTTAATATTTCACATATATTGTCACATATAGGTTTCACACCTAAAATTCAGTCAAAATTGAGGTGTTATGTAGATTTCAGGTGTTACACATGGAAATCTGTTATTTCACAATTCCCGCGTCCCTATACAACCCCTGAGTACCTGTAGCAACACATTCTGGCGTATAGAAGTCCTGCGTGCAGCCAATTTTTCCCCATGCGCAGCGGATCCTACCCCGCGCGCATCTGAATGGACTTATCCCTGTTTCAGGATCAGTTGTGACAAATCTGACAGCAGGTACCGCTCACAGGAGCCACAACCTAGTAGGGTTTACCAAGAATATGTAATAATGTGACATATGTATTAAAAATGGTATAAAGACCCCAAAAAATAAATGAAAATATTATATAATTAATTATAAAGTATTTTAAATAATAAATCAAATATTGAAGGTCAGCACAAAACAAACAGATCCCAATCTTTGAAGACCACAAAACACTACAAGGAGTGGCTGTAAAAATTATTGAAAATTACCTAAGTGCTCAGCAGATGATTTTAAATCAATGAATACCCACATCTGTGTACTTTCAACCAATATTAATAGTAAAAATGAAGGATAAGTGCAGAATGATCAGAATTATGCCATCAACAGATTAACAGATCCTGTGGCTAAAATACTACAGAAATCCAGAAGATCTGAGGACAGCTGATTGAAAGCACCTAGTGAAAGTGCTAAATGTTCCCTGAATGGCCTTCCAGCCTCAGCCCATGAGCAGAACCATCTCTATGTGCCTTGAGAAGCTCATTATAACCCCAAAAGGTATTTATACAGACCTCTTTGGATCCGTTATTCATCATCAGTTTTACCAGGAATTTATTATTATCAATCAGACACTGTTTCATTTTTAATCAAGTTCTTATAAAGAGATAAGCAAGTGATTTATGAATTAGTCTGCAGTATTATTATTATTTCCCAAAAACCAATCAACCTGATTCATTAAATTTTATTCTGGCAATAAACCCCATCTTCCCTGAAACCCTTTACCTGAATCCTTGCAGGCTTTTCTGTGGATTATTGACTCTGAGTGAGTGTTTCCCTTCCTGCCTTGGCCATTGTGCTGTTCTTCCTGGCTATATCAGTGGATAAGTCCTTACAAGGCACCAATTATTGTTCCAAGGTTCTTAAACTGCCTAAGGAGGCCCCTTGAAGAGAGGTTGTCTGTCTGTATATCCCCAGTAGTATAATACTGTGGCCCCTCTTTTTATAGCAGATTGAAAATCATTTTAGCCAAACCAATTAAAACTTGCACCAGCCCTTAAAAATATTTATTATTTGAGATTTTTAAGTGTTAAACTTTGGAATATCATTATTATTAGGGCGTATCAGAGTTAGCAAACCCGCCATTAGAAACCCCCCATTTTTTTGAAAAAACCTGCCATTTTTAATGGCAGGTTTCTGAAATACACATACCCCCTAACTGGTGTATTTTAAAATGGCATGTTTCATGAAAATGGCGGGTTTCAAACATCAAACACGCCATTTTCATCCATCCACCATCCATTGAATACAAAACACCCATCCACACCTCAAACTCAGCAAATGCATACTAACCCCATCTCCATCACATCACACACATCTAATCTCCATTGCTTCACATCTCCATTGCTTCACATCTCCATCCGTTCACATCTCTATTGGTTCACATCTCTTGCTTCACATCTCCATCATCACACAAATCCCATCATCATCTCATCACCCCAAATAACATTGCCATCTTTCTCAAAATTTCCAATCAAACTTCCCAGCAGCAAGTTGAAACTGCAAAAAAGCTGACTGAACTTTTGTTACTATTTGACTCCCATGCAGACTCTGATTCAGACTCTGATTTGGAATCAACTTGGTTGGCTTTGAATTCTTCATTAAAAAAGCAATACATGGTTCCAAGAAGACAAAATCTCCACAAACCTATGTATGAAAGGCAAAAGCTTCATCTCCTCCCCAACTTAAGCCTCTAGCAACTGTTCCAAACTCTATTGTCTTTATTCATGAAACTTTTGGAGATGATTGAAGACCACCACATCTTCCAGAAAAAATTCTTGGAATCCTCAACGCAATCCAGCTATAAAACTGGCTGTTTCTCTTTTTAGATTGGGATCAAATGGAAATGGAGCAGCAATTCATCAATTAGAAAATCTATTCTCAGTTGGTTATGGAACCATTGACTCATACACAAAAAGAGTCATGATTTCTATCCTATCTTTCCATTTCTCAGTCCTTTCTTGGCTAACCAAAGAAGAACTTCAGGAGATATCTCAAGTAATGGAGACTGAAGGCTTTTCCAGTTGCATTGGTTTTGTTGATGGAACCACCATCACCTTGAGTCAAAAACCCAATCTAGATGGCAACCACTATTTTAATTGGGAAAAGAGGAAATTGATTCATTCTTTTCCAATGAATTTGATAAAAATTTGGATCACGCACTGACCAAATACGTTGCATCTCTTTTTTTAGATAATCTGGGGCCCTAAAACTTGTTTGAAATAAGAACAAGAAGTTCATATCCCTCCACGCTGGCCTTCTGTGTTCTTTTCATGATTCATATGTTTTCAATTGGATGCAGATTTCCTAACAACCAGAGAGCTACTTTGACCAAGATCAATACATTCTGGCCAATTAGGCTTATGCTAGTGGGAAATATGTAGTTCCAGCATACCAGAATGTTTCAAATGTTTTGTCCAATGATCAAGGAAAAGCCGATTTAATTATCATCTTTACCAATCACAAGTTTGGATTGAGAATGCAATAGGAATCCTGAAAGGAAGATGAGCCAGCTTATGGGAGATGCAAAACCAGCTTCAAAATTTGAGGGACATGAAGATCCTCATCAACTGGATTATCACTTGTGTAATCCTTCACAACCTTCTTGCTGAAATCAAGGATTAATGGGACAAAATATTTTAAAAAGATTGTCAGCCTCCTGGATGCCAAGAACCTTGCTATCCTTTAGCTACCAGAGGTGATAGAATAAATAACAAATATATTATTTAATAAATGCAGCAAAAATCCTTAAAATATTTGGATTAAGCTTTATTACAAGGTTAAGTGGTTTGGTTATGGTTTATTGTTTTAAATCAATATGAATAAATTGATTATTAAATATTTTTATAGAGGGGCCACAATTATATTGGGGATCTTTAACACCTCTCTTCAGGGATTTCAGTATGAAAACACATAGTCCTGGTTACTTTGGGCTCTTTAGTTTAAAGGATATTTTACCCAAAGATAATATGTATATAAAATACACGGTGGTGTGGCAGGGCCTTGTAACCAAGCTGCCACAACAGAGAAAGAATAATAAAACTCACTGGTATATTATTAAATCCTTTGGGTATTTGTTTGAGACGTGCACTGATGGGCTAAACCTGTATACTGGGGTTATAAGGTTGTTCAGCAGTTTTAATTGATAAAAAAAGAGGTTGAGGACAGATATTATTGATCAGACTTAGCCAAAAATCATTTACTTATCTCTTTCTGCCCATTGATATCCTCAAAAGAGCTCTTTATTTATAGCTTTGAAGTCCCAATATTGTCCTTCTGAGGGGTACAGCGGCTCAGAGGGACGGACACTAAGGCTAGCAGGGTAACCAGGGGTAGCTAGTCACGTGTTCTTGGTGCTATAGAACGGGTAGCATCTAATTCCTAAGGGTATGGGAATTATTCTACTTTATAATAGATATTAGGACGTGTGAATGACAATAATCTTTCCCATTTATGTATTATTTAATGAATTATCCTTTGTAAATGTTCCCAGTAATTTAATAATTATATAAATAGACATTTCTACGGACATCCTGATGTCAGGTGAGTTCTCATTATGTATTAAATAACTGGAGTAAAGTCATGATATTGATTTTACTCCTTATTTTTGAGTTCCAGTAGATTTACTAAAATAATTACTTAAAAATATAATTCATGGGAATTCATGTAATATTGTTACATCATTAGTTTTCTTAGTATTTCACAAAAATGTTGATGTCTAGGAATTCCCATAAAAGTATATTAAAGTATTTTAATATATTTTTAGAAGTTGTCATTGTCTTATTTTTGACATTCTTGGTACTTTGAATTATATTCAATAAAAAAAATACATATAAGGGTTATTTAAGTATTTTTATATAATATTATGTACTTTTTGACTATCTACTATCCACAGGAACATTTATTACATATTTAGAATGTTCCCGTGTGGGTTGTAGCATGTTTATGCAGTACCTAAGCCTCTCAGGCGGCCTGTCACTCTGTAAGCCTGTAGTTCTCGCGGCTGCGTACTTGTCAGAGGCCCGGGGCTGTGTACACAACCTTGACGGAGTGACAGGGCTGTATCTCAGCCGCGCGCCGGTGCATTGGCTGGCGCGACTGCGTGCGGGAATTGTGACAAAACACATTTCCGTCCATAACTCCTAAAATATACACAACACCTCAATTCTGACTGAATTTTAGGTGTGAAACCTATACGTGACAAGGTGTGTGAAATATTTAATTGACCAAAAGCTCAATAGTGGAGCCGTAGTATTTTGGTCTTTGTTTCCTTAAGTATTTAAAAATATAAGGAGTTGGATTTCAAGGGTGGGGTCAGTGAGTGACCCTACCTAATTTTGGGTGGAAAATCCATTTCTGTAATAATATTTATGGTTTTCCTCCTCCTTCTTAGGTTAATTGTATTATTATTATTTTTATGTTATTTTTGTTACTTTTGAAGCTTGCTTTGCAATAGTAGCAAGCTGACAAAGATATTCCTGATCCTCCTCAAGTCATCCCTGTATCATCTTCTACCTAATCTTTGGCCATGAGAGAGCGGATTCTACCCCTCACACTTGCTCACTTTGATGTGTAGCATTTGGTTTTTAAATAGGTGAAATATCTTTTTTGGTTTTAGTTGTTCAACCAAGCATCCAAGGCTGACTTGGAATTTTTTTTTGGTTGAATTAGACAAAAACAAAACCAAAAATTCCAAACCACCCACCTCACCCCACCAAACCACCGGTCCACTCTCCTCCTCACCCACCACTGGTCCACTCTCCACCTCACTCTCTGCCTCCATCTCACCCTCCACCTCCACCTCACCCTCCACCTTCACCTCACCCATTTCCTCCCTCTCACCCACCGCTCCCCCCCCCTGGTTAGCTCCTGCCTCTCCTCCTCATAATCCCCATCATCAGATGCTGATCCAACTCTCCAACCACCTTTAGGTCCCCCCCACCTCCTTGCATCTTTCCTCAGTTAAGCTCCCCCCCCCCTCCTGCTCATCACCATTTCCCCACCCCCTCACCCCCTCTCCCTTACTCCCCACTAATGCCCCCCCCTCTAGCCCCCCTTCTTTCCCCCTCCCACCACCCTTGCTTTTGTTGGCCCCACCACCCTTTCTTTTGTCGGCCCCACCAACCTTGCTTGGGGGCCCACCCCCCACCTCCCTCTGCATGCCCAGCCCCCCCCTTGCTCACTTGGCCGACTGCACCCCCCCCCCTTGCTTGCTTGGCCAACCGTACCCCCCCCCTCCCCTCCTTTGGCCAACCAAAGACCCGCTGGCCAACCAAACCCCCCCCCCCCTCCCCTCCTTTGGCCAACCAAAGACCTGCTGGCCAACCAATGCTTCCCCCTCCCCTCCTTTGGCCTTGCTTTCTTGGCGGCCTGCCGCCCCTTGCTTGCTTGGCCCACTGCACCCCCCCTCCCCTCCTTTGGCCAACCAACGCCCCCCCTTCCCCTCCTTTGGCCTTGCTTGCTTGGCGGCCTGCCCCCCCTTGCTTGCTTGGCCAACTGCACCCCCCCCTCCTCTCCTTTGGCTGACTGATGAACATCTGGCCCCCTTAAGCAAGCAGCCAGAGGTTTTTTTTGGGAAGGACCCCATAGCAAACCCATGGCTTCCAGGTGGTGTGTTTTTTAATTTTTAATTTTGATCAATAGGATTGTTTTACCGCTTTCAAAGCATGGCATTGAGGCTGACTCTTTTTATTCATCTCTGCCTATACCACTCACACCAAATCCTTTAGACCGTTTCCCCAATGCTCCCGGGTCATCCACAACAAACTTCCACTCCAAATTCAACCAACTCTAACACTGCATCACAATTTCACCCTCTTCCACTCATCATCACCCCAGTAAGAACTCATCAAGCTCTCATGCCCATCTTTACAATGTTGTTTTCATCTCCAAATGCTTTTCGATTGATCATTTACTGACTTAAATCTGTCTCTCCTTACAATTCTTGTTTGCCTTCTTCAATTACAGCCAAATCTTCCAACAAAACGTGAAAAAAATCATCATTGTACTCATCGTCATTTAACCTTGGCTTTTCACTCTTGTATCCATTGTGATTGTAGGATGAATCATTGACCATCCAAACCCCTTCTATCCTCCTATCCCAGTGAATATCATTGGTTAACAAATCCATGAACAATCATGAAAAATTTATTTTTCAAACTTTTTAAGGTTAACAATGTATCAAGCTAATTTGAAAGCTTCCACTACATCTAATCCTCACACATCCATAACCCTGAAAAGAAACTACAAGTTGCAATATTTTTCCAGAATGTATGAATTTAATTGAATATAAAGAAATTAGGGTTTCATTTTACTAACTTTAACCATTTGATTTTCTTATCATGTTTGAAACTTGAATTCCTGGTGTTGTTTCTGAAATGCTGTTTGTAGTGATGATGAGCTTGTGAATCAGAATCAGCATCAGGATTCAAAAACCAATCCAACTGTTCCTAGGGGAAAAGCATTACATATGATCCAAACCAAGCCATCTTCATCCAGAGCTTATAAGAAGCATAATAAAGCAAAACGTGATCATTCATTTAATGAATCAAATTCAGAATTGATTTATTTTGTTACTTTGAAGAAAAACCTCAGTCCCTGTCAGGTATTGGTACTAAACATGAGCCTACCAATCAATCTACATGTTGTCTCTGATTGAAAATATCAATCATATTGTCCTTAAGTATCATTCTCTTTATCAACAACCATAAAAATTCCTTTCAATTCATTTCTCTGAAATGATCCAAGATCTTTAAATAATGGCAAACAATTGGTAAAACCTGAATCAAACCAATTGTAATACCAAAACTGGATCTATGTTTGGAATTGGATATTGTAAAGGAACTGACCAGAGATATTCTGCAGGTAAGTTAATGTATTTACAAGCCCAGAAATTGAGTGATTTCCTTGATTTCATCCACAGTTCTACTTATAAAAATACATGCCATGGCTATGGATAACCTATGTTTTTTTTCTGTGGCTAGCCTTTCCCTCTCCTTTTGGAGTTGGACTTCCTCTTAATCCTTCTCCTTTTCCTCTTTTTGAAACTCCAGCTCAGCCTGTTTAATTTGCCACTCAGCCTCCAACTTTTGTTGATGAGCCAAAATCTCAGATTTTTGCTTTTGAAAATCCATATCCAGTTGAAAATCCCACTTTTCTTTTTTGAACTGAAGTTTTTCACATCCAATTTGAAATTTCACTGTATTTCAGAGGGGAATAGGAATGAGCTGGATTTTGAAAGCAAGGAGAATCCAACATTCTTACTTGAATCTCACTTTTCCATGATATCCTCAAAGCCGGAAAAGCTTGAAGTATTTCTCCTCTTTTGACGGCTATTTGGGTTGATGTTGATGGAATTTGAGGCCTTTTGCTTTCCCTTTGCGGAGGAGTTTTGAGTTGGAATGGTGTTGCTCTCATTTGAAGGGGATGTGGGAGGCCCCAGTGGCTTGATTTTTGGCCAATCAGGAATGGATGATCATGTTTTTTTACAATCTAAATCAGTCAGGATTAACCAGACAGAAGAGAAAAGAACTTGAGTGCTTAATTGAGCAGATGTTGATGGTAGTGGCAATACAGGAATAAAATACTCCTCATTGGCCAAGTTATCCAGTTCTTCCACCCCAGGAAGAGAGAAATCAAAAGAAGGAAGTGAGGGGTCCAAGGTCCTGTTTGACTCATCAATCAATGCTGAAATAGATTCAATTGGAGCTGACTGTGTTGGAATATCCTCCTTGGCATTGGATGGGGGCCACTCCAAGGCAAGGGTCTCATCAGGGTTCTCATTGCTAGGCTGAGCATCCACAGAAAATTCCTCAGAATCAACTGAATCAGATGGTTGGGAATCAAAAGCAGAAATAGGGGTGATTTTGGCCTTCTTTCTAAAGATTTCATCAATTTGAATATAAAAAGGACAAATGGAGTGCAACTTATCAACCACCAAGTGGATTTCCTTGGCTTTGTCAAAGTTGGTGATACCAAAGCCAGTGGGGATTGACATGGAGTGGGCCTTTTTGTAATTGGCTCAATAATTCTCAAATCGCTCCCTCATCTGTTGGGATGACAGATCCAGCCTACCTTTTTTTTTATTCTTGAGTTCATTGGTCATCAGGAGATAACCATTGACCTTAGAGGATGGTGGTTGGCCAACACGTGTTTCATTGTTGGATCCAAAGCAAGCATTGTAGTTGGAGGGAATTTTGAGCCAGTTTACCAGGATGATGTGATCAGCTCTCTTGAGCTGACTTGAGCCTTTGGAAGCTGATGGGGGAGGATTGTTGGATGTTGAGTTCCTGGGGGATGTTTGCCTTTGTCCATAGGTTTGTTTAGTGGACTTGCGGGGGGAGGATCTTGAAGGGGCCATTTAAAAAGAGTAAGAGGGATGAATGGATGAAGCAATAAAATGATGAAGCAATGAAGCAATGAATGGCTGTGATGAAATTGGGGATAAGGGATGAAGTAATAAAGTGATGAAGGGATGTGATAAAAGCAGGGATGAGGGATGAAGCAATAAAGTGATGAAGCAATGAAGTGATAAAGGGATGTGATGAAAGCAGGGATGAAGCAATGAAGCAATGAGAGGATGGATGTGATGAAAGAAATAAAGTGATGAGAGTGATGAAGCAAGGTGAGAGTGATGAAGTGATGAGGGGATGAGAGTGATGAAGTGATTAGAGCAATGAAAATCAATTTTTTGGATGAGGTTGGAGGTAGAATTTTTTGTATGAGGCCAGAGGTTGAAACCAGAGGTGATGATGTGGAATGACATGGTTGAACTGGTGAAAGCCTTTATATACTTTATTTGAAAAAAACCATTGATTTCCAGGTAACTCTGACAGGTCTGATCTGAAAGAAGTGGGTTTTTTTGATTTTTAATGGCCGGTTTGAAATGGCGTATTTAGGTTGAAACCTGCCATCAAAAAATTGCAGGTTTGCTTAACTCTGATACACCCTATTATTATTCCAGTATTTTTATCACTCTCTGTAACTAAAGGACTGCAAGGTTAGTGGTATCAGAGAGCTGAAAATTTTGAAGAGGGAATTTTTTCATTGATGTCATTACCATTAATTCTTTTTTCTATCTTTTCAAAATCTTTAATTCCACCAAGGATCTTAGAATAGAACATCTTATTTTTCCTCAATGTTTCAATCAATTCCTTTTGTAATTTAAACAATCCATGCTCATCATACCCAAGCAATTTTGCAAAGACTCTAAATCCACAATTCCCATCACCAAACGGATAAAAAAGCTCCCCCAAGAACTTATGTAAGTTCTCAGGTATTTGATTGGTTTAATTCACTTTTGGTTCCTAAAATCAAAAATTACTTAGCAACATGCTAATCTCATTGAAGGAAACAAAAAATCACCAAATATGAGCTTCTGTTTGACTTTTCAATTTCTTCTTCTTCCTCAGAAAAGGATTCTGATTCCAAAATAAGGGGACCTAATTCAATTTAAGTCTCCTCCTCTGAACTGAGAAATTGAAATTGTCAGCTTGCTACTATGTACAGAGCAACCTGTCAAAGTAAAAAAAATACAAAATAAAATTAAATAAAAAAAATTTGGAAGGAGTGAGAAATTCATAAATATTTCTGCAGAAATGGATTCCACACCCAAAATAAGGTAGGATCACTCACTGACCGTACCCTTAAAATATAACTCCTTCTTATTTTAAATAATTAAATAAGAATTGACTAAAAGGTAACGGCACCAATGTGGCACCTTTTGGCCAATGTAACATTTCAAACATGTTGTCAAGTATATGTTTCACACCTAAAATTCAGTCAGAATTGGGGTGTTGTGTATATTTTAGGAGTTACACACAGAAATGTGTTATGTCACAATTCCCATGTGCAGTCCCACGTCCCTATACAACCCCTAAGTACCTTTAGCAAAAAATTCCTGTGCGCAGCCATTTTTTCCATGCATGCAGAGGATCTTACCCTGTGTGCATCTGAATGGACTGATCCCTGTGTCAGGATCAGTGGTGACAAATCTGACAGCAGGTAATGCTCAGAGGAGCTACAACCTAGTAGGGTTTATCAAGCATATGTAATAATGTGAAATATGCATTACAAATGGTCTAAAAACATTAAAAACTAAATAAAAAAATTATATAATTAATTTGAAATTATTTTAAATAATAAATCAAATATTTAAGGTTAACACAAAACAAACAGATCCCAATCTTTAAAGACCACAAAACACTACAAGGAGTGGCCTTAAAAATTATCAAAAACTACCTACGTGCTCAGAAGATAATTTAAAATCAATAAATCTACACATCTGTTTACTTTAAACCAATACTAATAGTACAAATAAAGGATAAGTTCAGAATGATCAGAATTATGCCATCAACAGATTAACAGATCCTGTGGCTAAAATACTACAGAAATCCAGAAGATCTGAGGAAAGCTGATTGACAGCAACTAGTGGAAGTGCTAAATGTTCTCTGAATGGCCTTCCAGCCTCAGCCCATCAGCAGAACCATCTCTATGTGCCTTGAGAAGCTCATTATAACCCCAAAGGGTATTTATACAGACCTCTTTGGATCCATTATTCATCATCAGTTTTACCACGAATATATTATTATCAATCAGACACCGTGTAATTTTTGACCGAGTGCTTATAAAGAGATAAGCAAGTGATTTATGACTTAATCTGAAGTATTATTATTATTTCTAAAAATAATCAACCTGAGTCATTAAAGTATAGTCAAGCAATCAACCCCAACTGCTCTGAAACCTTTTACCTGAATATTTGCAGGCTTTCTGTGGAACTATTGCTCAGAGTCAGTGTTTCCCTTCCTGCCTTGGCCATTGTGCTGTTTTCCCGGCCATATCAGTGGATAAGTCCTTATAAGGCACCCATTATCATTCCAAGGTTCTTAAACTGCCTAAGGAGCCCCCTTGAAGATAGTTTGTCTTTCTTCAAAGATCCCCAGTATTATAATACTGTGGCGCTTATTTTCATAAAAAATTGAAAATCCTTTTAACCAAAACAATTAAACCTTGCACCAGCTCTTAAACCTATTTATTATTTGAGCTTTTTAAGTGTTTATGTTTGGAATATTATTATTATTACTATTCCAGTTTTTTTATCACTCTCTGTGGCTAAAGGATTGCAAGGTTCCTGGTATCAGAGAGCTGACAGAGATTAAGAGCCTTCCTTGCACTACAGAAATCATTTTCCCATCAGCTCATTAAACCATAAAAATGAAAATTTCTCCAAATAAAAGGCTTTCTATCTTTGGTCTTTTTGGATCCCTTTTAACCCTTTTTTTCCTCTTAATTTTTCTTTCAATGTGTTCAAATTTTGAAAGTTCACAAAAAGTTGATTTCAATTTGGGTTGAATGTGGCTGGACCTGAAGAAATTTGGCTCAAGCCTTGGCTTGGAAATCAAAGTTTCTGTATAATTGACCACAGACTTTAAAATCTCCAATCTAAAATTTTGAGGTTTTCCCTTAAGCATGGAATTCGACTTGTTGAACAATTGTGATTTTTCAAGAACTGGGTCTGTGTCAATATTTCAACAAGCAAGAAAATAATTAATCTGTCAATACAATAATTGGTATGCTTCAAAAATCCCAGAGACCCAACTTACTTCACTGGAAGTGTCCTAGTTGAACCTCCACTGAGGATGAGCATACTCAGGCACAATTAATCCTCTTGAAACTAGTTTTCCTGCTAAGATGAGGCAACAGGGGAAGCCCATTGTTTTGAATATGACTTTGGTACACCTTGCCATCATGGTCATGCTTTAACTTCTCAAATTGATACCAAATGAATTTAGTTTCCTCAACCAACAATTTTTAACACAAAGTTGAAAGTTCTTTTGGAAGAACATTTCCTAACTTTATTTGAGATTTGTCAAGAAACAGATGCACTGATTTTATTTGGCTTTCAATGGTTCCTTCAAGATTTTTCCATAAATCCAAAATGTTTCCCAAAGATCCCGCAAGTAATTTTTTGAAAGTAGCATGGCCCCTTTTACCGGAGGCATTGTTCTATTTCCAAATGCTGGTTGACACAAGTCCACACTGTTACAAACGCCTCTTTGATAGGTAAAATGTTCTTTTCCATATACTCAAGCACATCCTCATGGTCTTTCAAGAAAAACTTTTTAAAAGTTTCAAAATAAGCATTCCCAGCAGGGATGGACAGAAGAAGCCATAAATTGGCCTACTCTGAGTTCTGCATAATTAACTTCTGCCTCCCCCTTGTTTTTAAAAGCCCCATATTTTTCCCACAGATTCATAAAACTTTGCCATCCTTCATTGGCATTAATGAAGCAAACTTTACACTTTGCATAAATATTTTTAGACAATTTTGAGGAGCACAACTGTCTGGATGACTCAGGGAAACTATGCTCAATGTCACAAATCAGATCTTTTTCACAGCCCTTCACAAAAAATTTGGGAAGCCTCTCTGGATCATAAGCCAACTCCTTTAATGCATTCAATGCCCAAATGTAGAAATCAAATTTTTCTTTTGTTGTAAAAACAAAAGCATTTGGAAAAGCTTTCCTTTTGGCTTTCATTACTACAATATGCAATAGAGGGATGTTTTACCTATTTGTTTTATAATTACAATCCAAAAAAGCAATATGATGGAATTTTTGACAAATTTATATTGACTCAGGATGAGCCAAGAAAAAGGCCTCTAAGTGACCCTTTCAACTGAACTTTGACCTGTAAAACCACTGAGTTTCTTGGAGAATTTCAAATAGAATGTCCATAACACTTTTCCAATCCAATTCAGCTGCTTTAACCTTATGCTTTGTGCTATAGATTATTCTATTTTCAATGTATTCTCCACCATCAATCTTGCTCAATTTTATGTTAGTTTTCAATTAATTGAGCCCATCTTTCATGCCTTCTTTAAGTTTATCCAAGGCTACACCAGAAATTCTCATCAGTCAAGGATGCACTGAGGGGTTTTAAGATGGTTGATGATTTTGTTTTTCATTTCAAATGGATAAAAGGCACATGGGATCTGCTTCTGTGAAACTTGAACAGATCATGAATTCACACCTGAAATTCCTTGTGTGAGTTTACCTTTGCCATTTGGTGAGGCATGGCCCCTCATATACTATGAATTTTTTACATTCTAGCTCAGCATATTTCTCCTTTTTTGAATTGAATGTTTTCAATGCATAGACATTCATGGCTGCCCATTTTTGACAATAAATCCCAGCTTTTTTTCCTACTAGGAAATTCTATCACCACCAGGGCTAAATTGGGGTCTCTGGCTGACCAGTGACATGAAGTCACTATATGTGGCCAACATTTTCTCAAATAAGTATCAAAATTTTCACCATGAAAAGACCATGCTGTATTCTGTGATCCACCATAACATATACAGGGATGATTGTGGATTTCAGCTTGATGGAAAATAAAATTCAACTGGTTTTCACCTTGGTTAAAAATCAAATTCAGTCTGGTTTCACCTTTGTGGAAAATGAAATTCAAACTGATTTACCCAATGATCAACTTTTTTTTCAGGATCACATCACCAGACAAGAATCAATAAATTTTAATGTGTTTGAAATTGTACCAATTTTTTTTAATTGCATGTGCAGTTGTTTTTGTGCAGTTTTTTCAATTTTATTGTCATTTAATAATAAATGAATGTCACCCCCCCAAAAAAAACACTGGATGTTTCACAGGGTTAAATTTTAATTTTCACACAACTGTTTGTACATGCAAGCTTAGTTTCACAGGAAAATCATGTGAATTCAAGGTGGTTTTAACTTGATTTTATGTGTTTGATAAATATCATGATGATTTTGGTATGCCTATAAATATATCCAAATGATTTTTATAATTCCAAATCTGTTGAGTGAAGTTCAACTAATATAGACAGGCCATCTTGTTCAGACATTGCAGCATGACAATCAATATAACCACAAGTTATGATCTGCCAATTATTGGTTTCTCTCACTTGAAAAACATTCAGATGTTCCCAACTTGAAATGAATTTTTTATTTCTTTCAAACAAATTGATAAAAATATAAAAATCAGGGAATGAATGAACAGGATAAACAATATTGATTATTTTTTTAATCTTAACAAGATTTGGAGTATTATCTAAATAATAACAAACAATGCTATCACCCACATGTTCATCATGTGTGGTGAAGGTTGAATTCTTCCGGTTAAGATGATGGTGGTATCTCCACCATGGGGAAAAAATGATTTTCCAAGAGTCACATGAATTAGTTGGAAAATTATGATCAATACAGTTAATATGTGGTTTTACCTTCCTCAAATTATTAAGGAAATCAGTGTAATATTCCCTTTCTGCCATATTTCGTTTTGAATTAATCTGATTGTCATTTGCATCTTTGCTTTTTAAATATGATGTCATAATTCTTACTTATGGGGGGGCTTCAGGGTTGTTCAAAATTTTCTTCAAGTTGTTAAATTGGGAGAATCTCTGAAAAAGATTCAAGGGTATATTTTCTGCAATCAGAAAGAATTAAAAATTATTTTTTCATGATTAATATGATTCAAAATTTGAGCTTATCTTGTACCTGCTGAATTTTTATGGTTAATGCGGGAAAAATACCCATTTATTCTTTCATATGCCCATATAGCAGAACAGGGAGCAGGACCTCATTGCATTAGGAGCTCAGGTATATGTGTGGAAAGGTGATGGTTTGGTTTGGATTTGCATGCACAAAAAAGCTTCTGACAACATTTTTGGTATTTTTTTCAATGCTTGGTAAATCCTGGAGCAGAATGTTGAGTAACAACCCAGCTGGTAGCTATTTTCATTTTGCTCACAAGGTGAAAAGTGTTTTCAACAATCTCCGCAGGAAGTGGATTTCCCCCTTTTTCTCTTGTTATAAATAAAAGGGGAAGATAAAGTTTATATATCAAGAGCCATTCTGCAGATTTCAAGCTTCCATGAGCCGCAAAACCAAGATTATTTGGCACCCTGGTCCAATTGGAGGGAATGGATGTCCTTTCAATCAATTTTTGGATTTTGTTCAGAGTTTGTGAGTCAAATTTAAATGTTGGAATGATTTTGCCATCAACCCTTCAAGACTCAAAATCAGAGCTAGTGATGCTTGATATTGGAAAATATTCCAAATCATCATTATATTGATTACTGGTTCCTGAGGTGTGAAGAAATTTGGCACTGATTTCTAAATAGGCAGTGGTGGTATTTTTCTGATTGTTGGAAATGTTTTTATGGCGGGTTTTGGTATGCTCTGAAGATATGGAATGACCTCCCTCCTCAGATATCTCACCTCTCTTGAGTCAATGTCTTTGTTTAGTATGTAATCTTCATTTTCACTTTCACTACTTGAGAGTGTGTCACTACTGGAAAAAAATTTCCTTTTTGCTATTGTTCTTCTTCCATTTTGATTCCAACAGGCAGAGTTTCTTTCTGGAATGATCTTTCAAAGCTCCAAGCACCATATTGTGCATCACATCAAGATTTATCATTGTAGTTGCATCCCAATAAGGCAGCTCTTCAAGGATTGAATATCTCACACCTGTTTTTCAAAAGACTTCCTCACGTGCATTAATTGAGGGTGCCTGAAGCCATTTCTGGGCACTCTCCTTGTGGTCCTTCAAGTTGCAATTTGGGAACAGGAATGGCTGAAAAACATCCATTTGGGATTTTTCAATATGGCAGAAATTGCAAAACTTGGTTCCTGCATGAATTGTGAAACCAGTGAGCTTCTTCATAGCTACAACATCAGCAATTACAGTCAAAATGGCAACTCTGATGAAGGATCTGTTTTGATTTAGAGCTGTTTTTGAGAATAAAATACCATTCCAAAGTTCTTTTATTTCTTCAAAAAGGTGTTGTAGTACATAGCTCAACTGGGGTCCAGTAGGCTCCTTGGGTCCAGGTATGATTCCAGAAATATAAAAATTTTTTGTTTTTTGAAGTTTTTCAGGAGGAAGATTGAGGCAAACCAAGACTATTGATCCAAAGCTTACATGCCTGCTTGATTTTCCAAATTCATTGAACCAATCAACATAAAGTGAAAAAGCCCAATGTTCCTTTTTTGAAAGGAAGAATTCTGATTCACAGATTCCTTTGAATTTTTTCCAAAAAAAACCATCCCAAATATTGGTCATGATATCCCTTGGTGATCTTTCCAGGTGAGCAGAAAGATCCTTTTCAATTCCATTGCATTGAAAAAAAAATTGCTATCCATGCCTTAAAAGGTTGGTACACAAATTTTATCCTAGGGTAGAACTGTTATTCAATAATTTCCTTCATTTTTGGATTTTTCTTGATGATTTCTTCATTTTTCCGATTGATTCTGTACATTCTGGAATGAATTTTCCATAATTTAGATGTCTAGTACAATTTATTTTTTCATTCTTGATTTCTTTCACCAATGCAGGAAGAAAGAAACATTCTGGATAGCAAGCATATATATTTAAGGTGGGATTGACATTCAGGTATTCAAAAATAGTATCCATATTTAGGGGGTTTGTTAATTGAATATTTAAAGAGTGATTTAGAATGGTCTTCTTGTTCAAATTCAATACAAACAACAGAAATATGAATGCATCCCTGCTGATACAATGTTCAAGATTCAAAATAGTGGATATCACTAGAGAGAGCACCAATGGCCTTTCATTGATTCTCCAAGGTATTGGAGAATAATCTGATGTATCAAAGATGACTGAATCTGAATGAGAGTCAGAAAAACAATAAGCTGAAGCAGGAGTGCTCTGTAATTTGTTTGGTTTGGATAAACTTGGTGCACTGCAGGAAACTTTGATGTATTTCTGATTTCATTGATTCCTGGGTTGGGTGATTTTGGCTTTTTCTCTTCTTCCTATGTGATGTTGATACTGGGAAGTTGAAAAAGACAACCCAGGTCTTATCCCATAAATTTTCATGTGCGTCTTGGAATTAAAATCATCACATTGGTAGATGATGTGCCTTTTTTGTGATGGTGACATGCTAATAAATAGTTCTTACTAGTTTTGGGTGTATTTTCTTTCCAAATGGTAATCCAAAAAAACTTAATGGGGGGATTAATTTAGAAAAAGTAGACATCTTATATAGAAGTGTCCTGATGCATTTCAGTGAACAATTTCATCCCAAAATCATAACCAAAATCAAGTGGATAAGTCTTGGAACTCATCAAGCAGGAGTTTTGTTGCAGGTTTGACACATGTTTCACAAGAAACTTCAAAATTTTAAATTACAAATGGTTAACCAGAGTTAAAAAAAATAGGGCAGAAAACAAATCATAGTGTTTGAATTGTTGCATTAGTAATATGAGCCCCTCTTGGAAGATTGAAAACTTGGTCTCCATTGGGATGAGAATTCAGCCAGTATTCACTGAATTCAAGCACAATGAACTTAGCAAGCTCAAATATTTTTACATGGAAAGCAAAAAATCCATCTGACAAAAATAAATTCTTTTTAATTATGGAGCAGATTTATTTGTTGGTTATTTTCCATATGGATCCATCAATGTTGTTGGCTTCAAGTTCATTCAGCTTGGAAACAATGGATATTAGTTCCAGGAAACTGGAGGCTGGGAAATTTCTGTAATCACTACAAATCAAAAGAATCCCACAAATTCCTGAAACAAAATAAGCAGCCAAGAGGGAATAACATGGCCTTGAAGTTTGATCCTTGGGAAGTTGATCAAATTGGGAGATATAATGCTGAAGAGATTGTTCTGACCAATTGATTTTGCACCTGGAATTTAATATGGAAAATGAAATCAATAGATGGTAGACATTATCAACCAGCCTGTCTAGAGCCTTTAAATCAAGTTTGATAATTTTTTCATTGGATGATGCAGTGGACCAGTGATTTTGGAAGTGGTGCTATTTCTGGTAAGACATTGTATGAAATACTGTATCATTGCTATCTCTTGTGCCAAGTCATCATTGGTGTTGGTTGGAGCTTCATATGCTGGTAAAGGTGTGATATCCTTAGCAACAAGTGTGATGGACTGGAAAAAGATTTTTTCCCAAAAGTGCTTTTGATGCTCAGTAGGATGGAGCAATATATTGAGCAGTATAATTAATTCATGACCCAGTAAATTCAATGGATCAGTGTGATTTTCTATTGCAGGAATGTTCCAAACATCTTGTTTCAAGAGTGGTTCATTCAACAATCACTTGAAAACATTGATTCCTGATTGCAATCAAAAAAAAAATAATTCAAATCAACATTGAAGATTTGATTCAAAAATAAAGGTTCAAAAGACCACCATCCAGAATTTTCTTCAACCACTGTTTGATACCAGTGTTAGTCAGTGTACGGAATCAAATCATTTATGGCAGGTTATCAGTGTAGCTGCTCATTGGCTGGAGTTTATTTTTTTGCATGGTGTGAAGCTTGACTACAGATTCATGTGCCATGGAATAAGCATCATAGAGGAGTGTTGAAGAGTACAGTTGAATTATAGGAAGGATTGCCTTGGTGTGTTTCAGGAAAATGGTGGATTCCTTGGATTGTTGGCTAGGTTGGCCTTTGGAAGATCCTGGAAGTGTGGCAGATAGAGAATTGGCTGTTGGAGGTGGATTAAGTTGAGACTTGCATGCAGATTGGAACTGAGAATGTTGGTTTTTTTGGTTTTCAGAAGTTTCTTTTGGTTTTTCAAACAAAGGATCAGATGTTGAAGGGGGAATGGGTTGAGGCCAGGGCTGATGGGAAACTTCACCAGGAAGTTGGAGCATATCAGGATAAACGGTTCCAGGTGCTGGGGTTGGCCAATGCTCATTTTTGGTAGAGCTTTGAAATTTTGATGGGAAGGATGCCTCAAAATCAAACAATTGGACACTGGGTTTGGGCTTTTCATCTGTTGTGATCTGCTGGCTTTCAGGAAAAAAAATATTGTCATTTTTTGCGCTGGAATTTGATGTGAAACAATGCCATCTTTTGGAAGGCAGGAGAGTATATTTGGATTGATGAGAGCATTTAGATAGCAGATTTCCAGACCCTATATTCACCTGCTCTTCAACTGGCAGATCTTGACCACTTTACACAACTTTGAAAATCAAAAATCATTGGTTATCATAGGATGACTGGAGAGAAATGGATTCAAATATATTTTCTGACCTCTATTGGATTCATCTATGGCATCCATATCCTTTTGTGCATGGTCACAAACAGAGTTGGGCAAGGTCCTATCATTGTGGGCTTTTTCAATGTGGTTTTGCATCCATTGGATGTTTTCAAGAAACTCTGCCTGGGGAGCTACAGAGATCTCCAACTCATCTAGGAAGGTCCCTGTTATTGGTGGTGGTGGGGGGGCTGAAAAATGTTCAAGATTGGATCTTTTTTGTGCTTCAAGTTGTAGCCAGTGGTGTTTGGGAAGGTTGGAAGATGTGGAATTTTGTTGGGCTGTTGATGATGGTGGTTGGAATGTTTCATTTTCAAAAAGTGGCATGGTAGGTGGAAAGACAGGATTTGATGATGGATTCAAAGGAGTGGTGTTTGGGGCATTGAAGAGGTCAACTGATTCAAATGTCACAAAGTCTATGAATTATGAATTATAAGAAAGAAGGACAGTCCATGTTGCATCACCAGGGTTAATTTCTGGGATTTGGGTGGAATAACCTGGCTGGGCAAGGTCACTAGCTAGGAGATCATTAGTTTCAGGGTCAAATAGATAAAAAAGGTGAGGAGAGGGATTGATATTGTTGGAGGGTAAAGGAAATTTCCTGAATCACAAGCACTTTATATAATAAATATATGGCACGCAGGAAAGGGGGAGAAATTTGATGGCAAAGGGATGGGAGATCCACTGGATCCTGGTATTTAAGGCAACCACGGGAACCAAGTGTAGAAAAAAACTGTAGTTTTTGGGAAAGCATATTTACAGGCAAGCATGTAGAATATGCATGTTTATGATTCAAAAAAGTCACATCCAAGCATTTAATGCATTTTAACTGATCAAGTTTGAGATTTTCATGGTGGAAACAAAAAATTTACATGTGTGGAGCATTTTTTAATAGAAACAAGGTGTGGCCATCAAGATTGATGGAAAAACTAACATCTGGATGAGGAAGCAAGCCAATTGATAACAATTTCCTCCCTTGCACTATGTCCACCAAAATTTCCCAAACCTGTTAATTGTGCCTTCTTGAAAACCTCAGCCAGGTTTTTGTTAATTTGGACTGATATTCCTAAGCATTTTAAATGACTGCTAGGGGGTCTCAGTGATTGAAATTTCTGATGGAACAGATAATTTGATGCCCAGATTACATCATTCCAACCATTTTTGCATTGAAAGTCAATATAAGTCTGAATCCCAGGCAAGAAAAATTGTCTGTATTGAACATCAAAGCCCTGGTGTCTATGGGCAGGTTCCCCTGTCTCCTCAGAAATACCACAGAAGCCACCATAAGCCATACCACTGATGTCATTATTAACATGGGCTGAATTATAAAATTCATTCCAAGTGTAATTTAAATTGCCAGCAAAGACTTCTTCACCAGCAGACCTATACTCTCTAGATTACAATCCTGGTATTTCAGATTGACTCATTTGATCAATGGATTGCCTGTGGAAACCTGGCGCTATGGTTTTGAACCAATTGCACAATATTTTTTCAATTCTTGGTCCAAAGTTCACAAGGTTAATTCAATGCACATGCTTCTGGGTTGTGTTGACTGAGGCAGGAACTGGAACATACTGGTCTGCGACAATTGTTTGTCAGCCAATATTATATAGCAAATCACAATGATTTGAAATTTACAAGTGTTTTCTCCATGATAGACATAACCTGGAAGCCAAACAAATGCTTTCATTATCCCTGAAAAGAAGGCAACATTCTGCTGGTTTTCATCAAAAGATCCCAACTGGAAAATAGTGGTTGTGACAAAGCAGAGG
Source organism: Puccinia polysora (assembly GCA_025617555.3). Taxonomy (NCBI): domain Eukaryota; kingdom Fungi; phylum Basidiomycota; class Pucciniomycetes; order Pucciniales; family Pucciniaceae; genus Puccinia; species Puccinia polysora. The sequence goes on along the minus strand of CM062632.1, from coordinate 25,294,132 downwards.
TGAGAATATTCAACAGGACTCATATCCTTCCATTGAGTAAATTTCACTGCTAGGCAAATTCCCATTTTTGAATTGACATGCACAACAGCAGGCCCTGGTGGCCTGAGATACTTGTAACATTGGAGTAACTCCTGTGTATGGTGGATGGAATGCACATCTGAAAATTGAATGGACCCCAGGTTGTTGAGTTGGTTGCAAGAAAAATACAATCCCGGTAAATTCTGTAGCATTGCAATTGAGGCCTGTTTCTATGATTTCTGTTGGGTTTCATGATTTTAGCTATTCTCAGGAAATGGAGTGGCCATGAAATGTTTGGCAGAGTTTCTCTGTGGTTGATGCGCACTCATGGAGTGGACATGGACGTTATTCTGAGCTTGGCTTTCTGTCATAATCCTCTGCATGTCATCCTTTTCTTGAAGTCTCAGGGCACGGCGTTCAAGGGCTGCTACTGAGCAATGACATTCTTTTTTTTTCAAACCAAGAAAGGAATGTTAATGAGTGTTATTCAAGTGCCTGTGGGAAGTATTTTACTGGAATGAGATGGGTGATATTAGGAAAACCAAGGGGCAAAAAAGAAAGATTCAATGTTTCAGGCATGGCGCGGCCACAGCCCAATCAATCAAATACCATCATCAGTTAGAAAGCACTTTGCATGGTTTCCTTAATGGACGCATTCACACAAGGCATTCTATCTCTGGAATGCTTTGGTTGAAAAACCAAAGCACCTTCTAGGGAAACAAAGAATAACTCAAGAACTGGGTTATTCACTTTTGTCAAAAGATTAGCGGATGGATTGTTCATTTTTGAATTTAAATGGTTGAGGGGGAGAATTTTGCCAAGAGGCAAAGGGAGTAGATGCAGGCTTTTATATTAATGTCAATGGGGGACACCAGCCTGTGGGATCATTCATCATTGACTCCATTTTTGAGCCTGCTGTCATCATGACTCAAGCGCACCTGCCGCTGTATCCTGAAACGTCAAAGCTGTGACCGCTTTGGTTTTTCAGGATACAGCAGCAGGCGCGCGCTCATTAGAGCAGATCATAAGGGGCAGGGAAACAGCTTGGATGCTGTTGCAGTGCCCAAATTTATCCGCTGGTGAAAGCCGGAAGCTTCATCAAGCCATTCTGTCTGCTTTCACCAGCGACCGCAATTGGATGCTGCAACAGGGCCCAATTGCATTTCCTGGTGTCAATTGAGCACTGCAATGGCTTGGGCCACCAGAAAATCTAATCAGGGGCTGCACCAGAGTCCAAGGCATTGCAGTGCCCAATTGTCACTGGAAAATGCAATTGGGTGGTTAAAAAGCTTGGACACTGTCACAGCACCCAATTGTAGTTGCTGGTGAAAGTGGAAAGCAACAGCCTGAAACTTAGATGATTTGATTGTACGTATGTACAGTGAGTTCTATAGATATACAAATACCTGAGAACGCAGTGAGGTTGAGTGCCAGGTTTCTCCCAGGTATCATTTTCTGTCTCCCAGCCAGCCAAGCATCCATCACCTCCCTGCGCTGCTCACTGACCGGTGAGGGCTGCCACCACAATTGAAGCACATATTCACTAAGTAAATACACACCATAATGCTCAAAGCAGTAATTACAGCTCAGATACTCAAGACTTTGGAAAAATTTGTGGATCACTGCGTTGAATTTTGCAATGCTTGGCGCCTCTTCAGGAGGGAGCTGCAATCATTGGGACCAAAATTTAATCCAAACTGACTTAGCTGTTGTAGGACTCCAAACGGTGCTAAGCCGCAGGCAGTTCTCCAGAGGGGAAAGGTGCTGTTTAGGATTCCCTCCTAAGAGTTACAATAATATTTAAATGTAACTGGAATCAAGTTCCAGGAACTTTTAAATAGGGAATCAATGTAAGGGATGGGTTTGGGAATAGTTGGTAGCAAAGGAATCAACACTATCTGAGGCAAGATGGTGGAGGGAAAGACTTGAACAAAATAAGTCAAAGTCCTGTTCAGAGTTCACTAGAACAAGGCAGTTGCAAGTAACAACACCCACAAGCTAATTACTCTGGTTTTCAGCAGAAGATTAGGAAAGATCAACTCAATCCCAACCAACCTCCAGGTTTTCAATGAACCTGCCCAACTCTCCAAAATCAAGTGCTTGAAGGGTACCAGATAACTGTGGGTGGCTGAAAAAAACAAAAGCAATTTGTTTTTGAAGCTCTGGAAGCAAAGCAATAACATATTCAAACAAGAATAACCCAACAGCTCTCAAGGAACTCAAGAGTAGGGTGGCAAAATTCAAGTTTTTAAAGAAAAAAGGGAGGTCTAACACTCCAGGCTTCAAGCCTAAAGAAACCTCTCAGTCAAACGTTACTGGGTCCGGAAAGATGATCAGGGAAGGATCAAGACCAGTATGGTTGGAAAAAGGGATCAAGGAGTGGTATAACACACTCAAGAATTCCAACAGACAGAATTCTCTTCAACCAGCAAGGCTATGGTTGGTGATAAGGAGCAGGGTCACAGATGGACGGATCAAAAATTTGAGTATGGGGGCTCAAAGGATCAAGGGGCAATCATGGATATACCCAGGATGAGGATTAGGATCAAATTACTATGATGAGGGGGGGACATACACACACACTCTCATGGATGATTGGAAAAAGGCAGGAGGAGCCCCTCCTTTTATAGACAAGAGGTCTGTAGACTATTTACAAGAGAGATTTAAAGATAGAGCGGAAAAAAAGTTTTCTTTTTACTATAATTAAAACTAAAAGATCAGACCAAGAGAAGCCATCAGCCCATGACAATGATGGGCGTAGGAAAGTGACAATGACAGGGGATCCATGCGGGAAGATGACTGACGGGCCTGGCCAACGGATGACCTTCGATGAGCGGCAGCGGGCCCTGGGTGACATGACAAGGTATCCGCATGGACTACTGATGAACCGCGCGGGAGACCCGGGAGCTAGGGAATAAGCATATTGAAGGGGGGGACTGGAGAGCAATGATGGCTTGTGATGGATGCAAGCAACAACTTGCAGGCCCATCCAATGTTGACGGAGCAATGGGCGCCGCGGGTGATTGGATGGGTTGGATGAGGGGATGATTGAAGATGGTTGGCAGGTGGTTGGCAGTTGCAAAGGAGAGAGAATTGTGAGAACAATTAGAGGAGGGGCTGTTTGATGACCGCGGTGATGATGATTTTTGACAGGATGATGAGGAATGGTTGATCAAGATTGCCGTTTGCAACAACTCCAACCGCCAAGGTGAGGATTGGGTGAATCCGGCAATGGTTGTTGGGAGTAGTTCTGGCAAGGTTCTTTGCTCAAGTTGCTTGTTGGATTGGGATCTTCTTTGGAGATGGTTATGATAATGGAAGGGGTTGATGAGAGCAAGTCTTAGGTTGATGATAATAATGATCTAATGTTGATGGGTCATAAGAAGATGATGACAATGATCTAGTAGCTGATGATCTAGAGGGGTATGATTGGGGTCAATGGCAGTCCGCGCGTGTGTTTGGAAAAAAAAAGAAAAACAGAGAACTGAAGGACAAGGAGTGAAGAAAGAAGGACTTGAACACCGGGCACAGGGGTCTAGGCACTGAGAGATCTTCCTAGACAACTAGGAGAAGGGAAGGCTGAGAACTGAAAACTGAACTGAGAAGTCATTCCGGAAAAAGGGTTTTTTTTGAAGTTGTATTGATGGATAATGGAATGTAAAAAAAAAATTCAAAAACTTCCATAATCCATGAAGTTTCCCAGATTGGTCACCACATCCCCCCCCCCCAACTTACAGACTGTCCCTAGTCTGCATCTTTGAACTTGAAGATATAAAGAGGAGTAAAAATACACAGAAATTGAACAGAAAATTGGCCATTTCTTGATCTTGAGAGGGATTAAAGGGTTGGAAAATATCTTGATACATCCAAAAGAGCCCTAGAATTGGTTGAGATAAAACAAAGAAGGCGTCCCAGGTGCTCACATATGTGGCATACAGTAGAGTTTACAACAAAAAACACAGCAAATAACCCTGGTGATGCACAATTGGGAGGACTTACTTCTAAGACAAGTTGCCTTCACAAAAATGAAACTTCTTGACTTGATCAGCAGAGAACCTTCTGGTCAGTTGAGTACCATCCAGCTCCTTCAAAATATAAGATCCACCTCTAACTTTGCAAACCACCCAATAAGGACCATTCCAATGATTTGAGAAAAGCTTTCCCCATTGGGCCTCCAAAGATCAATTATAAGCTAAAACTAGATCACCAGGGTTCAGGGAGTGCCTGATTTGATTGGAAAGCTTTTACTCCCAATACCGGACTGATTTTGCTCTGGAATCCATCATCTTCTGATAAGCTTCATCACAAACATCTTCACTTTGCTCCAGTTGCTTGGATCTAGCAACTAATAGATCAGTAGTTGAGGACACCTTGTCCCAAGGGATACCCAAGAAAGATTCCATTTCCAGATCCAGAGGAAGAACTGCTCTTTGGCCAAAGATGATTCCATAAGGTGAGTAGCCAGTAGTCCTTTTGGTTGAGATTCAATCATAGAAGAGAACAAGAGGAAGGAATTTTCAACAATCCTTGCCACTTTCACCAGCAAGCTTAACAAGTGCAGCCTTCAAAAGTGCATGGCATTGTTCCACCATGCCTTGGACTTCAGGATAATAAGGGATAGTAACTCTATGTTTTCCAGGAAGAGATTGGATAATTTCAGCAAGTTTGCCACCAAATTCAGAGCCACCATCAGTAGAGTAAGATTGAGCCAGGCCATAACGCATTTTCCAGGTCTCATAGAGGAAAGCTGCCACTAATTCAGAGCTAAGATTCTTAAGAAACTTTGCTTCAACCCATCCTTCAAAATCATCTCTAGCCACAATGAGGTACTTAGCACCACCTGCCTTAATATGAACCACATTCACAGCAATCCTTCCAAAGACAGTGGACTCCCCAATGGGATAAAAAATTTCAGCTGGACGCCTAAGATTACTTTTTTGACAAATTTCACAACTCTTGCACCATTGGGAGACAGATTTATTCAGAGATGGCCACCAGAATTGTTTGGATAATTTTTGATACGTTTTGGTTTCCCCACAATGACCAAGACCTTCATGGAGACTTTCAAGGATAGAATCTTGTTTAGAAGGGATAGTAAAAACAATAAGAGCACAAGGATTTCCTCTTTTCATAAGCCTAGAGACTTGGACAAAGAAATTAGAGGAATTTCTTTTAAGAGATCAAAATTCTTTAGCAGAGAGATCAGGAGATTTTTGGAGAGTTAAAAGTTACTGCTCTAATTTAAGCCAGAAGCCTTGTTGAAAGCCAGAATAATCTTGAGAAGAGAAACAGAAGAAAGGTTGGATTAAAGGTTCCTCTTCATCAAAATCCGTTCCAACATCAGATTCATCGTCTCCAAGGGGTCATCAAGATAAACCATCAGGCATAATGAAAGATTTTCCAGGCCTATGAACAATATCAAAAAAAAAAAGCTGGATAAAGGCCACCCAACAAGTCATAGGAGCATAGGGGAGGCTGGGAGCATTTATCAGCTCAATGATGGATTGAGAATCAACTGGCAGTTTGAAATGTTGGCCCCAGAGAACGTTTTGAAGTTTCTTCATCATTTGAGCCACACCACAAAGTTCCAATTTGGGCTGAGAATACCTAGACTCTACATCTGAAAATAGAAAAGATTCATAAAGAGCAGGACGGTCCCAGCCATTCTCATCTTCCTGAGTAAGGACAGCCCCAAAAGATTGATAACTAGAATCAACAGCCAGCTTGATCTTGCCAGCCCCAGGTCCATAGGAGATCTTCTTAAAAACTATATCTTTTCAAACCATCATTTTGAGCAACTGAAAAGAATGTTTTCAATTTAGGGTCCAAATCCATTCAGCATCTTTCCTGGTTAGACAACTTAAGGGTGCACATATTTCAGATAAGGATGGGATAAAGGTTCTAACATAAGTGACAACACCTAGGAAGCCCCTAACTTCAGTGGGATTGATTGGAGTAGGCCAAGAGATGATCTTGTTGACTTTGGCTGGTGCCATTCTTCTTCCTTCCTTGCAGACCAAATTACCAACAATTTCCAGAGCAGGGAAACAAGCAGCCAGTTTGGATCCAGAGACAGTAAGGCCAGACTCCTTGATTCAAAACAGAATCCTTTAGAAAGTAGTAGCATATTCCCAAATAAAACAACAAATTCCTGAATTCCAAGGTAAGAGCCCATTATCATAGTCAGAAACTGGACCTTTAATTCCACCATTGTCAATAAGGATACCAGCATGATCAGGGATTTCATCCTGGAGGATCCACATCATTGGAGCCTGATAGACTGCAACCAAATTAGCGGCACCTTGAGGCAATTGATTGAGTTGAAATTGACCAAGAGGAGTATCAAAAGTAGTGAGAGGGCAAGAAATAGGATGTAAGGATTGTTTTTCATAGCCTCTCATAATGTCCCCTAGACCATAGCAAGCTCTATCAGAGAAATATTTGACAAATTCTTCAGTAGCAGGGGGAATACCAGAGTCTTTAATAGTAACTTTATTAAGAGGTTGGAGATCATGAACTATTCTAAGTTTACCATTACTCTTGAGGACACAGAAGACAGGGCTGGAATAACTAGAGGTTGACTGCTCATATAGGCCAGTACAAACTTGTTCTTGGACCAACTTTATATATTCATCAACTTTAGCAGCCAGGATAGGGATCTTCTTCTTTTGCCAAGGATCATGTTTGACTACAGGGATGATATAAGGAGGCCATAGGATTCTTTCAAGAGACCTCTCTCTTCTTAACAGAAAGAAATAGATTCTTCCCTTAGAGATAAGACATTTTTTATCATATTTAACTCATCAGGAAGAAGCCATCCATCTGGACCAAAGTTGACCACCTTCAGACATTCTTCAGTGACTCAACCATTGGGCACAAAGGGACCAGTAAGAGATTGCAGAAGACCACAGTAAGGATCACAAGATAAGGGAGGACGCATAAGAGGAGGATTGAGGTTGAGAGGCATAGGCTGGTTGACTGGTTGGAATTTCTTGGCAACTGGCTTATACTTGGTGGCAAACAAGAGAAGTTCTTGTTTCCTCCAGGAGTTGACCAGTGAGACTTGATTACAAAAACCGAGTCCAAGTTCCAACATTTTCCACGTCCAATGTTCTGCAATATCCTCAAAGGGTGCCTTTTCCATAAAGGGAGAACCACAAGATAATATGTGGCTCACATGTGTGTCACAAGGTAGGGTTTTGAAAATGATGGTAGAAGGTTGCCCTGGCAGTGCACAATTGGGAGGACTTACTTGTACCCCAAATTGCCTCCACTGAAGCCCATACTTCTCCGTACCAAGAGCCCCAAGAATAGAATTTAGATCAGGATCTAGTTTAGACTCATTATGGAGATTCAAACAGGAAATGAGAGAAGATTGATCAGACCTAAGAGTACAAGGAAAAGAAGAAACAACAGATCCGGAGAAAGAAAGAAAAGAAATATTTTTGGATTTTTCTGTTTTGACATGTTTTTGATTTTTGTTATTTTCTAGCTTAGATGAAAAAGATGAAAAGAATGAAAGTTAAGCCTAGGGGATGAGAGTTGACCCTTGAGTTGAATTCTGAGGCTGAAAAGAGCTACAACTATTAGTAGTATCAACTATTCCGATAAAAAATGAGAGGAATTGGAATTGTCCTTCTGCTTCCCCTTTAAAGATGATTTATAAGGATGACAGGGAAAATCTCTTTCCCAAAAAACAGAATCCAAAGAACAGAGATAGACTTCAATCTTTCTACCATCAGTATCAGGGAGAAGAATTCTCTCCCCAACTTCATCAGAAAACATCAGAGTAGCACCAAAATCCATCAAGAAAGGTTGTCCCAAGATCATAGGCCCTTCCAAATGAGTGATCCAAAAATGACAGGTTCCAAAAATATTTTGACCAATCCTGACTGGGAAATCTTCAGCAATACCAACCAATTCACAAGATTGATTACCTATCCCATAGACTGAAGAATTAAAGCTAGCCCTAGGACTGAGTTTGAGTTTACAGGCCATAGCATCCAAAATTAAGTTGAGCTGAGATGCAGAGTCCACAAGAAGAGAGACAGTTTTAGCTGAGTCACCAAGATAACAGGGGAGGAAACCAAGAGGAAAGGAGTAAAGATTGGAATCTGAAGAAGGACTAGTTCCACCAGAGTCCTCCATCAAAGTGCCAGAGGAGACCTTCAATTTTTCAGGACCAATCTCCAAACGTCAACAAGAGACCCATTTCTTCATTCCTTCAGCAACAGATGGAGAGATTGACAGGAGTTCAGCCACAGATAGATCAGGAATTTTGAGATCAGAAAGTTTCTTTGATACTCCTTCCACAGCATTGGGGTATTCCTTGGAGATTCCTCTTTCAAATCAAACTTTGGGCTGGTTGGAGGGAGGATGATCAGGTGAAGCAGGTACTGGAACAGGATCAGAGGATTGAGGAGTTCAAACAGATTGAACAGGAGGAGGATCAGAGTGGTCCTGGAACCTTTCCATAAGTGGTTCCCTCTCCACTTCCATTTCTTCCACATCAGAGGGAGGAGGCTCAGGTGAGGATTGATATTTGACTGGTTTTTGAAGAATTGAAGTTGGCAAGGAAGGGGCTTTGTGAGGTTTAGGTTCCTCATGTTGTTTCCTGGCTGGATCAGATTGATAAGTAGTCCCAGCTAGACTAGAGGAAGAGATAGCTGGAGGATACAAAGATTGGAGAGTACCACAGGAAGATTGGAAATCAAAGGAAGCAAGGGATGCTTTCATTGGAGGTGGAGGCTGATAAGAGGCCACCACATGACAAATAGGGCAAGATTAATTGAAAGGGATCAGAGAACCATTAGGAAGAAAGAAATTTTTCCCCTTCTGCTCCACCAACTTTTCCTTTATATCCTTCTGTAGTTCCAAGCGTTGTCCAGTTCCATGGCCTTCCCTATGACAGTAGTAACAGACTAGGGTAGATTTAGGGACAGAAGTAGAGGTTTTAGGAGTATCTAAAGAAGAAATTTTCTGATCCATGTTGTTTTCAAAGGCCTGAAGTAATTTGGTGATCTCATCTATGGTAGCAGTTTCTTTATTAGCCTGGGGATTCAATTCAGTTCTATGATTTGCTTCCATCTTGTTCATGATTTCATTGGACTCTTTAAAGGAAGGAGCATGTACTGGTTCAGCAAATCTGGTTTTTTCAAAAGTGAGAGCTGTTTGACCTTTCATGACTTTGTCCACTACACTCTTTAGGTCCAGAAAAACAGGGAGCTTGAACCAATTTTCTCTAGTAGTAATCATGGATCCAGATTGAACTAATTCATCTCTAATCCTTTCCTGCACTCCTGGAGAAAAAGAATGGAAAAATCAAACTCAAATTTTGTCCACCGTGTCAATGTGATTGTTCCTGATGAGGTAAGACTGAATAGGATCCCAAGATTTTCAAAAAGACTGATAATCAGAGGCTGAAGAGACACCACCATTGGATATCCATTGAGAAACCAGAGCATCTAAGTCCTGTAGAGTAAACCTACCCACATCTACTTTTCCCCAATAAGCCAACATAGCCTCCTTCAAGAGCCTCCAGTCATCATTTTTGAATCCATCAAACAATTTGATTACTTCCATCACTTCATCAGAGGAGATAAAAAATTGTAACTGATAAGCCATATCATGTTCACTTGTAGCATCCACTTTAGAAGCCATCTCATAGGAGTCCAAGAATTGTTCCACATTTGTCCCATTGAAGCCTAAGTTCTTGTTTTGAAGTTTGATCTTGACCATGTTGGCTTGAACAGAGGAGGAGGAGGTACCAGCAGATTCCATTTTTAATAGCAGGGTTCCTAAGATATCCAAAGTGGATCATGAGTGTGGCAGGAGAAGGGTTTCACAAAAAAACAACAAGTACCTTGCCTGGATGGTGCACAAATTGGGAGGACTTACTTCTAGGATAATTTGCCTCCACAGATCAGATCTGAGAAGAGAGAGAAAAAGAGAAGAAAAATTGGATTTCAAAGTTGATTCCAAATTTTGACCTTGGGACTGTAAATCTCAAGGTTGCTGGTTTGATCCCGGCCCGGGGGACCAAATTTAAGACTCCAAACAGTGCTAAGCCACAGGCAGTTCTGTGGAGAGGAAAGGTGCTGTTTAGGCTGCCCTCCTAAGAGTTACAATAATATTTAAATGTAACCGGAATAGATGTTCAGGAAACTTTAAATATGGAATCAATGTAAGGGATGAGTTTTGGGAATAGTTGGTAGAAAAGGAATCAACACTATCTGAGGCAAGATGGTGGAGGGAAAGACTTGAAAAAAATAATTCAAAGTCCTGTTCAGAGTTCCCTGTAACAAGGCAGTTGCAAGTAACAATGCCCACAAGCTAATAACTCTGGTTGTCAGCAGAAGATTAGGAAAGCTCAACTCAATCCCAACCAACCTCCAGGCTCTCGTAGAACCTGCTCAACTCTCCGCAATCAAGCGCTTGAAGGGTACCAGATAACTATGGGTGGCTGAACAAAACAAAAGCAATTGGTTTGTGAAGCTCTAGAAGCAAAGAAATAACAGATTCAAACAAGAATAAACCAACACTTTGCAAAAAACTCAAGAGTAGCATGGCGGAATTCAAGTTTTTAAAGAAAAAAGGGAGGTCTAACACTCCAGGTTTCAAGCCCAAAGAAACCCCTCAGTCAAATGTGACTGGGTCCGGAAAGATGATCAGGGAAGGATCAAGACCAGTATGGTTGGAAAAAGGGATCAAGGAGTGGTATAACACACTCAAGAATTCCAACAGACAGAATTCTCTTCAACCAGCAAGGCTATTGTTGGTGATAAGGAGCAGGGTCATAGATGGACAAATCAAAAATTTTAGTATGAAGGCTCAAAGGATCAAGGGGCAATCATGGATATACCCAGGATGAGGATTAGGATCAAATTACTATGATGATGGGGGGGGACATACACACACTCTCCCATGGATGATTGGAAAAAGGCAGGGGAGAGCCCCTTCTTTTATAGACAAGAGCTCTGTAGACTATTTTCAAGAGAGATTTACAGATAGAGCGGAAAAAAAATTTGTTTTTTTTTACTATAATGAAAAATAAAAGATCAGACCAAGAGAAGCCATCAGCCCGTGACAATGATGGGCGCAGACAGGTGACAATGACAGGGGATCCATGTGGGAAGATGACTGACGGGCCTGGCCAACGGATGACCTTGGATGAGCCACAGCAGGCCCTGGGTGACATGACAAGGGATCTGCATGGACTACTGATGAACCGCGTGGGAGGCCCGGGAGCTAGGGAATAAGCATATTGAAGGGGGGACTGGAGAGAAATGATGGCTTGTGATGGATGCAAGCAACAACTTGCAGGCCCATCCAATGTTGACGGAGCAATGGGCGCCGCGGGTGATTGGATGGGTTGGATGAGGGGATGATTGAAGATGGTTGGCAGGTGTTTGGCGGTTGCAAAGGAGAGAGAATTTTGAGAACAATTAGAGGAGGGGCTGGTTGATGACCGCGGTGATGATGATTTTTTAAAGGATGATGAGGAGTGGTTGATCAAGATTGCCATTTGCAACAACTCTGATGGCCAAGGTGAGGATTGGGTGAATCTGGCAATGGTTGTTGGGAGTAGTTCTGGCAAGGTTCTTTGCTCAAGTTGCTTGTTGGATTGGGATCTTCTTTGGAGATGGTGATGATCATGGAAGGGGGTGATGAGAGCAAGTCTTAGGTTGATGATGATAATGATCTAATGGTGATGGGTCATAAGAAGATGATGACAACAATCTAGTAGATGGTGATCTAGAGGATGATGATTGGGGTCAATGGCCATCCGCATGCGCGTTTGGAAAAAAAAAGAAAAACAGAGAACTGAAGGACAAGGAGTGAAGCAAGAAGCACTTGAACACCGGAAACAGGTGTCTAGGAACTGAGAGATCTTCCTGGATAACTAGGAGAAAGGAAGGCTGGGAACTGGAAACTGAACTGAGAAGTCTTTCCAGAAAAAGTTTTTTTTTTGAAGTTGTATTGATGGATAATGGAATGTAAAAAAAAAATTCAAAAATTTCCATAATCCATGAGGTTTCCCAGATTTTTCACCAAACCGTCTTCTCCTGGCTGCTCAAGCTCACCTGGCCCTGGCTTTCTTCATTGACAACTTGCGCCGCTTTTGGCCCCCCTTGGATAGCTTTTAACTTCTTTTACTTTTCAGTCTTTTTTAGTTAATTTTTCCCTTTCTTTTCTTGCCTTTCTTTTTTTCCTTTTTTTTCCGTTGATTCCCGGTCACTACTGTATTCCCTCTCTGGGGACAAGCGTTGCACTATTCACTCCCCTCCCACCTGCAGAGGCAGTACATGTGTTGGCTCAAACCTAGTGTGCAATGCAATCTACAAAAAAAAAACTCAAGAATTCAGAAGGATTGAAGTCAAGACTCAACTGTCAAGAATTTCTCCATGCTCCAGCGGGAAGGAGGCTTTACTGGCATGCTGGAAGTGGAACAAATTTTTCTCCACTAGAATCATCCCCATCATCACCTTCTGCTGGCTGCCTGACATCAAGAGCAAAGACAAAGACAAGTGGCAAGGAACAAAGCCCACAGCTGCCTACACTTGAGAAACCATCCTGGCATCCATCCCTCATGTCATATTTTCACTTTTCCATCTTGACCTGATCAATTGTGATTTTGTCCTCAAGTCAATTCCCTCCAGTTTCCTGGCCACCATACCTGCTGACCCTGGTGGACGGTGTCCCCTGATCCTACTGACCATCTGGCCCAGCAGACTGTGTCCCTGGTCATGTACGCAAGCGGTGAGTAAAGCTCTCAATGTCCTCTTTGACTCCTTGCCCGCTTGGCCCTCACTTGCTGCACCCAGCTCACCCCATCTGCTCCACCTGCCTTTCTCCTTGGCTCCCCAACCAGCCTACCCCCCATACCATCCACCCGGTACCCAGCCCCCACCAATGGCCTATGGTCCTCCCAGCAGCTTCCCAGCCCCGCAGCCCGGCGCTGCGCCCTTTTCCTAGCCAGCTTGAGCCAGCCTGGCCAGTTCCAGCCACCAGCTCCCTTTAACTTTCTTTCCCTTGTAAGTTCTCTGGGATGAATCATTAGCACCAGTATCAAATGCCTACTGGGCTACTTGAGTTGCAGCTCTGGATTACTGTGAGACAATTATAGGCTCCACGCACCTAGCCGCTGAAGCAGCAATACCAACCATTGAATACAATAGTCAAGGGCAACACAAAATAAGAAAAATGTAAAAATTGTAAGAAAGGTCCGTATAAGTATTTTAAAGGGATGTTTTAAACCCTTTATGTACAACAGAACCTAGAGATTGGGTAACCCAGCTAGTATGAGTAGGCAGACTTCTTTCAATTTGGCTATGATTGCATCTGGATGCTCCACAGATTTTTAATTTATCATGAGGTGATTGACAATATGTGAGAGCTCCCCAGGTACCTTGGAAAGGATTGAGTAGCATAAAACGCCGTGAGGAACACCTAATTGAAAACAGAAATTTCCTTCATCATTGTTTTAACATCTATGATTTAATGCTCCAGATCCCCATTGTACTTATATCTCATGAATTTCAGCCAAACTCAACCTTTGTTGGACACCAATTGAGGAGCAGAAAATCTTATTCTTTTGTTCCATATTGAGCATGGGTTCTCTTTGTTCTCAGGCACAATTATTTCATTGAAAGCAGCATTTCCCATGTGATTCATGAGGATATCCACAGTTTTGTATCTCTTGTGCATGAGTTTGGGTAAATTAGCTTCACTTGGTGCATGCTCCATGGGTTTTAAACCACAAGATAGCAACCCTTTTCTCCTTAGATGAGCCTTCATCCTCATGAACCAAACCAGGAATTCTTTCTTATTGAGTTTGGGTACATTGGGATTTACCAATTTCTCATGTGTTTGTGACATCTTCAGCCTGTTTTATTACTTTTAAGGCATGCTTGTAAGTTGTAATGAGTAGCTGGTTGAGCTCAATGGGATTTAATTTTGATTTCAATGATCCACTTGGTGCAAATGCCATTTCAATAGTGGTAAATAATCATTGATTTGGCTCCTCACCCTTGGATTTCCGTTGAAATCATCAAAATAAAAGGAGGAAGGAGGTTTAGGATTGGATGACTTGCCATGGGGATAATTATTGTTTTGGATGATTTGATAAGGTTGCAAAGAAGGTTCCAAAATGATGGACACTTGCACCAAAATCAAAGTGTTTGGATGCATACATCCAAACACTAAGATTCTGATGCAACTTCCTCTGTTGCTGCAGTGGAAGGCTTTGAGCCATGGATACTTGCACCAGAATCCTATTGTTTGCATGCATACATCCAAACACTAAGATTCTGCTGCAATAATCTCCCTTACTGCAGTGCCCCTCATCCTACCATGGACACTTGCACCAGAATCCTAGTGTTTGCATGCATACATCCAAAAACTAATATTCTGGTGCAACCGCCTCCTTTGCTTCAGTGGAAGGCTTTGAGCCATCCCTTGCTGCAGTCCCCCTCATCTTATCATGGACACTTGCACCAAAATCCTAGTTTTTGGATGCACACATCCAAACACCAAGATTCTGATGCAATCAACTCCATTACTGCAGTGCTCCTCACCCCACCATTGACACTTGCACCAGAATCCTAGTGTTTGCATGCATACATCCAAACACTATTATTACAGTTCAACCATCTCCCTTGCTGTAGTTCCCCTCATCCTATCATGGACACTTGAACCAAAATCAAAGTGTTTGGATGCATACATCCAAACACTAAGATTCCGGTGAAAACATCTCCCTTGCTGCAGTTCCCCTGATCCTACCATGGACACTTGCACCCAAATCCTAGTGTTTGCATGCATACATCCAAACACTAAGATTCTGATGCAAACAACTCTCTTAATGCAGTGCGCCTCACCCCACCATGGACACTTGCACCAAAATCCTAGTGTTTGCATGCATAAATTCAAACACTAAGATTCCGGTGCAACCATCTCAAATGCAGCAGTGACAGGCTTTGAGCCATGTAAACTCACTAAGATTTTCAACAGCCTCACTTGCACTGGATCTATGCTTCTGGCCGCAAATATAGTGGTGGATATTTTTGGAACAGGACAGAGGCTGTTGCACCAGAATCTCAGTGTTCCAATGGAATAGACATGGCATGATAAGAAGCACTGTCCCCAGTGGAGGTGTTGCACAAGAATCCTATTGTTTGGATGTATGCCTCCAAACACAAAGAATTTGATGCAAGTATGCATTTAGGGATGAGTAGCATTCATCTCTCCATGTATGCGTTTCAAATAGAAATCTGTAAAATTATCATGTGAGTTAGATGTCTTTGATATTATTAGGATGCATGCCCTAACACTGAATGGATGCAAACATTCAGCTAATTAAAGTATGTTTTGTGAGTATCCAAAACAGGTTTTGATGAAAAAAATCAATCAAAATCATTCTGCATGATGATTAACCATGATAATTGTCTCCAATGGCCCAAGGATTTTTCCCCAAAGTATTTTGTAAAGGCAGCCAAATAATATCACATGATCCATCCATAAAAGGCTTCTTACACAATATATAAACCCCATCCCACCCTTGTTGCTCTGCATGCATCCACACAATATTTTTCAGCCATAGCAAGAATGCTTCCCTCTCTGGTCTTCCTTGGAATTATCTCTTTCTCCCTAATAGCACTCAATCCTGCTTTTCCCAGTAAATTTCTCCAGAAATCAACACTGTTCTGGGGCTATCTGAAGAATTCAGATGATCTAGTAGATATATTCCTTGCCAATGGTAATACTCTGGTGGTAAAACTTCCTCCACATGTTTCAAAGGCTCTATTTTCAAACCTTCCTTCAAAAACCACTCCTGGACCAGCCAGTGGTTGGAAATCAGAGCACTCCCTGAACAATTTCATTTGTGTGGAGTTAGAAATCAATGTCATATTATCCAATTTAATTCACTTTGACAAGGCTCTGTGGATATTGTGTGCCATGGAGAAAGCAAAGAAGCTGCTTGATGATATGCTTGATGCTGGGATCATTCCTACATGGCCTTGCAACTACAACCCTGAAAAACATTCTTGCTGCCAGCTTTCAACTTTTCCCCTTGCAAATCCTACCAGTTTGAGATTAAATCCACATCTTAATTCAAAGCTTCTCTTGACTCCCAGTGGTTGTGACCTTCCACCCCAAACTCCCCCACAGGCTATTTTTTGGACCAAGATTCTGCCACATCAAGAACAGGGACTGGCCTTCCTCCTCAATTGAGAAAATTCCTCTTCAGAATCCTCAAAATCACTGTGGAAGATAATTCCCCCTCATGGATCTTTTTTTTGGGAGCATATTTTCAGTGTAAAAACAATATTGGTTTCTGATCCACTCTCAATTCCTGATACTCCACTTGGCTCTATCCTTGCAGATGACATGGGACTTGGCAAATCACTCCAAGCCATTTTGCTCATTGCCACAACCCTTAGGAAGACCTTTTATTTTCCCCTGCAAGGGTATCCTGGACATTTCCTTCATTCAACATTGCTCATATGTCCTTCATGGGTCCTCCATAATGGGGAGAAAGAAATCATCAAGCATACCTGGCCAAAAACAATAAAATATGTCCTGGATCATGGGCCCTCTTGGCACAATATAGCATTTCATGCAGTCACAATCTCCAATTTAATTCTGACAACATACTCCATCATAACACAAGAATTTTCATTTCACAAAAAAAGTCCAATGTACACAAAATCAAGGCTTTTTTCTTACACTTGGAAAAGGCTCATACTTGATGAAGCACAGTAATCATTTTAACTAATATTAATTTCATCTATGAAACGTTATATTGATATTGGCACTTTTGAAGTGAAATCAGGACCAATGAATCCAAAACACAGATTGCAATATATTTCCTCAAGGCTTCAAAACGTGTCTGTCTGACTGGAACTCCCTTACAGAATAGTATTCATGATTTACTATCATTGCTTGAATTTCTGTGCATGAATCATCAGAATTCTTTGAATGACTTGCCACAAATGCTGCTTCCACATCTTCAAAACTCCAATTTCAAGCCAATTCAGCTGATTCTACAACATTTTCTGCTGCGCAGGACCAAATCAAGGGAACTGCCTTTTTTACTGCCAATAACTCACCAGACAATCCTGACACCCCTGTTCACCCCTGTCAAGGAATATTAAAACAAGTATTATCAAAAATTTTTGACTTTTTTGGGAAAAAAAAACCCTCATACTGGCCAAAGAACACAGTCAAACTTCCTCCACATGATCCAAGGCCTACGTGAAATTTTTGATCATCCCCTGCTTCACAATCCTGCTCTTGGCCTCACTTCTTCAGGGGAGTTAATCAAATTTTACTGACAGCAATCACAAAAAGTGACAAAGGAGCTCATCATACATGAAATCAATCCAAAGCTATGTCTCTGAGCTCCAAGATATATGTGATACTCCAAATTTTCTCACCAAGGTCTTATTATATGCAACAAAAACTCAAAGTAGTCATTTTTCTATTTGGACACGTATGCTTGACATTTGAGTTGTGATTAAGTATTCCATACTTCCTGAAAAGAAATGAATTCCAATGGTCCTAGTCTTGCTTTTGTTTTTGAAGACAAATGAATTCCATTTTTATGGCTGGATGGACAAGTGTATGCAAATGGGCAAGAAAGCTGCCTGTGCCAATTTGAAAAAAGTAACATCTCAATCCTCCTTGCTTCAATCCAAGCATCTGGAGTGGGGCTAAATATTACATGTGCTTCTGTGTGTATTCTAACAGTATGTATCCTCCCCACAACAATTTTTGAGAATTGGAATGAGAGTCTCAATAAGCATAAATGTTGCCACCAGAAGCCCCATTGGAACCCAACTGTTGAGGCAAAATCTGTTGACTTTCTGCACAGAATTGGTCAAAATAAAAATTTTCAAGCATTATATCTCATTACCCCAGACAAAATAGAGACCAAAATCCGAATGGCAAGCTTTTTAATTTCAACACAAGTTTTAAACTTGATTGATTGACTAATTTTGGAAAAACATGAATTACATAGGTGCAAAGGCGTAAGGAGTAGCTGGCACAGTAACTTTTTTGATAATGAATTCCTCAATACTTGCATTTATCTCATTATTCTTTCTGATATATCAGTTCAACCATTTTAACCACAACTGATTGGAGGGAGTTATTAAAAGCATTCTTGAACTGAACTCATTGGTAAAAATAGAAATTTATATTGAGGGATAAATTTATTATAGACTAAGTCCTTGTGGAAGTTGATGGTTGACCATCCTCTGTCATGATCTTGGTGTTTTTGATTTAAGGCTCTCCCTTGTTGCAGCTGTCAATGTGGCCAACCAAGAAGAGTTGTACACTTAGAGTGCTTTATTCTCTGGTATACGTGGATTCTCTTCATATTTATTGCCATCTTCTCTGATAATGAAGTGTGTTTTTTTTCTGCTTTTTTCTATTCTTGAACCCGCTTGTGTTTGATGTTCTATAACTTTGACCAGGTTGGAAAAGGAATCTGACCTCCATTAAAGTTTTTTTTGGTGATGCTGTTTCACTTGGCCAAATAAAACTTCCTTGGTGTCATAGCACATGGCTGGGTCATTGAATTGTGCTGCCAGCTCAAAATAACCATTTTCATCACACCACTTCTGCCTTCTTTTGCCAATCTGTAATTTATTTTTAATAAATTCAGTTGCCCTTCATCAATTCAGAATGCAATCAGAAAATTTTACTCACTCTTTTCCTTGTCTTGAGGGCATGTGCCTTGGCTTTCTGATGCTCCAAAGCCTTTTCACCAGACCTTTTCACCAGCTTCAATTGAGACTGCAGGTGTCAAAATTACCTTTCAAGGATAACTGAAACACCTGCATGAGTAGAGTGATTGGGCAACCACAGGTATCTATTATATTCCCCCAAATGCAGGGCCATGTCAAGTGTCCTGAAAAACAGCAGGTCCATGAGCTGGTTGAATGGATGCTTCCATGCGCTTTTCCAATCAAATGTGAAACGTGTTAGCCCAAGCCCCCAGATTTGGGTTTGGACCCAAATTTTGTATGCTTTTGTGTTGTCAATGATTGTTGGAGGGGCTGTTGAGGTAGGCTGAATGAAACTGAGACTCTTTGAATGCTGTGGAAAGAGATTGTATTTTTGGTAAATTCTCCACAACAATCTTGCTCCAAGTTCCGGAAAGCTCACTAGCCCTTGAGTCACACTCCTGTACCTCCGAAATTCCTAATCAAACTCTGCTTCCGCACCCAAGAAGGATACCACTAAAGCTAACTTGCAATGACATAATATTAAATAAACAAGAAGGACTCCCTGACAAGCTCTGCACTTGAACTATTTCCCTAAATATGACCTCCAAGAACTCTTTCTGGTAACTACACTCCAAAGTAACAGAAGAAAAGAATAAAGCTATAATTTGCCGTGATATTCTCCAATAATGGTAAACTCCAATGATTTTAAACTCTGATAATCCTCTCCCCATAAACTATCATCCACCCATAAAACTAAAAAAGAAAAGCCTCCTTATATATACAGAAAAAGAATGCAAGCCGCAAATGAAAGACCCCTCTTGTCTCTGTGAATTCTGCACTGACCCGCCTTAGCAACTCCAAAAAAGGAACGTGAACGGCTAATGAAAGACCCCTCTTGTCTCCATGCATTCTGCACTGACCCGCCTTAGCCACTCCAAAAAAGGAATGTGAACTGCTAATGAAAGACCCCTCTCTCCACCGCCTCTGTGTGTTTGCACTGATCCTCCTTACTAAAAGTCTGATCCTTACCCAATCCAATGATCTGCAGTAGATTTGATGATCCTGTTGCCAATTCCCCCTAACAGTTGAGTTTTGCCAATGCATAACTAGCAACATATCCTTGTTGATCTTCCCTAGCGGATCACTCCCAATCCCGCATGTGTCATAACTACAAATCCCCAACAATTTGCATGCCGCCTCCTTAACTTTAGCGTTCATCATCACACAGCCCTCCGCAATATCAGTGCATATCCCATAATTGGCCTAATCCATACTACTTAGCTTCAATCACTTGCTTCTGAATTAGTAAACCCACTGCCGTGGAGGGAAATTTATGTTTGACCATGCAATTTCCGCAAAAGGCAAAACTCCGGCCCATTCTTGTAATTGTGCCCGCAAAAAGTGCCCGCCGCAGCAATGCCAAGCCCTCAGCCAATGTACTCCCAAATAGAAAGTCCACCAACGCACTTCTCTGAGCCTATTGTGCTGCAGACTTCCAACCACAGCTGAGCCGCTCCAAGTCAAATTTCCAGTGGTGAGCCTACTTTCCTCCGTGTCTATAAATGACCACCACAACACTGAAATGCAAGTTCCCTCTCATCTTGTAGTGGTGGTGTGGGGATATTTTGGAGGTCAGTTCCTTCCACATCCATGAGAAGCCTGGAATGTTGATGGAAAATTTTCTTCATGATTTCACTTCCATCTGGAAGCTCTCCTCTATGTTCCTTCATCCTCTCTTTTTGTGTTTGACATTTGGCTGATTGGGATTCTTTCCTGCAAATTCCTCCATGTTGATGTGCTCTAGAGTCTGCAGCATAATCCTAAACTTCTACTGGGTCCACTGCAATTTTTGACATCAAAGTCAATTTTTTTTTCCAACAACCAGGCATACACTACAAAAAAGCTTTCCCTGATAATCAGATAAATTTTCATCTTGAATTTGAATGTTGTTCATTGATTGTGCTGCAAGCCAAAATCATAATTAGCAAGTGAGATAATGCAAAATATTCTTTTGAAACCAATAGCTCACTTGGATTTGGTTCAGCAGGCATTGCTTCTACTGGTGCTTGTGTTGCAAATTTTGAGTGCTTTTGTTGCAAAGTTTGAGTGCTTGTGTTGCAAAGTTTGAGTGCTTGTGTTGCAAAGTTTGAGTGATGGATATCATTTGCATGAGGAAGATCTTGCAATGTCACAGCCCCAGAAGCATGTGGGGTGGGGAAAGGTTTGGTTCTCCATTCAGGGGCTCTTCTGGTGAATATATGATGAGGAGTACCTGTGGGGCATTGTTCACTTTCACTGACAGTAAAGGGAAATTCTTGGTGTGTTCTTCCTGGAATTGGTGATTGAATTCTGCCTTGGAGTTTTACATTGACTCCAGCATCTTGAGCCCTAGAAATGTTTTCTCAAGTGAGGCCACATCTATTTATAATTCACAATCAATTCATTGGATAATATTTCTTCCTGTGATTATTTTCTTACCTCTGGGGCCTGGAGCCCGTATTACTCTCCTCTGGCTTGAACCCTGTGCTAATGCACCCACACTGAATATGGAGTGTAATTGTGCAACTTTCATAGATATATCTGTATTTGATCCTAATATTTAGCTCTTGAAAAAATGCTTGAACATTGAAAATCCTCACCTGGGCTAATTGCCCTTTGCTTGCCTTTCTCCATCCTTGCAATAGGAGATGATAATTCTTCTTCTAAAACACGGGCTATGAATTGGATTGATTGTAGTCTAGCTTATGCCATATGAAAGTGCATGGGGGAAAAATATCTTCTCCACCCTCTTCCAGATATTCAAAAAGGCCTTTCTTGGGAATCCTGGGGAAATCATCTAATTAAAATGATCCCAAATATTTTAATTGATGATTCTTTGAAGAACCTCATTTTATGAATATTTACCATCATTTCCCTGGGAGAAAAAATTCTTATGTCAAGTTGGAAATGCATCTTCTGCAAGTCTCTTGGATCTCAATTGAGATCCATATTGTACAGGAGGATTTATTCTAGTAGGTGCTTATATCCTCTGATGGTGGCCAACATTATTTTTATTATTCCTTGAAGTTTGATTTCTGCTTCCCCCTAAAAAAATGAAACATGCTACCAATTAGTTTTTTTTTCCTCTTTCTAGATTTCAAATCAAACTTATACCTTTCTTCCAAAGTCCCATTTGAATTTCTCTATCAAAATCTTGAAGCCTCATAGACATTCTCTTTGATATCTCCCCATCAGCAGCTTTAGGTTATGCTTTCAGAAGCCAGTAATTCATTGAATAAAAATTTAATTTACCTTCCATCTTCCAATTCTCTGGTGGCTGGTATTTTTTTCCCAGTGTGTAATTTCTCTGGGTATTCTTGTTCTCACATCCTAAAATAAATTTTTATTACCACCGGGCTTTCTGGAAAAATTATGAATGCAAAGCTAGAATTTGTACCCTCCAATTCACATTGATCCCCACTATCAAACCCTTCCATACTTCCCAGTTCTCCAGCCATATGCCTTGAATCTTCCTGTGATTTAGAAGAACTTTCATGCACATTTGAACTGTTTCTGATTTTTTCTGATTTTGGGCTTATCACTTAGGTATGTATTTAAGAACAAATCACTATTACTTTTTTCAGGAATTATATCAATTTATCACATACTTTCAACATTTTCTGTATTGTCATCAATTGGTTCCAAAACTTTTCCATCACAAAGCATTAGGGTACTTGTCTCAAATCCCTTTGCACTGTCACATTTTTTATTATCCCAGACATTGTGCAATTGTGGTGAATCACTGGAGTGTTCTAAAATGGTCATAAATAAGCCATTGTGACCATAGACATAATTTCAAAAATACCATGGTACTCACCCTGGGAATTCAATCTGCCATGCCAAAAATCCCAAGTTTCCTGCACTGGTTGGGAAATATGCAGCCTGATTGATTCTTCCAACTCACTTCCCCTGGATGAATCTCTCCAACCAAAAACTGAACTCTCCTGGACACCAGGTACATTTCCCAAAACTGTTGGGATTAGCATATCACGTACATTGCTGGAAATGGATTCACTAGGGCTGCTATCATTCAATGCAGCAACCGGGGGCCTTAATGATCTCTCCAAAATTGAGCTGGTTGATCTCTGATCAGACTTGTCCTTTTTTTACCAGATATTTTAATCTCAGGGCCTGACCCTATATTTAATGTTAAAAAGAATTTCCAATTAAATTTCTTCAGTGTGTTAAATTTCTGAAATAACTTACAATCTGTGTCACCACCTGATGGAAACTGTGTGTTTTGAGCTGTGGAATAAAAATTTTCAGTTCTATAATTTCAACTCAATCTTCAAGATCAAACACACCTATGAAATCAATACACCCACCTATAATCTGTGTCATGAGAAAATCCAAAGATTGTCTCCCCAAGCTTGATTCACCAATTGAACCAGAAGCTTCAAGTGTGTCATGTCTTTTCTTTTTGGTCCCTGATAGTGTTTCTGAATATTGTGGTGGGTTTTCTTCCATGCATAATTTGACAATTTTCATAAGTAAAATCAAAATGCCTGCCAAAGGTTGGAATTCACAAATAACTTCCACATACCTGTTTAAATTATTGTGGGTATGGTTTTTTTCAATGCCTCAGGTGTTGAGAATTCAGATGAAGCCACTATAAAAAACATTTTGATAACGTGAAGGATGCTAAGAAAATTGTCCTGCTTCACTCACAATTATTTCTACTCTCTCTTCTTGATTCAAGCGGGTTTACTAGTCTCTCTTTTCAAAGGGATTTTAAAAAATTATCAGTCATTTTTTTTGATTCAAGCACATTTAGATAAACCAAGGTTCATCTTCCGTATCCAGATTTTGTTCCAAGGCAATTCCCACAGAGGTTACTTCTGAGGCTGCCAACTTATTTGCATCTGCACCATGGGATTCCATCTGCTTTTTTGAGGAGACAGACTTGCCAATAACCTCTTTTTTCTTTCTGCGTTGGAGTATTAAAATTTCTCTCCTTGCTGCTGCTTCAGTTTGTCTTTGTGCATTTTTTCTTTCCTGTTCATAAGTAGTCACTTTTCCTAAAAAGTGGAATGCAATAAATTTACAAGGAATTATTGCTGCAAAAAATTATGAATACCTACCT
Source organism: Puccinia polysora (assembly GCA_025617555.3). Lineage (NCBI taxonomy): Eukaryota > Fungi > Basidiomycota > Pucciniomycetes > Pucciniales > Pucciniaceae > Puccinia > Puccinia polysora. Next base: position 25,270,261 of record CM062632.1, on the reverse strand, counting down.
TGACTTCCAGATGGAGCCACTGGGGACCTTGGATTGCAGACTAGATCAAGATTGGATTACTAAATAATCCCACAAATATCTCTCACATAGATAGGAGAACATACAACTTGTTGGATAAACATTTCCTGCCTTTTTTAGGCTCTTTTTTGAAGACAGAAACCCAGTTTACTCTTTTTTTCCTGTGAGGCTGAAATTGGGACAGAACCTGTACCAAAAAAAATTAAAAAATTTTTTTTGATTAATTCATGCCATTTTCAACCTGTTAAAATTTGAAATGACCACTTGGCCTATCAGCTTTATCAATACTCTCTTCTGATGAACTCATTGGCAAAAACTCTGTATATTGATGTGTAACTGAGTTATCTGTAACTTCAATCAAGCATTAATCTTTTAGATCTGGATGGAGGATGCTGTAATTGACACACATATTAACTTTCCAAGGCTTTACTTAACTTTGAACAATCCAAAGTTCATGATTTTTACAAAAGTGATTTTTAATACCACAAAGAAACTCACACTCAACTGGACTTTTGGAAATGAGATGAGAACAGATCTCCAATATTAAAATGCCATTGTAACTGGTTTGAAAGTCAAGAGAGGAGGATACAGAGGATTCTGGACAACCTAGGATGAACCTATTTATATTTTTGGAAAGCCTTAAAGCTAAATTTCTTTGATTTAAGATCAAGTATGAAAAAATGCAATTCTTGGTGATTGGAGCCAATCTGAAATTCATGATTTGTCACAAATTAATCCCCAAACAGAAAAATAAATGTTTTTCAAGTCCCAATGCTGATTTTTCTCAATGGAAAAGAACAAAAGTGCATCAGTGGCTATTTTCCCTGATGCCTGAGCAGGTTATAACCTATTTATTTTGGCTTGTTTTTGTAAATTTGCGCCAAGTCATACCATTATTAAACCCCATTAATACAAATCCAAGGGCACTCATAAACATCAACGTGCAAAATTCCGAAATTGGTATATCATGCTTGTTCTACATATCACTTATTACTTCAAAGCCAATCCATGTGATTTATATTGTGAACAATCTTGCAGAAAAAACTGCACTGCATTGTTTGTAATGAATTGGGGAAAAGCACAACACAGTTGCTTGTAGTCAAACCAACATTGACCCATTGCATGTGGGTTTCTATAACTGTTGAGCTAGACTGCTTAGTGCAAGGTGCACATCACAACATTGTTGGCATGTTCTTTTCAATGCCTAAGAGAATCTACCACTTTCTTGGCAAATTTGAAAAGTTTTTAAGTTGTGCAAGGTTGGATCATTTTCAAAACTTTATTTTTCTCCCTTTTTTCAATAAATCAGGCCCACAAAATAGTTATCCAGCTGTTAGGGAGCAGAACCCACCTTTGTTGCTTCCATGAATCCCTGCTCAATAAGGGTTGGGACTACCCTAAACATGGCAAAAAAACAGTCATGGGATCATTTTGAGTTCAAAAAGAGAAGAAAAAAAATCAAACCAATTGGGAAGAATGTATGTCAAGCCCTATTAAGCAGACAATGTTGGCTTGATGGGATAAATTCTCAATAAGTCCATGTCTCAAGCCAACTTATCAAGACAGTGGTAAATGCTCCAAAGATTCATTTAAATTTTGTAGCTTTCAAATTCAATTCCATAGTTTTGTGATGTCAACCTTGCTCCAAGCAGTTGTACCTAAATGGTTAGAGCAAGCCCCATGCAATGGTTCAATGTGGGTGGGATTCCGACTTACTGCATTAGCCCTTTCCCCATCATTACACATGACATACAATATCAAAACATGATACCCCATTTATTTTATCATTTTATATTTCAAATTATTCCTGCACTTTCTGATCAAATTTTCTGAGCAGAATGAAAATTGGCATGTTACCCACAAACCACAATGAGAATTTGGAAACCAAGTGCCAGTTTCCATTGAAAAAAGTGTCATGAAGGGTAACCTATTTTTTAGCAATCAAGCCAGATGTCAAACCCGGTTGAAAGGCTGGAAAAACCATGGTGAAAATTTTAATACAGACTTGGTAATTCCCCAAAGAATAAATGTGAAATGAACTGGAAAATATCAGTTGTTTTATAAATTCTGACATTAATCAGAATGCAACTGGCCATTGTATAAAATATTAATCACAAAAATTTGAGCTGGGATATCAAAATACACATTATTTTATTGCAAATTTTTATTTGATGGGTAATTTCAAGTGATTCCCAGTTTAATTGACATGAACATCCAAGTGAATTAAGGTTTTTTCATTGGGGAATTAAAAGTGAAATGCATTTTCCACCATGGTGAATACAATTTGAATCATATTTCTTTTTGATGAAAAATGAGGTGAACTCAAGAATATTCATTGGTGAATAGAAGTTCCCTCTGAAGGGACTCAATGGGCCAGCAAATGTGACTGGATGGTGACTTTAAGTCACTGGCCAGCCAGAGATCCCAATTTGGCCCTGTTTCACAGGAGGAGTTTCAAGGGGTTCTGGAACCTCTTGGTTACATAGTTACACCCACCATGATTAAATTAGAATTGATCAAGCCAAATTATTCTCATTCAAATGGCATATGAAATGTGACCCACCACCTTGAGTCAATTCAGTTCCAAAGAAACATCTTGTTCCTCAATGGTAATCCATGATTAGGATGCAATTGGGGCTTTCAATGTTTTCTTTTCCAACTCCCTACTCAAATCCCTAGAATTCAAAGCATTGTTAAAAACACTTTCAATCTAGCCCTTTGACACAGCCATTTTTAAACCAGGGGGGCTTGGTCTTGCCAATGTTCCCATAATCCCAAAAAAACCAAGTCAATTTATTATTCAATCCAACTTTTTCCAACAACTCCAAATTGTACTCACTTTTTTTTTTGAGAGAAAAACTATCCAACAGGTGAGTATTGTTTTGTGACAAGACTTTGTTTTGCCAATGGGCAGAATTTTTGATTTCCAAGTTTTTTTTTGTGGTCCAATAATCCCACATAGTATGCCACATCCCCAAATTTGGGTTGACAGCACTCAAATGTGGTCCAGGAGTGCCTAGGTACCCAAATTCCCCCCTCACTTGGCCCATTTGGCACTATTTTGGACTAAATTGGCCAGGAGAACACATGCAACCCCACTCACAACTAGTGCATCACCTGGGGGGTTGCAAATCCCTGTTTTAAACTAAAAAATGGATGCAAATTCCTGTTTTCAATCCTAATAGGGGCGCAAATGGGGATGTGCAAGTTTTAAAGCACTTTTCTCACTTCTCATTGAGTCGTGATTTGCAGTTCAAAATGCATATGGGTTTTAAACAACAGTTCAGGCCCATTTTCAACCTTGGGGTTGTGAATTTAAAATTTCCCAATTAAAATATAAGATGATAATTACAAAATAAAATAATAATTATAAAATAAAATAATAATTAGAAAATAAAATAACAATTAGAAAATGAAATAACAATTAGAAAATAAAATAACAATTAGAAAATAAAATGATAATTATAATATAAAATAATGATTACAATATAAAATTATATTGATAATAATGGTACAAAATATACAAGAATTGAATAAAACTATTGAAAATGAAAAAAATTATTCAGGGAAAGAATATTTAAAAGATATTTTGAGTTCAATTGTTTTATTTTGAAAAATATACCTGCAAAGTAGTTAATGAAAATCTATGTTAACCCAATGATGTACCCAAAGGATTTTTTGAAATTCCCTAACCAAAAAATAACAAACTTTGGAGGATACAAAGAAGGGTTTTTTCTGGATCATGGAGGAATTATTAAATTTTTCCTCCATTAGAGAAATTCAATACTTTCAACTTCTTAGAGTTCTATGAGAACAGGTTGAATGCAATTCTAGAGGGAAACATATTCAAGCTTTAAAAGATCAAAGCAGAGTCATCAAATGGGTTTTTGGTCAGTATTTTGAGTCCAAATTTTTCTGGATGACCTTTTCAGAGTCATTAATTTAGAAAAAAAAAATAATAAATGTCCAAATATGATGGTGCAGGTTTGTGGAGCCTTTGAAAAAAAGAAATCAATATTAATAATCAAATTTGGAAGTACTTGTCTTAATTTTCATTCCAAAAAATAGAATTACTTTGGATTGGGAAATTCCAAATAAACCAGGGCACTTGCAGGATGATCAAAGACAACAGTTGAATTTGATGAAGGCGCCACTTTCCTAAATAAATTTTCTAGGTTTACTTGTAGGATTCCAAACAGAATCATATCATATTCCTGTTGAATTGCTGATGAAAAGATTTATGATGTAAGAACAAAGAGGGCTACGCCAGAAACAACATCAGTCAAGAATTAGAAGAAAGATTCAAAGAAAGAATGATAGATAAAGAAAACCAACATCTGACAACGGATCTGGACTTGATGGATGACGATGGAGGAATTGAGTAAGACAGTTGGCAGGAAGAACAGAAAGACAATAATAATAAAAGAATCAAGCATTTCTTTCAAATGAAGGAACATTGGAGATTAGATTTGATAGTGAAGATTTGACAATAGTGTGTGATTGTCTTACCAGTCAGGCCATAGATTGAATGAGTTTAGACGTGGACGAGTTGATGTTGAGAAGTAGCCTGATGAAGTTTGAGACAAAGAAGAGATACGAAGAAAGAAAAAGAAGATAAAGAAAAGAGAAAGATTGATGAAAGAAAGATGAATAGAATGAGGAATTTGGTTTGAGAATAGATGGTGTGAGGAATGGTTAGGTTGTTCAAGGTTGATGGTTTGTCATGATGTGGTGAAGGGTTTATTGGTGGTTCAGGTTAAAGAGAATCAGTCGAGTAAGATTTTGTTGTATATGGATTGTGTGAAGAAGATGAATTGGAAAAGGCAGAAATAAAGAATTAACATAGGAGTGACATGTGGAAGGAAAATAGTGACAGGTGAGGGAAGAGAGCGGGAGCGCGGGAGGACCGGGTAAGTGGGTGAACAGTGTAAGTTATTTGACACCCCCCGTGACTGGTAAGATTGAGCACTTAAAAGAAGGATTGATTAAATGAAGAAGAGAGGAAAGAGTAGGAAGCAGAAGCGCCTTAGTTAATCCGTCTGCTTTCATTTTGGAGGCTGGTACTAAGTCAACAGAAAGATTTCCAAGTTTTAGCTCTTTGCGAAGCGCTTTTGTCTTAATATCAATATGGCAAGTTTTTGAATTACATCCAAACTTCTTTAGTTTATCGTCGAGACCTTTTTTGTCGATAAAGTGATGACTTGATTCTAATTCTTTCTTCCAGAGTTCCGCCACTAAACCTCTCATCCATATGGCTTCAAGAAAGGAATCGACTAAAGGGTTTAGTTCAGCTTTAGTGGTTGAGTGTGTGACATTGCGTTGTCTGTAGCTGCTCCAAGAGATAAGAGAATTAAAAAGAAGAGAAAGATGTCCGGACTGAGAATGTCGAGTTTCAATATCATCGCTCCAAGTAGCATCACTGTAACATTTGACTTGGGTTTTTGAATTATGAATTTGTAGCGTGAGCTTTAAGATTTTCGTAGCCTTGAGATATTTCCAGCAACGTTTTACCTCCCTCCAGTGACGAATCCCGGGTTTCTCACAGAATCTAGCAAGGCTAGAAACAGAAAAACTGAGGTCTGGACGAGTCAGGCAGGCAATATAATTAATAAGGAAAACAGCCGATCTATAATTGATGTTTAAGTTTTTAAATTCCTTGTGTTCTTCATTGGAGGCCGGAGATAAATTGATATTTGTGGTTAGGGGAACAGATGAGGGCTTGAAGTCTACCATCTTCAGTTCTTCTAATCCATGTTCAATGTGTTTTGGTTGAGAAAGCAAGATTTTATTGTCAATTTGTTCATACTTCATTCCAAGAATCGTATTAGGATCGTGATGACTAGAATTTGGAAATCGCTCCAGGAATTTATTTTGGAAATTATTGCCGGAACCAACGAGGATGAGATTGTCTACATGGAAGAATAGGACTGAATTTGCGACGGGGTGAATGTATAGGCAGGGATCAGATATGGATTCATGGAATCCTTGCTCACGGATCCAAGAGGTTAGGGTGTTGAACCAATTGATGGGAGCTTGCTTTAAGCCGTAAAGAGACTTGCAAAGAATGAGAAATTTTGACTTTCTTTTTGAGCCTTTGGGTCTTTTTATAATCACTTTATCAGTTAGAGGTGCGTGGAGGAAAGCACTCTTGACGTCAAACTGGGTGATTGGAAGGGAATGAAAAAGGCCAAAGAGAAGAGCAATACGTAAAGAGGAGGCCTTTCCGGTGGGAGAAAAGGTATCTTGATAGTCTAATCCGTAGATTTGATCGAACCCTTGAACACAGAGTCGACTTTTATAGACCAGTGGGTCTCCGTGACAATTGTCTTTTAATCGATATACCCAGGTAGTATTGAGCGGATTTTCAGGTTCAGGACCATTGTAATCTTCCCATACTTCCAGGGATTCAATACCATTGAGTTCAGAATCCATGGAGAGTTCCCACTTGGGAGCGTCGAAGCACTTTTTAGCTTGTTCAAAGGATTTGGGAATGTAATAATGATGGTACCCATATCAATCGGGTGGATTTAATGTTGATCTATTGCGAAGACTGTATCCAGGTGTGAGTTGCTGCTCAATTTCTTCAGACAAGTCTGATTCAGAGTTGATTGACGGAGTATTGGAAGCTTTGGGATTGGGAACGGATAAAGAAGGTGGATCATCTATTTGTGATTTGATGGATTGATTGTTGACAGTTGGGTTGGTGGGAGGATGATCATCAAAGAGAATAGATGGGTCGTGATTGATTTTGAGAGATTGCAAGTCTTCAGTCAAATTTAATGTGGATGAGATCTGAGACGTACAGTCATTTTTGAGAAATTTAATGTTTTTAGATGAAATAATTACATTGTCAGGTCTTAAGATGCGATAAGAGAGAAAATTGGGGTTGTAACCCACAAGGGTTCCAGGGAGTCCTCAATCTTGAAATTTGTCACCTTGATTTACTTTGTAATCAAGATACACTACCTTGGACCCTATAGGGTGAAAATAACTAATGGGAAGCGAATTTCCAGTAAAGAGTTGAAAAGGGGAAGAAAGGTTGGGAGCTTTAGGAATTTGGTTTAATGAGAGACATGTTGATTTGGCAACTTCCGCCCAGAGGTTGAGAGGAAGTTTTGAGCTTCAAAGAGTAGCGCGTATAGATTTGGTGATAGTTCGGTTAGCTCTTTCGATTTTTCCATTATGTTTGTGATGATAAGGCTCAGAGATAAGATGTTGAATCGAATTAATCTTGAAGAAATTTTCAAGTTCTGAGGAAGTGAATTCGCCACCGCCATCGGTGCAAATCGTGGCAGGATATCTGTTTCTTTTAAGTTTTTCGTGATTGAGGATAGTTTTGATCTGTTGGCACACATCCGATTTGTACTGGAGAGGAATAGCCAAGACATATCCTGAATAATTATCTATAACGGATAGGATGTAGTTCATGTTGTTTCTTCCGGTTGGTGAAATGGGGCCAATTAGATCTAGGTGGAGTTGTTCAAAGGGTTTAGAAGAAGGATTCAAGGAGTTCTTGAAAGATGATTTGGTGATTTTTGAGAATACACAGTCCTCACATTGGAAAGTAGAAATAGAATCAGATTGGATAGAGGGAATGAGGTTTTTGAGACGGTACGGGCTGGCATGTCCAAAGGATTGATGAAGAAGTTTGACTTGATCCTGATTTGGTTCTTTAGTCGAGAGGTGACAAAATTTGTTGTTGTTTCCTATGCGAGACAGGGGATTGAGGATGAAAAGATTCTCTTGAATAAAACCTGAAAAATCTGGCTTTGACTGAGTCGTAAGAAAAAATTGATTGCGAAAAGAGGACAGAGAGCATTTTTTCAATGAAATCAATTCTCCAGGACTGATTAGATTCACTACCAGATTGGGAACAAATAAACAGTTGGTGAGTGTGACGACAGAATTTTTCCAACTGAGTTTGACAGTTCCTTTTCCTTTTATAGCAAGTTTAGCACTTTCTTTTCCGGTGTTTATAAACTCGTCACCAGCGCATTCCTTGAGAAAGCTGAAGAAATCAGGTGAGTTGAACATGTGGCAGGAGGCGCCGGAGTCTAGGATGATTCGATTAAGCGGATTAATATTTTGAACCCAAGTGGAAAGAAGGGCAAAGTAGTGGGCTACTTCTTTGTTTTTAGAATTTGAGTTGAGTTGAGCACGCCAATTTGCTTGAGATTCTCTCCACCAATCAGGCGCCAGGTGTTCGTGGAGGTGCCAACATTTATCAGCGGAATGATCAGGAGATTGCGGGTTGTGGTATCCTTTCTTGCATCAAAGTTCTTTGGGAACAGGCTTTTTGGGGGGTCTAGAAGAGATAAGGGCAGTATCATTGATCTTTGTATCCTTCGATTTAACCTTGGTTTTGTTATTGAGTTGTATAAGATGATTGAGCACAAGATCCAAGGTGACTATTTTATCCAAATGCATAATCTGTTGACGAAGAGAGTGAAGAGAGGGTGGAAACTTAAAGAGAAAAAGATAGGAGAGTATGTCATCCGGTAAATCGATTGCCACATCGACCATTTTCTTTAGTGAAATCTTGGTTTCCGTGATGAATAGATTAATAGCTTCGGGTTTGAATTGTTGGTAGAGAAATTTGTTAAAAACTCGGGCTCGATTTGCGGTTTGAGATGAGGCAAAGCGTTCTTTGATGGTTTTCCAGAGAAGCTTTGCTGATGAAATATTTGTCGGGTTAACCACGTTATTATGAGTGACTGAATCAATGCAAGAAAGAGGAATTACTCGAGTCTCCATATCATTGTTGGGATTTAGATTTTTAGAATCATCCTTGAGGGCCTCCTTGACTCCTTTGAGTTCCAATAGCATCGTCATCTTGTCCTTCCATATTGAATAGTTTTTGTCCAAAAGAATGGGGACTGCTTCAAGTGCAGCTTTGAGGATGATCTGTCGAAAACCGTCGTTGTTTGATCCCTCCATTGTTAGATTTGGTTAGTTGAGTCAGACGGACCTTTGGCTTTTAACTGTGTTGAATTGCTGATGAAAAGATTTATGATGTAAGAACAAAGAGGGCTACGCCAGAAACAACATCAGTCAAGAATTAGAAGAAAGATTCAAAGAAAGAATGATAGATAAAGAAAACCAACATCTGACAACGGATCTGGACTTGATAGATGACGATGGAGGAATTGAGTAAGACAGTTGGCAGGAAGAACAGAAAGACAATAATAATAAAAGAATCAAGCAGTTCTTTCAAATGAAGGAACATTGGAGATTAGATTTGATAGTGAAGATTTGACAATAGTGTGTGATTGTCTTACCAGTCAGGCCATAGATTGAATGAGTTTAGACGTGGACGAGTTGATGTTGAGAAGTAGCCTGATGAAGTTTGAGACAAAGAAGAGATACGAAGAAAGAAAAAGAAGATAAAGAAAAGAGAAATATTGATGAAAGAAAGATGAATAGAATGAGGAATTTGGTTTGAGAATAGATGGTGTGAGGAATGGTTAGGTTGTTCAAGGTTGATGGTTCGTCATGATGTGGTGAAGGGTTTATTGGTGGTTCAGCTTAAAGAGAATCAGTCGAGTAAGATTTTGTTGTATATGGATTGTGTGAAGAAGATGAATTGGAAAAGGCAGAAATAAAGAATTAACATAGGAGTGACATGTGGAAGGAAAATAGTGACAGGTGAGGGAAGAGAGCGGGAGCGCGGGAGGACCGGGTAAGTGGGTGAACAGTGTAAGTTATTTGACAATTCCTGTCAATTTCCAGAGTTGAATGTTTCATCTTCCAATCAAAGTGATTTATTTTAGTAGAATTTCAGATGTGGCACCATTTTTCTGTCCCAATGAGCAAAGGAAATCAGTTATTCTCACAATCCCAAGTTTTTTCCTGCATTAATTTTCCATCTGGAAACAAAAAATCATCCATAGGATGGTGGAATTTTCTTTCCTAGACTAGTATCAGATTTGGTTCAAGGAAAAGGGCAAGAAGAGCTTTAACTAAAAAGTGAAAAATTCAAATTAAAAATGAAACAGGCTTTGAATTTTTGATTACTAGGGTGCAGACACAGGGAAAATCTGTAAAATAGAATACTTGAAAGCAGAATCTTTGGAAACTTGGACTATTTTCAAAATAAAAGAAGTTAATGTGGAATGAATGGTGGAGGAGGGGGTTTTAAATGTTTGGGAAAAGTTGGAGATGGTGTTAAATGGAAATCTTAGGGCCACAATTCAAGTTTTTCTGGGTATTTTTTGGCTATTCATGAATTTTTTCTCAGCTTGGAACCACCATTTATCCAAGTGTGGTGTGGAGAAATAGGTCTTGCAATCACTCATGCTGATCCAGTAGAATTTTGAATTCCCCACTACAGAAGGAGAATTATGATCAAAAAAAATCATTCTGCATAATTTGGGGGCGGAAAAAAAGGTAAATAGGTGCTATTATATAATGAAATCTTGCCCTTTGATAAAAATAATATTCATTTATTTGAGAAGAATTCTATTATTATTTGGGATTTTTGCATATTCATAGTAATAATATATGGGGTGTGATTGAGTTTTTTCTAGATCTTGTTATTTTTTAAGGACTATTCATTGTGGAATAGTTAATGCATCAAGCCAAACATTCAACTTACAATTTTTCTGAATATGGGATATGAAACAGATCAGTGATTGGGCAGTTTATCAACGGGAAAAATGGAAGGGATATCCAAGGGTTCCAAGGAAGATTTACTTGGTAAATTTGGATCTGAAAAGGGAGAATAAATAAATAAGATTGTAAATTAAGATGTTAAGGATGAAAAATGATTGGCTGGTTGTTTATATTCATTTATTAGACATAGGAGTATCACCAGGGAGGATTTTCAGGATGAATTTCAGAGGGGCATGGAAATCTTTGAAGTGTGGAGGGGGATCATTTTATTTCCATTTTATCCTTTATTTTTTTTATTTAGTATTCAGAAGGGCTAATTTTTGTTTGATGGAGGGATAAAATCATCATACATCATTTTATCATACACAAAATTGAAATTATCACAATGGATCCCTGAAAAATTTCCAAATCCCATTTTTCTTAAGTTACTTTATTTATCTTGGATATTATGTATTTTGGAGAAGATTCTCAGCTTCAATATTACAAATCTGAAGATTTTTTAGAACAGTAACTTTGAGGTTTGAGAGAAATGGGGTTTGTGGAACTTTTTGAAATAATTTTTAAGAAGAATATTTAAAAAAAGACAATTAAGCTAGTTAATTCAAGGAACAGAGGTTGATTTGGAAAATCAAATTATCAATTATTTCAGAATAACTCCAAAATAATTCTTTTTTGAATAGGTTAGGAATCACACTGTAAATATTTTCATTGCATAATTCCTGCATGCTGATTCATGGAAAGCTAAAAATTATCTAAAGACATAGCTTTTAATCTCCAGGCATGCATGCGGTCCTCCAGCTGTACAGGCAACTCAGGAAACTCATCCTACCTGACCCTAATAACCCATGATTTTCAATCCACATATCTCCTGTGTCATCTCTAATCTACACCATCTTGTCACATACATAGCTCTTGTAAATTATTTTTACTCTCTTCACCTCTATCTCCACCCTCCTATACTATTGCCACCATCATATTCACCATATCCACCAGCTATTTATTGATCTAAATTCCTTTATATTCTCACCATATAATTATTCCTTTTCTTCCTTTGTTTACCATGCCTATCCTTCAACTCAATAACACTTCAATCCCCCCATCTAACACACTAACTGCCTTTCCTAACACATGGTTTGCATGTTTTAGTAAAATATTCTTCCCTAAACCATGAAAATAATAGTTTATTATAGTTTAATCTACAATCCTATAAGCCATCCTAAACCATAGGAAAACCAGTGAACAGAATGGTATGGGTTAGTACAATTTCTACTTTATATTTCATATATGTAATGATATAAACCAATATTAGCCCATGCCATGAAACAATAGGGGATAATCCAAAACCTCCAAAACCTTTTTGGAAATCCTCACAAAATAATAATCCAAATTTCAGAATTTACCAAAAAACTGATGAACAACTGGGATTTCAAGACATTGTTGTATACTATGTATACATAAAGATTCAGGCAATAAACTTTCTAATATCTTTCTATTTAAAATAATAACATGATAAATAAATAATTATGAATTCATGTGCCAATTTTATTAGGGTGTATCAAAGTTGGCAAAACCGCCATTAGAAACCCACCATTTTTTTTGACCAAACCTGCCATTGAAGATGGTGGGTTTCTAAAATACACATACCCCCTAACTGGTGTATTTAAAAATGGCAGGTTTCATGAAAATGGCGGGTTTCAAACATTAAACCCGCCATTATCATCCATCCACCATCCATCACATGCAAAACACCCATCCACACCTCCACCTCAGCAAATCCATACCAATCCCATCTCCATTGCATTACACACATCTCATCTCCATTGCTTCACATCTCCATCACTTCACATCCCCATTGCTTCACATCTCCATTGATTCACATCTCCATCACATCACACACATCCCATTGCATGCAAAACACCCATCCACACCTCCACCTCAGCAAATCAATACCTTTCCCATCTCCATTGCATCACACACATCTCATCTCCATCACTTCACATCTCCATTGCTTCACATGTCCATTGCTTCACAGAAATGCCATCATCATCTTTCTCAACATTTTCAATAAAACTTACTGGCAACAAGTTGAAAACACAAAAAATCTGACTGAAATTTTCTTATTATTTGACTCTGATTCAGACTCTGATTCAGACTCCAATTTGGAATCAACTTGGTTATATTTGAATTCTCTATTGGAAAAGTGATTCATAGTTCCACAAAGAGTAAACAGTTCTACTGCTACCAATAAATTCCATGGCTACCAATAACCTATCTTCTTTTTCCATTGAGAGCCTTTCCCTCTTCTTTTTGAGTTGGTCTTCCTCTCAATCCTTCTCCTTTTCCTCTTTTTGAAACTCCATCTCAGCCTGTTTCATTTGCCACTCAGCATCCAACTTTTTTTGATGTTCCAAACTCTCAGCTTTCTGCTTTTGACAATCCATAGCAAGTTTATGATCCCACTTTTCCTTTTCAAATAGAAGTTTCTCAGATTAAATTTGTGATTTGATTTTTTTTTTGGAGTGTAATAGGAATGAGGTTGATTTTGGAAGCAAGGAGAATCAATTGATTCACTTACTTGAATCTCTCTTCTCCATGATATCCTCAAATACAGAAAAATTTGAAGTGTTTCTCCTCTTTTGACGGCTATTGGGGTTGAGGTTGATGGAATTGGAGGCCTTTTTCTTTCCCTTTGCAGACAAGGTTTGCGTGGCAATGTCATTGCTTGCATTTGAAGGGGATGTGGGAGGCCCCATTGGCTTGAGTATTTGGCCATTCAAGAACGGATGAGCCTTTTTTTTTACAATCAAAATCAGTCAGGATTAACCAGACAGAAGAAAAAAGAACTTGGTTCCTTACTTGAGCAGATGTTGATGGTAGTGGCAATACAGGAATAACTTGCTCCTCATTGGCCAAGTTGCTAAGTTCTTCCACCCCAGGAAGAGAGAAATCCAAGGAAAGAAGTGAGGGGTCCAAGGAAGGGTTTGAATTGTTGATCAACACTGATGTAGACGTGATTGGAGCTGTTTCTGTTGGAATATCCTCCTCCACATCAGATTGGGGCCACTCATAGTTTTCATTGGGATAATCATTGCTAGCCTGAGCATCCACATCCAGGTCCTCAGCATCAACTGAATCTGATTGTTTGGCATCAAAACCGGCTAAGGGGGTGATATTGGTCTTCTTTCCAAAGATTCCATCCATTTGAATTTAAAAAGGACAAATGGAGTCCAAATTATCAACCACTGAGTTAATTCCCTTTGCTTTATTGGAGTCAGTGATACCAAAGCCAGTGGAGATTGAAATTGAGTGGGATTTTTTGTACTTGCCTCAAGAGTTCTTGAATTGCTCCTGCATCTTTTTGGATGAAAGATCCAGCTTACCTTTGGTTTTATTCTTCATTTCACTGGCCATCAGGAGATAACAATTAACCTTAGAGGATGGAGGTTTTCCAAATTTTGTTTCATTGTTGGATCCAAAGCAAGTGTCATAGTTGGAGGGAATTTTGAGCCAGTTTACCAGGATGATGTGATCAGCTCTCTTGAGCTCAATTGAGCCTTTGGGAGCTGTTGGGGGAGGATTGTTGGGTTTTTAGTTCCTGGGGGATGTTTTCTTTGGTACGTTGGATTGTTTAGTGGAATTGTGGGGGGAGGTTTGTTGAGGGGCCATTTAAAAAGAGTAAGATGGATGGAGGAATGAATCAATGAAGCAATGAAGTGATGAAGGGTTGTGTTGAAAGTGGTGATAAAGTGATGAATATGAAGCAATGAAGCAATGAGAGTTAGGATGTGAAGAAAGCAGGGATGAAGCAATGAATTGATGAGAGGATTTATCAGCCTCCTGGATGCCAAGACCCTTGCTATCCTTTAGCTACCAGAGGTTATAGAATAAATAATAGATATATTATTTAATAAATGCAGCAAAAATCCATAAAATATTTGGATAAAGCTTATTGCAAGGTTAATTGGTTTGTTTATGGTTTATTTTTATAAATCAATATAGATGAATTGATTATTAAATATTTTTATAGAGGGGCCACAATTATATTGGGGATCTTTGAAACCTCTATTCAGGGATTTCAGTATGAAAACACGTAGTCCTGGTTACTTTGGGCTCTTTAGTTTAAAGGATATTTTGCCCAAAGATAATATGTATATAAAATACACGGTGGAGTGGCAGGTATTTGTAATCAAGCTTCCACAACAGAGAAAGTATAATAAAACTCACTGGTATATTATTGAATTCTTAGGGTATCTGTTTGGGGCGTGCACTGATGGGTTAAACCTGTATATTGGGCTTATAAGGTTGTTCAGCAGTTTAAGTTGATAAAAAGAGGTTGAGGACAGATATTATTGATCAGACTAAGCCATAAATCACTTACTTATCTCTTATAAGTATTTGAATACCTAGGAACGGTGTCTGGATATAAATATAACTGGGTCTCTGCCCATCAATATCCTCAAAAGAGCTCTTTATCTATAGCTTTTGGAGTCCCAAAATTGTCCTTCTGAGGGGTACAGGGGCTCAAAGGGACGTAAACTGAGGCTAGCAGGGTAACAAATGGTATCCTTTCACGTTTTCTTGGTTCTGTAACACGGGTAGCATCTAATTACACAGGGTATGGGAATTATTCTACTTTATAATTGATATTTGGACGTGTGAGTAGCACTAATCTGTCCTTTTTATTTATTGTTTAATTAATTATCCTTAGTAAATGTTCCCAGTAGGTTAGTAATTATTTCAAAATACATTCCTACGGACATTCTGATGTCAGGTGAGTTCTCATTATGTATCAAATAATTGGAGTAAAGTCATGATATTGATTTTACTCCTTATTTTCAAAATTCAGTTGATTTACTAAAATAATTACTTAAAAATATAAGTCATGAGAATTCATGTAATATTTTTACATCATTAGTTTTTTTAGTATGTCAAAAAAATATTGATGTCTAGAAACTCCCATTATAGTATATTAAAGTTTTTTAATATATTTTTAGAAGTTGTCATTGTCTTATTTTCAACATTCTTGGTACTTTGAATTATATTTGATAAAAAATATGTATAAAGGTTTTCAAGTATTTTTATATAAATTTATGTAATTTTAGACTATCTACTGCCCACAGGAAAATTTATTACATATGTAGAATGTTCCCGTGTGGGTTGTAGCATGTTTATGTGGTACCTAATTTTCTCAGGCTGCCTGTCACTTTGTCAACCCGTAGTCCCGCGGCTGTGTACTTTTCAGAGGCCCGGGGCTGCGTAAACAACTTTGATGGAGTGACAGAGCTGTATCTCAGCCACGTGCGGGTGCGTTGGCTGCTGCGGCTGCGTGCAGGAATTGTGACAGTACACATTTCCGTCTGTAACTCCTAAAATATACACAACACCTCAATTCTGACTGAATTTTAGGTTTGAAACCTATACGTGACAACACGTGTGAAATATTTAATTGTCCAAAAAGTTCAATAGTGGTGCCATGGTATTTTGGTCTTTCTTTCCTTAATTGTTTAAAAATATAAGGAGTTGGATTTCAAGGGTGGGGTCAGTGAGTGACCCTACCTAATTTTGGGTGGGAAATCAATTTTTGCAATAATATTTATGGTTTTTCTACTCCTTCTTAGGTTAATTATATTATTATTATTTTTATTTTATTTCTGTTACTTTTGCAGCTTGCTCTGCAATAGTAGCAAGCTGACAGGATGGATGTGATGAAATCAATAATGTGATTAGGGTGATGAAGCAATGATAGCATTGAAGTGGTGAGAGTAATGAAGCAAAGAGGATAGGAAGATTTGAGAGTGATGAAGCAATGAGAGTGATGAAGTGATGAGGATAGCAATGAAGAGATGAATAGCAATGAATCAATCTTTTTGCATGAGGTTGGAGGTAGAATTTTTCTGATGAGGTTGGAGGTTGAAACCAGGGGTGATGATGTGGAATGATGGGTTGAGGTGGTGAAAGCCTTGAAATACTTCATTTGAAAAACCCCATTTATTTTCAGGTAACTCTGACATGTCTGATGTGAAATAAGTGGGTTTTTTGATTTTTAATGGTGGGTTTGAAATGGCAGATTTGGGCTGAAACCTGCCATTAATGAATGGTGGTTTTGCTTAACTTTTATATACCCTATTGGAATTTTTCAAAAGAGACCTTCTTGATGGCAAAAATATATTGAATTAAGGCTGCATTTGGACCCACACAAAGCATCATGAACTGTCATTTCAGAAACAAGGTTAGTGTCATGTTCAATTTTGCACAAAATCAATTATGAAACAACCTTATTTCTGAGCCTGATGCATTTGTGATCCACAAGCAACATAATAATATCAAGGGGAGATGTCTTTGGAATCCACCAGTGACAGGGGAGATTTCAAGGGCAAAGGGGGGGGATAAGTCAATAGTTAGCGGATAGAGGCTAGAGAGGATGTGTTTATGTACATACATGATTCTACATTTTGTTCCAGACCAAAATTTAGAATTGTGTGCAATTTTGGCCTATGGGAGACCTCAAACCTTCAGAAGTGTCATCTACTGTCATTTAGGCTGAATTTGATGAGTGGACGCCAAACACCCACCATACAACGCTACCCAACTGTCATATGCCATCATGAATATTCAGGATTTTCATGATGGTATATGACAGTTTATGTGGGTCCAAACACAGCCTAAAATATGCCATAGTATTTTTAAGAATAAATCTGAGAGCAAAAATGACAAAAACTTCCAGTATCAATACCATCTACAACAGGTTTTTCTATTCAAACTCTTAATGTCAAAGGATAGAACAATAAGAAATTATATGAATAAATATTTTTGACATATGAAACCCCTTTTTTATGAGAAAAAAAATGTAAAATATAAAAGAAGCACATGATTATATGAATAAGTCATCTTCTACTTTGAATGCACCCAAGGGTACCAGAATGGAAAACTCTGACTTCCTTAAAAGACTCAGTGTGTGGAGGAAACCCCACTATAGCATAGAAGGACAACAGAACTCCCTAATAAAATTGAGGAGTATGAATACCTGTCAAATCTAGGATTTATTTACACCCAGAAGCAGTACCTAGAAAATTCAATAAACATCAATATTATTCAAAAATTTCAAAAGAAGATTGAGACAGAAAGTCTTACCATGTGTATTGAAAAAATGTAGTTATCAAATAACCTCAATTTTAAGAGTTATAATTTGAAATATATAAACTTAGCAGTCAGAGATTTGTATTCAAAATGTAAAGCTCAGACATCTGAATTTGAGGGTATTGCAGCTGGATAGGAAAACACAGGTAATGAGTTGATTTAAGGCTGATCTTGAGATGATATTTTGATGAGTGAGGAATGATGTTAAGAAAAAATCTTGTAAAAACAAAGTATGAGTATATTTTTGATTCTGTTTCATTTTATTCATTGGAAGATGCTAGGATAAATCAGGAATTTGTGGATTATTGAGTGGAGATGAGGCAGGAACATGGCAGCAAGTGGGAGTGGGAGGAGATGCATAATGAAAGGAAAGAAATTGGACTGGACCTTTCTTTTGTTGTTTCATTTTTAGCATGGAAACTGCACCTTGAGAAAAAAAATATAAAATTCTAGGGAATGGAGAATCAGGGTTCAATGATTTGAAATATTTCTATCATCATCCACAAATCAAAACATTCAGTAGGAAGTGTTGCATTGGATAGCAAAGTGAGAGCTTGGCTAACACTGGTAATCGTGATGATATCCTCAGAAATCAAAAAAAAAAAAAATCAATTTAATAAAACCATTGGTTCATCTTCAACTTCCATTGGATTGATTTATAGCAAGCCATTGAAGTCTCCTCCCCCTTTGCATTTTTTTGGAGGGGGGAGGAGCAGGCCTTGGAATAATTCCAGCATTCAGTCAGCAGAAGTTTCTTCTGTTTATTCAGGTCCCTAAGAAGCCGGTCATGTATCTCATCATCACCTCATCAAACTTAAGTTTCCGGTTCCCTTTTCACGACGCGTCCATCTCATCTTAATCGTTGCTGGGAGAGAGGCCATTGAGACCCCAGGCAGGTGACTTCTGGACTTGACACTTTCAGGGGCCCCGCGGGTCGCGTCAAGCCTTGAGCTCATCCCGGAGCCCAAGCGTAGGTTTGGACCGACGTGCATCGCGCGTCAGTCCGCGTGAAGCCGAGCGTCTTGCCGGTGAGCACCGTGACGTGACGATGGCCACTGCACTCCGGCCCAGGTGTGCCAGCTAATCGCTCGTTGTTCCGACGAACGCAGTGGGTTGGTTGGTGCTTTCGCCACCGAAAGAATTCTTAGAGTGTCGATTGGTTATCCTCCCCAAATCCCATCCTCCATCATGGCCCCAGCGGGACTTCCTAGGCCAGACAAGCGCCAACGCTCGATTGCTGCGATGTTTGGTGCCAAGGGACCGCTTATGGCATCTGCGTCCAGTCTGGGTGCGTCATCGAAGGCCGCCACTAATGCCACGTGAGTCACTCTTTCCGTCATCGTGTGCTCAGGTTGGCGATGTGGTCGATCACAGTCCATGAAGAAATTGATATTAATACTATTTGCGCGTATCTTCAGCTCAACGACCGTCAAGAACACGTTCCTTTCCAAGGCTAAAAACGACCAGAAGAAGTCATCAAGCACATCTACCGTGTTGGCTGCCGGACGCTTGACTCGGGTTCCGTATCACAAACTACAAGAAGTTGACCCCGAAAGTTACCATGACACCCTTTCGAGCGAATTCAAAGAACTCCTTGCCCTCGAACTTCATCCTGAGAATGGTCTCGGAACCTCTTACCTTCGGGTTTTACGCGCTCAACTCACTAAGCAATATTTTCTCGATTTGAAACGGTATTTGATCTCCGAGGGACTCAACCAACCCCGTAACGATATTTATCCAAGTGCCAAGAATATTTACAATTGGAGTCGATCTACCCCATTGGATCAAATCCGAGTTGTCATCATCGGCCAAGATCCGTACCATGGACCTGGTCAGGCCCACGGTCTATCATTTTCGGTACCCAAGGGCATCCCGATTCCTGGCTCACTAAGGAATGTGAGTAGTTTCACTAAGGAATGTGAGTAGTTGTGAAGAGTTGCACGATTTCTTTGACTAACGAAACGTCGACAAACAACCCATCCTCGTGCTGACCACCGCCCCTGACTGATATTTAGATTTACCAAGAGTTGAAAAGTGAATATCCAGAATTCAAAATACCAACGCATGGCAACCTCAACTCCTGGGCTCAATCTGGCGTCTTGCTTCTGAACACTTCTTTGACCGTCAAGAAAGGCCTAGCCGGCTCGCATTCTAATCGAGGCTGGGAGCAGTTCACTGATGCTGTGGTTGATGCCATTGACATGTATGGTGGGCTCAGTCATCTAACCGAGCAAACCTCAAGAGGGGTGGATCAAAACTTGGAACCTCCCGTCAAGCGAGTGAAATTGGATCATGAACCGGCGTCTGAACCGGAACGATCTTCAGTTCACGATCCCCAACCTACAATCTCCGCTTCTAATCCGACGTCTACAACCGATCTTCATGAAGCCGAAAGCTTGATTGCCGCTGAGAAGTCATTTACATCTGTGGAGCACGTAACGCAAGAACTTCAAAACCATGTCGCCGAGCGGTCTGATACAAATGCGACCAAGCCGGACTCAGCGGAATCGGATTCAAAACCCGAAGACCAAGACAATCGTGATACCATAACTGAGGGATCACCAAAATCACCAAACGCTCGAAAACTTCCTGAACCGGCCGGGTTCGGAAAAGGAGTTGTGTTTTTATGCTGGGGAAAGTGGGCTGCCGATCGGGTAGCACGGTTATCTGAAGTCAGTCATCCCTTTCTCCTCCCGCTCCTCCTGTTTGCACTCTAGACCCGTGAGCCGACATGCTTCTCTTCCTACAAAAACACAAAAAAACAAAAATGGTAATGTCAATCCAGTCTAAGCACTTGATCCTCAAATCGGCCCATCCGTCACCTCTATCAGCCCATCGAGGATTCTTAGGCAACAATCACTTTAAATTAGCGAATGAATGGCTAGAAAACAAATACGGACAATCGGCCAAGATTGACTGGTGCGATCTAAAAGCTTGATGGAAATCATCTACCTTTTTTAACTTAGACCTTTTCGACCAATGTGCGGTTATTGAGCTTTGTAATTTATGGATTGGGGCCTGCTGTGATCAAACAGAAAATCCAAAGATGAGCAAGAACCTAAGGACTTGATGAAATAAGGGACAGGATAGCAACCCAACGGGGCTAGAAAAAGAAGTCGAATCTGGTTTGGAATCAGGTACCAGTTGGTTTCTTTAGAGGAGATTTTTTTCCCCTTTTTTGAAAAAATTCTGGAACCGGAACCCAGGTTGCCGCCCAATCATAGACACCACCAGGCTCTCAAGGATTAAGGCACGATCGAGTTGAAAAATCTCAAACGAATCAATTCCACCACAAAAACAATTTGAGACTTGAAAATAGCAAGCCACTCCTATCAAATTCCTAATTGTATGTTGGTTGAGGATGGCGACTGAAGCTGTGGGGTGATCAGAATAGGATGCACAATATCGAATTCCTAATTGCATGTTGGTTGAGGATGGCAACTGAAGCTGGGGGTTGATCAGAATAGGATGCACACTTCCCAAGTGTGTGTTTGGCCCAAAAAAGAACTCGGATTTAATTTAATCATGTTTGGCTATTCTTTTCTTTGTAAAGAACAGCTGTCCACTTGCGGTTGAATGAACAAAGCTGTCCAATTGCTTCGTGCAAGCCGATTCTGCCCAAGTAATAGGTTGGCCAAGGACACAAGAGCAAGAAGAGCTGTTGATTGATATCACATGTGATAAATTGGATTGTTTTTTTGGCGTGAAAGTAAAAATAAAAACAAGTTGAGTAGGCCTTGTGTTGGATCAATGCTAAATCAGATGAAGGTTGGATAAGGCATAATTTTATGGGTGATTGGCATCAATCAATTTGATTCAATAAGCATTTTCTTCAGATTCCATGATGACTAGAGGAAGTAATACCCTGGACAAAGCTTGGATGGCTGCCAACTATCCAGAATGATTCTCACACCATTGTTTCATTCTCTTGTTTTGTAGATGACAAAATTTTGTCAAGACTACTTCCTTAACAAGTTAAAAAAGAATTGAGGCAAACTCAGCAAACATCAACATGGTTAGCAAATTTGATGGTTGAATTGTGAGATAGCTTGTTGACTCCTGAAATGGTATAGTAGATACTGTCATACTTCAAACATGAGGATTAATTGCCCATAGATCTTATTTCAACGTCTGTCTTGGTATACTCAGGCTTCATTCAATTTTGAACTGGAAATCATGACACCTAATCAGAAGAACACTAACCAGTCAGGTTCTAAAGGCCACCAAAATCTCTTTCTAAAAATAGGGGACCAGTCTTTTTAACATACATCAAAGATTTGATTGGTCTTTGAAACTTTTGGTTTAACTTTGAGTCATTAACTATTGACCATGCACCTGGTGAGCCAGCATGACTCTTCCAAGTCAGGTCCATCTCATCAATTCATAGTGACCTTCAAATAGTTGGTTTGCAGTTTTATGCTCATCACTGCAAGCTTTGCTTATTCCCAGAATCAAGTCAGCATGGCTCAACATCATTCCATTACCCTTGTTGCCATCACTATCTTCATCCTTTGAGTTTTTGTCACTGCTTCACTTTTGCCTTGCTATTCATTAAGTTTTCAGTGGTATTTCATTCACTGGTTATCCTTAGATTAGATTAAACACTCATTTTCAATTCACCTTGATATCATTCAATAACAATTGTTTTTTTATCATACCATCATACACCTTTCTTTTTTTAGCCATAATTTTCTTCTGGTTTTACTTTCAAATCAAGAGAGAGCTTCTTGTCCTTAAAATTATGTTGCTTTTGCTACTTGTTGTGCTTTTCTCCCAAGTTATTTAATTTCATGATTTGTTAAAATTTTTCTACATAAAATTATAAAATTGA
The DNA here is from genome assembly GCA_025617555.3 of Puccinia polysora. Lineage (NCBI taxonomy): Eukaryota > Fungi > Basidiomycota > Pucciniomycetes > Pucciniales > Pucciniaceae > Puccinia > Puccinia polysora. Next base: position 25,247,664 of record CM062632.1, on the reverse strand, counting down.
CCTTGTTCCAGTTTCTTTTTCCATCAAAAAACCCACATCTCAAACTTGCACCTATCTCCACAGCCCTTGGTTTGAGCTATGAACTTCAAAATACACTTTCAAAGTTTGTGAGGGAAAAAGTTGTGTGATGATCATTCCCTTTTTCCCACTGGAATATATTATTCCGCCTAAGTACATGGGTTGGGAATGTGAGATTTAATTGAATAAGTCAATAAAAAAATCCCAGGATAATCTCTTGTGTTTGAAAATTTATGATTTTAAGTTTCCAATTCTTGCTTTAATGGGAATGCCAAAACAGCTGGATGATTTTTCCTTGGAAAATCCTCTATTGTTTCATTTTTCAATTCACTTGAAAAAAAAAACTTGAATTTCTGACCATAGGCTTGAAAATCTGCAACAAATAATAGACATTGTGATCAAGCTTTAAAATTTCCATAAAAAAGATCACCCCCCAAAAAAAAATCATGGAACCCAAAAAACATTGTATCTTTGAAGAAAAATTTCAAGATATCAAAGAAAAAAAAGAACTCATCTACCAATTCTCTTCCTCAAATTAAGAGGGGAAGGCACAAAAAATGTCCAACTTCTGGGAAAAATGAACTGGTTTAATTTTAAATGACAAGAATACTTGGAGGTAAAATGAAGCTTTGTGTATGGGTTTGGAAGGAAGGATGATCTTATTCTTTTTTAAACCAGTTACCTTTGAAATATTTTGATTAAAAAGAAAACTGGTATTTACTTGTAAGGGAAGCTGCAAATGATTGGTATTTCTGCAAGTCAATATTGCGGCCTGTGAGACACAAGATAATCCAAGTTTGAGATTTATTGTATTTGATTAATTTGATTCTCCCTAAATTCTCTATGAAAAATTTGGTTAGAATTTCTTTGTTATAGGTATTAAATTTATTTCTGAAAAGAATTTTATGTTTTTTTAAATATAAAATTTTCCTTCCTATATATCTAGTAACTAGTCCATCCATACTCATAAAGCAAATTTGACACTATATTTTGGTGCTTTAGTAGCTTCACTTTTATATATTACTAGGTTGTGAATTTTCAATAAATTTCAATCTGTATTTCACTCTGAAAGCATAATCAATCAAAATTGAAAGCAGTAAGCCACATAGTCCTTTTATTTAATATTTTAAATTTCAATCAATTTTCTTCCAAAAAATATTGTTGATTCAAACCACAAATTTCTTCCGGGTGATTTGAAATATCCTCAATTTATTTCCAAAATTTCTTTTTAAAATGATCTTGGTTTTGTTTTTAGTTTTTCTCAATTAAATATTTCAAAATTATTCAAAGAGATACTAGAATCTAATAAATGGTGTTTTGAGATTTATTATTCTCTCAAATTAACAATGAAATTTAGAACCTTTTCTCAAATATGATTCAAAAATAGAAGATTTATAAATTATTGAATTGTAATTATTCCCATTATATGAAAAATTTACAATTTATTTTCAACCAAAAAAAATAAAGTAAGATGCCTCCTCATTGTAATTTAATAAATAGGACCAAAATAATGAGCTCAGATGATCCACTGGATCCATTTCTCTCTCTCTCTGAGAAAAAATCCATCAAAATTTGAGCCTACATACCAGGAAATTTAGAAAAAGAGTTTCCTTGAACAAGCCAGATCTGAATTCTTATTTCCTTTCCTTCATGTAAATTCAAGAGTTTTTTTTTCTTGAAATAATTTAATTGAATTGGGTAACTCAAAATAATCCATATCCAATACCACCAATTTCAAAAAATCCAACAATTTTTCACAGAGATACTGATTTTCCAAATAAATTAATTTGAGAAGAATAGAAATTAGCTTGAATGGCTGGCATGAATAGATATTCAAATGAAAAAAGGACCTATTTGATTAGATATTATTACAATGGCATTGAATCTGGCCTCCAAAATTCTCCCTTGAAGTTTGAAAATTTTCTAAAAAAAACATCTTTAATTATCTTGCAGAAGTTTTACTTTAAGTAAAAATTGAAAATCTACTAGTCAAATAAAATAAAATAAAGGATAAAATTTAGAATTTTAAAGCAGTTCTTGTACTCCTTTAAAGCAAAAATGTTCATGCCAAAATTTCAAATGGCAAATTTGACACTGAAAGCCTCACATCCTTGGTTTTATATTAAATAAAAATTGAATAGCCATAGGAAAGGAATTGATCACCCATGGATCCAGAAAAATTCTACTGCATTCTGGAATTTCAAAAACTAAAGTCCATTTTGAACCTTCAAATTATTAATTGTTTTGGAAGTTCCTATTAAAATTTCATTGGATATTGATAAAAAAAAAGTATTTCAACCAATTTAATTTAAAATTATCTTCCAATTATTTCAAAAAAAAAGAGCTTTAAACTTGAAATATCTGAAGAATGAATTTAATCCTTCACCAATAATTTTCCATTTTGAAAAAAAGGCTTTCACTATCCATAAAACAAAATAAAACTCCTCCGGATTGATTAACTGAGATTTTGGGGTATCAAAATCATATATTGGATTTATTTTTACTGTTTTGAAAAATATACAATCCATCTTGTTTTAGGAAAGAAAGTTTTAATTTTGATCTCTCAATCAAAAATTGAATCCCTTTGGTTCATTTTCATTGTTTGTTCCAAATCATTGTAGATTGACAAGGAATGTTATTTTGTTTATTTTTCTAAAATTTTCTTGAAACACTTCCCCATATTTTGGGATTTAACACAAATTCTGACTTTTTTTCTCTTTTTCAACTCATTTGCAATCCATAGTTCAACCTTACAAGATTTATTTTGCAAACAAATATTTAATTTTTGGTCCAAAACAGATTTATATAATTATAATTATTGTTGAAGAAGTTTAAAAGAATGATATGATCAGCTCTATTTAGCTGGCCTGAAAAGTTTGAAGTGGATCAGGAAGAATTATTTTCAAATATTCAATTCCTTGGAGAAGTTTCATTTTCTGAATTCTCTGCTTTATTTTTCTGAGCAGCTGTTTTTCTTCAAAGAAATAATGGGAAAAGAAATGATGAGGTATGTATGATTATTGATTTTGAAATGTGAGGATGAAGTTAAAGAGCTATGAATCAATTGAAATATTTTCAATTGGTTTATGTGTAGAGTGGATAAGGATATCTCTAATGAAGCCTAATTTTAATTTAAGCAGGATAAAATGGGTGGATGATGCTTTCCAATTTTGTTTTCAAGGTTTGGGTAACTTTATATACTATACTTAAACAAAACCACTTATTGTTGGATAAATCTTACACCCCTTTTTTAAAATAAGTGTGGGTGTTTTTTTATTTTTGGAAAACTGATGGAACATTTGAAAGGGTGGAATTGGATAAAGCTGAAAATGAGGAAAATTTTTGATTTTATAAATCTTATATTTCTTATGATGCATATCAACAGAGAATAAATCAATCAAGTATTCTATCATTTCTGACTAAAGTACCTTCATTCACTAGAAAGTCTTAGGATGAGGAATTTGGGAGCAATCTGATTGATTGAATATAATCTAATTGTAATGAAGAATAAAATTATACAATGATTATTTAATATAAAAACCTTCTTCTTTGATTCTTGATATAGTTCTGATAAAAATAGTGTGAATCATAGTTTTTTATGAAAAAATAATTCTTATTAATATTCAAAACAAATATGATTTAAAAGAGTTGAATCCTATGAAATATTATCAAGATGACAGTGTGCATGTTTCAAATATTTCATGATATATTTGAGCTTATTAGGTTCAGAATTTTTTATAAATTTTTGGAATTTGAAGCTATGGACATCTTTTAATTTGCTTGCTTCAAAGTGGAGAAGTTTTTAATTTTTTATGTCCTCAAGACCATCAAACAAACACTAATTTTAGGCCTTTAAATAATTTCTTTCCAAAACTTTGATGGCGGTTTTCCTCTAAAATGCCTTCAGATTTGAGGCATTGGATACTTAGACATGGAGTTATTTTCATTCATAAAAGCTACAGGACTCTTTCAAATGAATTCAGGCCATCAAAAAAGCAAACCAAATTTCTCAGAGAGAAAACATAGATAAATAAAATTGAAATGAAGATTAAAATAAATAAACAAAAAAATTTAAGAAATTCAGAATCAACTTTGATGGCCTTTTTCCTTCAAAATGCCTTCAGATTTGAGGCATTGGATACTTAGACATGGAGTTATTTTCATTCATAAAAGCTACAGGACTCTTGCAAATGAATTCAGGCCATCAAAAAAGCAAACCAAATTTCTCAGAGAGAAAAAATAGATAAATAAAATTGAAATGAAGATTAAAATAAACAAACAAAAAAATTTAAGAAATTCAGAATCAAAAAATTCAAAAATTTAACAATAGAAAAATAAAAAAAGAAATACAAAAAATACAAAGATACAAGAAAAAAAATACATACTTATATAAAATGGCCCAGGCTCAACTTGTGCCTTTTTACAAAGAAGGATTTTTCTCAGAATTTCACTTTATAAAAAAATGCACTCTTTCTGAAAAAGGCATGAATACTTAAATTTATTCAATAAATTCATGCATTTTAGAATTTTTTTCCCCCTGCAGAAAGGGGTTTAATTTTAGATTTTAAAAGAATTCCTAGGGGGAGGGGGGTTAAATATATGAAGAAATAGGAAACAGAAGCAGGAAGTGTCATACATTCCACAGGGTCTGTGTCAGCCTACTATATTCTAAGCAAATTGCTTGCTTTAAAATACCACAGCTGATATTCAACAGGAATTTATTAATATGATTTATTTCAAGATAGATAATCAATTATATGGACTAGTGATGGTTTCAATTTTAATGTTTTTTTTTTTTGATACAATCAGGAATTTCAAATAAGTTGCTTAAAAAGAAGGAAGAAATAAATTTTTTATAATTTCTATCTGGATGATAAATTAAAATTTAATCCTTAATCTTGATTACATACCTATGATAGAATTTTTTCTTTTTGGAAATCTTGAATCAAGGGTTTTATTTGGATGGTAAATTAAGGCATTAAACCAATTTTTTTAATATAAACAAAATAAACTTTTTATTCAATTAAATAAAGCTGACTTTCAAGAGGTTTGATTGAGGGGTTTCCTTTCTATGGTTAAATTTTTTAATAAAATGAGACAGGAATGCCTTATTCAAGAAAAACAAATTTCCTCTCATCACCTACTCATATTGCTTATTAGAGCTTTATCCTTCAATTATGAGCTCCAATTTTATGAATCACTCATTCTGGGGATACTTTAATAAATCCTAGATGGGGTAGGTCCTTATCCCTTTAAATTTCACTTATATTTCCCTCTTATATATATATATATATATATATGTGTGTGTAGGTATGTATATATTGAAGAGTATTCATGTTCACCAAGGCTAGCAGGGAATTCAGAGATTTTCATTCAAGTTTTCTTAGATAAATTGGCAGGAGAGGATGCTTTCTTTGTTAGATCAACTGTTTAATTTATTATTCATGTTATTTTTCATATAATAATAAAAGATGAAATAGATCAAGAAGCTTTGGTTTATTCAAATTTTGATTATTTGAATCTTCAAGTTTTTAGATATCAAATGGCAGGCACATAGATGATATTAGTGATTTTTGAAATTTATTCTTTGTTTCTATCACTTTCTTGTGTCCTGTTCCAGTATTATGGCTTATTATCCCCTTTTTCTAAAAAAAAGATAAATTATTTTTGAGATAATTCATTCAAAAAGAGAAAAAAAAATTATTTAATAAGTATCAATTTTGAAATACTGGAGAGTATTTAGTCTCAATATTTTTTTTGGAATAATTTTCAAGAATTCTTTTAGTCTTTATTGGATTCCTTCTTCAATTTGAAAATTCCAATGTTGAATTTGCCACCCTGTGGTTGCAAACGGTTATATTATATACATATATATATATTTATAATTTTTTTACAATTTGTTTTATCTATTATTTCTTTCTTTGATTTTAATGAAAAAATTAAAAATTAAAAAGAACTAAATCAATTAAATTAAAAATATAAACATAAAGAAAATAATATAAATAAATAAAATGAGATAAATAAATAAATAAGTAAGTAAAAACTAAATTAATCAATTAAATTAGAAATAGGGTGTATCAAAGTTAACCAAAACCACCATTGTTTAATGGTGGTTTTCAAACCAAATCCGCCATTTCAAACCTGCCATTAAAAATAAAAAACCCACTTATTTCACATCAGACGTGTCAAAGTTAACATGAAAATAAGTGGGTTTTTTCAAATAAAGTATTTAGGACTCTCCACCACCTTTCCAAGTCATACACCCCTGTCTTCCCACCTCCCTCTACCTCCAACCTCATTGGAAATTTTTTTACCCCCAGCCTCATTATAAAATTTTGATTCACCACTCTCATCACTTTATCTATCTTGTCACTTGATCACTCTCATCACTTTATTGCTCTCATCACTTGATCACTCTCATTGCTTTATTGCTCTTGTAACTTTATTGCTCTAATCACTTGATCACTCTCATCAATTTATTTCTCTCATCACTTTATCACCCTTAGTCTTTCCAAATGGCCCCTCAGCAAACCTCCCCCTGCAAGTCCACACCAAAGAAAACATCACCAAGGAACTCCACAACAAAAAATACTCCCCAGTCAGCTTCCAAAGGATCAAGTCAGCTCAAGAGAGCTGATCACATCATCCTGGTAAACTGGCTCAAAATTCCCTCCAACTATGATGCCTGCTTTGGATCTGACAATGAAACACGTGTTGGCCAACCTCCATCCTCTAATGTCAATGGTTATTTCCTGATGGCCAATGAACTCAAGAATAAAACAAAAGGTAGGCTGGATCTGTCATCCAAAAAGATGAGGGAGCAATTTGAGAATTATTGAGCCAAGTACAAAAAGGCGCGCTCCATGTCAATCTCCACTGGCTTTTGTATCATCAACTCTGACAAAGCCAAGGGAATCAACTTGTTGGTTGATAAGTTGGACTCCATTTGTCCTTTTTATATTCAAATGGATGAAATTTTTGGAAAGAAGGCCAACATAACCCCCCTAGCTGCTTTTGATGCCCAGCAATCCAATTCAGTTGATGCCAAGGACTTTGCTGTGGATGCTCAGCCTATCAATGGGAACCTTGATGAAACCTTGGAATTGGAGTTGCCCCCATCTGATGAGGAGGAGGACATTCAAACTCAATCAGCTCCAATCACTTCTACTTTGGCATTGATTGATGAGTCAAACCCAACCTTGGACCCCTCCCCTCCTTCTTTGGATTGCTCTCTTCCTGGGTTAGCAAAACTTTTCAACCTTGCAGATGGGAAAGAAGATACTCCTTGGTCTCCATTACCCTCAACATTGGTTCAAGTAAGGAAAGAAGTTCTTTTCTCTTCTGTCTTGTTAATCATTACTGATTTAGATTTTAAAAAAACAGGCTCATCCATTCTTGAATGGCCAAAAACTCAAGCCAATGGCACCTCCCACATCACCTTTGAATACTAGTGACAACTTTCATACTCAAAACTCCTCTGCCAAGGGTAAGCAAAAGGCCTCCAATTCAATCAATTTCAACCCAAAAAGTAATCAAAAGAGGAGAAACACTTCTGGTTTTTTTGGGCTTTGAAGAAATCATGGAGAATCAAAAGTCCATTGATTGAATATCCTTGCTTTCAAAATCATGCTCATTGCCATTCCCCTCCAAAAAACAGTGAAATGAAAAATTGAATCAGATAAACTTGAGTTTGAAAAGCAATATTTGGATTGTCAACTGGCCATGGATGGTCAAAAGCAGAAATCCAAGAGTTTGGCTTACAACAAAAATTGGATGCTGAGTGTAAGTTGAAACAGGCTGAGCTAGAGTTTCAAAAAGAGGAAAAGGAGAAGGATAAAAAGCAAGCAAAAATGGAAAAGGAGAGGGAACAACTGGAAACAGAGAAAAAGGATAAGGTATCAGTAGCTGTGGATTGCATTGGTAGCAGTAAAACAGTAGATTAAATACAGCAGATTACTTGAATGCTGGGCTTTTAAATATAATTTCATGGCTCAAAGAAAGACAAAAAAAATTATTTATGATTACAAAAACGTTTGAGAGTATTCTTAACCCCACCAACATACAGATCTTTTTTGTTTTTATTTATATTTCTTTTCTAGAGTAAATTTGGCAATTTTTCAAGTCCCTGCAAGTGTTTTGAGTTTTTTGTTGTTTTGCATTGACATTGCCATTCTTGTATGAGTGGAAGCCTCCACAGTAGGAAAGGTACAGTGCTTGTACTTATTGGCTGCCCAAAACATTTTGACTATACCTTTTTGCTTGAAATCAATTCCAAAGCCAAGGTCTGGAAAAACAAATTGGCCATCAGATACATGATATTTGTCTGTTTTTTCAATAATTTGTCCATTGGATTTCTTGGTTGGAACCACAAGTAAAAAGGAATATCCAGAGATGTTGCATTTATTGATGTGAGGATAGTTGTAAAAAGAATCAGAGGTGAAAGTGATGTGTGGAGCACAGTCAAAAGGACTGAGCTGGGATTTAAATTCCAAGGAAGAGAAAGAGGGGATATTTTTTTCCAAAATCATTTGACGGTTGGAATTGTGTGCTAGTCTGACTGATTCTCAGAACATTTGGCCTAGAATTTTTGAGAATTTGTTGGAATTAAGGTTGAGATCTTATCTTGCTCAGACAGTTGATCCAAAGGCACAAATTCTATTACTGCAACCAGAGCCTGATAACCATATTGATTGAGGACAATTAACTGTCCACAGTGGAAGAAATGGAACTGTTTGATTGTATGTGTTGCTTGCTAAAACTCTTCCTGGGTGGGTTTTTGACTATTCTTTTTCTTTTCAGCAACAATGGACGGGTACAGATCCAAAGGACAAATTTTTCAACCAGACCAGAGAATATTTTCATTAAGACCTTCCTCTGCAACTTCCAAAGACATTTTGGAATCTCTCGTTTGAATCCTATCTTGGTGATGGGCCCTACCCTTCCCACCTCTATTTATTTTTGTCAATACATCTCCTTCCATCTTGATCTCTCCCAGAAATATACTCTGATTGGGGTGAGGAACAAGATGGAATTCAATTTTTTGTGTAACATTATGAGGGGGGTGGGGAAGAATGGGTTTTTCACCAATAGTGGTCAAATGATTGAAAAAAAAAATCAGAAACATTCAAATTATTGGTGACAAATGATGGGATTTCAAAAATAAAAAAAAGATGAAAAAAAACCTATCAGCAGGAGTTCAATAGAGTGATTGGTCCAGTCCAAACAGACCTAAAATTAAAAAAAGATTAAAAAAAAAAAAAAAAAAAAGAGGTCAGCTTCAAGCAACCTCAAAAAACAGAATCAGGAAGTCACTTTTGGTCCAGTACATAAAGACCTAAAAAGAAAAAAAGAACAAAAAAAAAAAAAAACAGAAAATGGTTGTTCAGCTACAAGCTACCTCAAAAAACCAGGGAAGGACAATTGATTGATCTTTCAAAAAACTTGCTGTTGAGGTGAATGAGACAATTGAGATGGAGAATATGAGAGATCAGGATTGAGGGAGGTGATACCAGAGAGCAGGGGGTGAATCCTTTGATAAGTGACGTTTAGGACTCCAAGATACTGGGGTACAAATGCTAACAGCTCAGGATGATCCCTTTCAACTGCATCATAAAATGTGTTTTCAAAAATGACAAGAGGCTAGATTGCAGACTCCAAGGTGGTCAGTGAGCCATAGTTTTCCAATCCTGTGAAGTATAGAAAAGAACAAGAAGAGAAAAAAAAATGACACACCTTGCAAACAGCACGTCTAGAAAATCTAAAAATGGAGTCATGCCCCCCCCCTTGGTTGTCAAACAGCTTGAGGGGTAGGGTGAGTGAGATGTGATTGTTAACAAGTCAAAGTTTCTGGGAGGCAGATTTTTTGTGGGAAGAGTGGTCAAGAAGGTATGGGAAGAGGCCCGGGAGGAATGAGAGAGTTTGGAATCTGAGTGATTGTCAAAGACGGGGGGAAGAAGCAATGGTGATGTTTGAGGGTTTGGATGAAATGGCGTAGATTTAAATGACCCATCTAATTTCTTGGTAAAAGTCTGTTCAAAATGAAAATGGCAAGGATGAAAATGATGATGAAAATGACAATCATGATGGTGGTGGTGGTGAGGATGGTCAAATAGGTGGGATGATGAATAGGATTTGGTTTCTAGTTTGTACTGAGAAGAGCAAAGTATAAAACCATTGATGATTTTATGATGTTCAAGACTGAGTTTGCTGATCTGAAATGTAAAAGATTCAGATGGAAGATGGTCATAAGGCTGGATAATAGAGCTCACATGGCTTGATTGACTCCTGGCAAATGGATTTCTGTGATGATGAAGTAAATCTGGTCAATGGGAAGCTGTCTGAGGTTCAACCTTGGGTTTTGAACCAAGTGGAGTGAGCTGTAATACGTAGTAGGAGGGATCGACAAGATCAGGTAAGTGTTTGGAGTGTACCACAAGGTAGAAGGATTGCGGTGGATTTTTCAGATGACTCCTCAAGATTGAAGAGAGAAAATGAGAAGATCTGAGGGGCTAACCTTGTTTTGAGAGATGAGTCCAATCAACCTAGAGCATGGTGGATGAGGGGATGGAAAATTTGGATAGGAGGGTGAGGAGATGGTAGGATTGGTAGGAGGTTGATGAGAATGTATGAGACAACCAAAAGATGGGTGAAGGTGTGGTGGTTATTTATAGACACGGAGGCAAGTAGGCTCACCACTGGAAATTTGACTTGGAGCGGCTCAGCTGTGAGTGGAAGTCTTCAGTACAATAGGAACAGAGAAGCGCGTTGGCAGACTGTCTATTCCAGAGTAAATTAGCTGAGGGCTTGGCATTGGTGTGGAGCGCACTTTTTGCGGGCACAATGACAAGAATGGGCCAGATTTTTTGCCTTTTGTGGACATTGAGTGGTCAAACACAACATTCCCCCAGCGGCAGAGGCTTTACTAATGCTGAAGTAAGTGATCAAAGCTAAGTAGTAAAGATTAGGCCAATTATAGGATATGCACTGAGATTGTAGAGAGCTGTGGGGTGATGAACACTAAAGTTGAGGAGGGGGCATGCGGTTTGTTGGGGATCCGTAGTTATGCCACAGGCAGGATTGGGAGTGATCCGCTAGGGAAGATTGACAAGGATCTGTTGTTAGTTATGCATCAGAACGGCTCAACTGTTAGGGGGAATTGGCAACAGGATCATCAAATCTACTGCAGATCATTGGATTGGGTAAGGATTGGACAATTAGTGAGGAGGATCAGTGAGGATTGCACGGAGGTGGTGGGACAAGGATTCTTTCTTTAGAAGTTTACGTTCCTTTGTTATTTGTTGTATATATAAGGAAGCTTTTATTTTGTTGTATAAAGGGGGGAGAGAGGAGTTTATCATCATTGGAGTTTACCATTATCAAGGGAGGAGTTTATCATCATCAGAGTTTACCATTATTGGAGATCACATCATCATTATTGGAGATTTTCGCGGCAAATTGTAGCTGGATTCTTTTTCTTCTGTTACTTTGGAGTGTAATAACCAGCAAGAGTTCTCAGAGGCCATATTTAGGGAAATAGTTCAATTTCCAAGCTTGTTGGGGAGTCCAACTTGTTTATTTACTATCATTTCATTGTGAGTTAGCTTCAGTGGTTTCCAGCTTGGGTGCGGAAGCGGAGTTTAATTAGGAATTGTGGAGGTACAGGAGTGTGACTCAAGGGCTAGTGGGCTTTCCAGAACTTGGAGTGGGATTTTTGCGGAGAATATTATATTGTTGTGGGTAATTTACCAAACACACAATCTCTTTCCACAATGGTTGCAATTGGAGGGGATTTGGGAGGAGGAAGAGAGGGACCTTGGTTCTATAGGATGGAGGGACTGGTCCAGATTGCGGGAGGATTCATGATAGGAACCAACCAAATCTGTTCTTGTTGTGCACAAGTTAAGATCTGAACAGGGGCAAGGAGAGATTATGTGTAGAGCAAAGGCTTTGAGAGGATGATAAGATAATGAATCAATCTTGATGGATGAAGTGGATGATAAGCTTGAAGTAGATGATGAGGGGTGTATTGGTAGTGGTGGTAGAGCGGTATTGATCAATCAATCAATTGCAAATCAATTGGTTGATCAATGAGAGGATGAAGGGGAGGGGGGGACTCACCAAGAGAAGATGGAAGAGGATGAGGAGGGGGACTGGGCTGGATGATGGGGCTGGCTGGAGCTGGGGGGTTGGTAAGGGTAAGGTAAGGAAGGGAATGAGCAAATAGGACCAAGCAAGATGGATTGAATGAGGGGAAGGGGACTCACCTTGGATGGTAGGTGGAGCTCAGTTTGAGGTGGTGGTGTGGTTGGGGTGGATGGTGAGGTGGTTTGGTGAGGAAGAGGCAGGGTTTTACCAGTGAGTGAGTGGGGTGAGGTGGAAGGGTTGGAGTGGTGAGGTGGAGGGGGGAGGTGGGTGGGTTTGGTGAGTGGTGGGGATTTTTTTTTTTTTGGTTTTTGTCTAATTTCACTAAGAAGAAAAAAAAACCAACTCAGCCAAGGAATACAGGAAAAACAAGCAAAACCAAAAAAATACGTTGAAGGGATTTTTTACCTATTTCAAAATCAAAAAATACTCATCAAAGCAAGCAAGGGTGAGAGGAAGAATCTTCTCCCTCATAGAAGAAGATGAGGGACAAGATGAGACAGGCATGACTTGAGGTGGATCAGGAATATCATCTTCAAATATTTCTTCCCATTCATCTTTGATGTTGGCAAAAAGATTGTGAAGGATTGCACAAGTGATAATCCAGTTGATGAGGAACTTCATTTCTTTGGGATTTTGAAGCTGGTTTTGCATTTCCCTTAAGCTAGACCATCTTCCTTTCAGGACTCCTATTGCATGTTCAATCCAAATGTGTGATTGAGCAAGATGATAGTTGAAATTGGTTCTTTGTTGATCATTGGAAGAAACATTTAGGTAAGCTGGAACAACATATCTCCCACTAGCATAAGCAGAATTGGCCAGGAGGTATTGATCTTGGTAAAATTAATTCTCTGGTTGTTGGGCAATCCTCATGCAATTGAACACATATGAGTTGTGACAAGAACCTGGAAGGCCAGCATGGAGGGATATGAACTTCTTGTTGTTATCACAAACAATTTGCAGGGCCACCATGTATCTAAACAAAACAATGAAACATATTTTTTCAGTGGTGTGATCAAAGGTGTTATCAAAGTCATTGGGAAAAAAATGAATCAGTTGCCTTTTTTTGAAATCAAAATAGTGGTTGACATCTAGCTTGGGTTTTTGACTCAAGTGGATGGTGGTTCTGTCAAAAAACCCAATGCAACCAGGAAAGCCTTTGGTCTCCATTACTTGAGATATCTCTTTGCGTTCTTCTTTGGTTGGCCAAGAAAGGACTGAGAAACAGAAATATAGGAAAGCAATCATGACTCTTTTGGTGTATAAGCCAATGCTTCCATAACTGACTGAGAATAGATTTTCCAATCAATGGATTGCTTCTCCATTTTCATTTGATACCAATCTACAAATAGCAACAGCAAGTTAGATGGCTTGATTGCGTTGAGGATTCCAAGAATTTTTCTGGCAGATGTGGTGGTCTTCAATCATCTCCAAAAGTTTCATGAATGAATGCAACAAAGTTTGGAATAGTTGCTGGAAGCTTAAGTCAGGGATGAGATGAAGCTTTTTCCTTTCATAGATAGGGTTGTGGAGGGTGTTTCTTCTTGGAACCATGTATTGCTTTTCCAACAGAGAATTCAAAGATAACCAAGTTGATTTAAAATCAGATTCTGATTGGTAGTCTGAATGGGAGTCAAATACTAACAAAATTTCAGTCAGCTTTTTTGCATTTTCAACTTTCTGGCAGGAAGTTTGATTGGAAATGTTGAGAAAGATGATGATGTGATGTGGGGTGAGGAGATGATGATAGTATTTGTGTGAAGATGGAGATGTGAAGCAATAGAGATGTGAACCAATGGAGGGGAGATGTGCATGAAGCAATGGAGATGGGATTGATATGGATTTGTTAATGTGGATGGGTGTTTTGAATGTGATGGATGGTGGATGGATGAGGATTCATAAATGGCGGGTTTGATGTTTTAAATCTACCATTTCCATGAAACACACCATTTTGAAATACACCAGTTAGGGGGTATGTGTATTTCAGAAACCTGCCATTTTTAATGGTGGGTTTCTTCAAGAAAAATGATGGTTTTTCTAACTTTGATACACCCTAATATAAATATAAGAAAAATATAAATAGATAAATTCAAATGAAATGAAATGAAATACAAAATAAATATAAATATATAAAATGGGTGATGTTAAATACACAACTCCCAGTTGTGTGGGATTTGTGTAGGACCCTACACGGCCCATTTGAGCCGTGGGGGCCCATAGACAACTACAAAGGGCTATTCCAAACACACGCAACCTCCAGGGGGTCATATAGGAGCTGTTTACCCCCCCCCCAAAAGGGCAATTTTGAGCCCTGTACCCCCATACATGGCTTGAATCCGCCATTTTTGGGGGTGTGCAACCCCCCAAAAGTTGTGCCATAATTTTGGGCACCCCCTGGACCACACTTGGGTTCCCTCAACCCAAACTTGGGATCAACATATACTATGTGGGACAGTTGGAACACACCTAGCAATACAAAAGCAAAATTAAAGCAAAATCAAATTAAAATTAAAGTGAAATCAATTTAATTATCCTAGATATTAAAGTTAAATTTGAAACATCTTTCTTAACTCAAAAGTGAGCCAACTTTTCAGTTGTTCATTTGAAAGTTGGATTAAATACTGAAGTAGCATTGCAATTTTTTTGCATTTTGGGAACAATGACAAGCCCTCCTTGTGACATGGCTGCATTGAAGGACTAGATTGATAGTGCTGTTAACAAAGCTTTGGAAAAAAAGGATTTGGGTAAGGAAACATTGGAAGCCCCAATTGCATCCTCATCTAGGGTGAAAATTGAGGAACAAAATGTTTCACAGTTGGATTTGACCTCTGTTTGTGAGTAAAGTTTTATGTTACTCAGATCTTTTCCTGATTTAATTTGATCAAAAATAATTGAGGGATTGTAATTATGAAACTATGAAACTATGACAATAACCAATGAATTTTTACTAGATTCACTTGACCCACCTCCCATGAGGGCCTTTCCTACTAGGGAAGAGGAGCAAAACTATTGTCAAACATGGGCTATGAAGCATGGTTATGCTCTGATGGTTTTTAACTCAAAGAAAGATAAATATTTGGATTTGGCCTGTGATTGACATGGTTCCTACTTGGGGAAACTCCTTACCAAACAGTCTTGGAAAACTCACACAAGGAAGGTTGGGTGCAAGTTTTTAATTTGTGCAATTTGCACAAAGGCACACCCCTTGTGGCAACTCTCCTACAAAGAAACTCAACATAATCATCAACCATCAGAACATACCTCTGTGCATCCTCAACTGAGGAGAATCACTGGGTTAGCCTTAGAAAATATAATAGAAGGGATGAATGATGGGATCAATATGTTACAACTTAAGAGAAAATTGAGAAAGATTGATGGTGGTGATTATGTTGATGACCAAACAATCTATAACACTAAGTGGAAGGTAGGACTTGAAGAAATGAAGTGGAAAAGTGTTATGGACATACTCTAAAAACAGCTTGAAGAATCAAGTTGGATTCATTGGTCAAAATTCAGTGGAGAGGGTCACTTGGAGGCCCTATTCTTGGCCCACCCAGATTCATTAAATCTTTCCAAACAATTCCATCATATTGCTATGTTGGATTGTACTTATAAAACAAATAAGTACAAAATCCTGCTATTGCATGTTGTGGGAATGACAGCCAACCAGAAAAAATTCACAAAAGCTCTTGTTTTCATAACAAAAAAAACGTTTGAGTTCTACAGTTGGTCTGTAAATGCATTAAAGGAGTTGGCTTATGATCCTCAGAAACTTGCAAAAGTCTTTGTGAAGGACCGTGAAAAAGCTCTGATTTGTGCAATTGAATCTAGTTTCCCAGATTCATCAAGAAAATGTTGCACTTGGAAATTGTCTAAAAACATACAAGCAACCTGTAAAGGGTGCTTTTTTAATGACATTGAAGGATGGAAAAGCTTTATGACTCTATGGGCAAAGTACAGGGCCTCAAATACCAAGGAGGAGGTGGAAGTCAATGATGCAGAACTCATATTAGGTCCAAATCACTTCTTCTTATTCTTCCTGGTTTTGGTTTCTGACCTTTTGACTTGTATAGTGTTTCTTGAAAGACTATGAGGATGTGCTTGAGTATATGGAAAATAAAATTTTCCCTATCAAAGAGACATTTTTAACGGCGTGGAATTGTATAAACCCAAATTTTGGAAACAAAACAACTTCTTGGGTTGAAGGGGCCCATGCCACTCTCAAACAATTCCTTGCAAAATCTTTGGGAAAAATGTTGGATGTTTGGAAAAACCTTGACAGAACAGTTTTGAATCAAATTAAATTGGTTCATGAATCACTACACAACTCTTGAATTAATTTAGGGACTGTTCTCCCACCTGAATTATTACCATTGGAATACAAATTTTCTTTAGAGGCAATTCAGCTTATTAGGGAACATGATCATGATGGCAAAGTGTGCACCAAGTCATACTCCAAGACTATGGGTTTTCCCTGTTCCCAACAAATAGGTGACCATCTAGAATTCAGAGGATCTGTGGTACCCAAAGATGTTCATCCTCAGTGGAGGTTGGACTATGACCCTTGCAGTTCTAGTTATGTAAGTTGGTTTAAGTTGGATTGTTCAAATCACTATGTGATTAATGATTTTTGATTAATTATTCCTAATTAACTAATGGTTGATCCTTTTGAATTTTTGAAGTTCAATGTGAAAAAAATGCTCAGAATTCCTCAGTTATGTGAAAAAGTGAATGAAATGATCTTGGAATCTCTAGATCATGAGCAAGGTGGCCTATTGAAGTATATCATTTGGAAAATCACAAAATATTGATTGAAGCCAAGACTTGAACCTAAAGTCTTACAATCAAGTAGGGGCTGGCCAAAATTTACAGATACATGGAGAGAACCATCTTAGTTTGAGCATTCTGAAAAACAACTCAAGCGGGAAAATAGGACTGGAAGGGTGCCAAATAAGAAAAGAAGAAATATTGTAAGTCTTTTCTTTTGGAAAATGTTCATTTTTTGGGTTTAATGAACTTACTACCTAATGATAAATTGTTATTCAAAGTTGGAAGGATCAGAATCTGAATTTCATAGTTCAGAGGAAGAGACTGAAAGTTAATTGGGATCATTTAATTTGGAATCAGAATCCTCTTCAGAGGAAGACAACGTGCAGCAAAGCTCAACTAGAAGCTCATCTTTGATGATTATTCAATTCATTCATGTGATTAAAGAAATGAATACTAAGTTAGTTTTGATGATAGGAACCAAACATGAAATACCTCAATCAAATACCCAAGAAATTCTATAAGTTCTTGGGTGAGGTTTGGGATCCAATTGGAGATGGGAATTGTGGATTTAGAGTGATTTCTAAATCTCTTGTTTATGATGAAAGTGGATGGTTTAAAGTGAGAAAGGAAATGATTGAAAAATTAGAGAAACATAAAGAGTGCTACATTAAGATTCTTGGTGGTGCAAAAGAGGTAGAAAAGATTAAACAAAGTCTTGATGTTGAAGACATCAAGAAAATGATTCCCTCTTCAAAATGGTTGGCTAAACTAGATATGGGACAAATATTAGCAGACACATACGCCAGACCTACAGGTTTCATTTCATTGGAGTCATTTTTTTCTTATACTCCAATGAAAAATGCTGTTACAGATCAATGAGAACCTATTTATATTTCCTTTGTAAATAATAATCACTGGGTTCTATTGGTACTTGAGGAAGAAATGATTCCAAAAAAATGTGTTCCTTGATTTCTAAAAAATCCTCTGGTTGGGTTTATCATCTCAAAGATCAACTGCAAATGTATTCTAGATTATAGAGATTATAGACTTTTACTTCATTTCATCATTGGTTTTCATATAAATTTTAATTCTAATGCAGCTAACAAGTTCTATTATTATAAAGGGTTATCACATTTTGAACATCATTATGTTGAGTTTTTTGAGTTAACATCATTATATTGATTGTTTTGAATGAGAGTTTGACAGTAGGTAAGTCAAACTTGTGTTGGGCTTATTCCCTCATAAGGAGTATTTTACTCCTTATGATTGGATCAGCTTAACACAAGTTGAACTGGTTTTTTATTTTTAGTGTTTTTAGTTTAGGGCTAGTCCAGTTACTTGTCTTTTTTTTGGTGTTTTTAATGTAGGGCTAGTCCAGTTACTTGTGATTTTTTTTGGTTTTTTTAGTTTAGGGCTAGTCCAGTTACTTGTGTTTTTTCTTGGTCTTTTTAGTTTAGGGCTAGTCCATTGGATAGTTCCAGTTTTTTGTCAGAGTAAGAGGCTGAATAAAAGCATGATTCATTAGAAACAGACAATTGAAGATTAAAAGGCAAACAAAATCATGAACCTGAATAAAAGCCAAACAATTTGGTCACAGAAAAGGAAAGGAAAGCATAAGGACCACTGGTTGGAGCAGCTTCAGGGTTTGAGATTGTTTCCTTGAGTTGGGGAAGTTTGAGCCTTCATGTCTTGACAAGTTGTTGAGATGAAACCTTGAGTAAGATGGTTTTGAGTGGAGGTGGAGGACCTAAGGGTGTCCTGAGGAGCGGTCCTGATGAGTTCCAGCAGGCTATTTGAGCATTTGGTTGGTTTGAAGAGCAGTGTGGTGCCCAATCTGGGACACCTCTGGACCAGTACGGAAAAAGTAAAATTTTTATGAACTTTTCTATAGCCTCCATTTAGATCCCAAAAAAAAGAAAGAAAGAAAAACCTTTTTTTGGAATGAGTTCTCAGTTTAGTTCCCAGCTCTCAGCCTTCCCTTCTCCTAGTTGTCTAGGAAGATCCTTCAGTGCCTAGACCCCTGTTCCTTGTGTTCAAGTCCTCCTTGATTCACTCCTCATCCTTCAGGTTCATTTTTTTTCTTTTCTTTTGCTTGCCAAACGCGCGGCGGATGACCATTGACCTTGCTCATCATCATCATCATCCTCATGAGCTGGATGACCTCATGCCTACTGTCTCTGTCATTAATCCTAATTCCAATCCTAAACCAACCATTACAACAACAATGTCAAAAACAAAAACAACAACAATTGATGATCACTGTGGTCAGTCAAGTGATTTGTTTGGATCCCCATCCAGCTTTCCACTGCTACTACACCATGACCCACTCACGCTTGTCATCCGTCATCAGTTTCAACCTTTACCCCCCAGCTTGATCTCACCTCTCAACAGTATTCTTGACCGGATCCTCCTCAAATCCAATCTGATTGACCTTGCCAGCTTGGCCTGAGTCTCTCAACCACTTCACTATCACATCTACGGATCTCCAAACTGGCTACGGCTATGGTATCTCATCTTCCTCAACTACCAATTGACCATCAAGATTTCCACTCATGATCCCTCCATAGCCCCCGACTCATTTTTGATTGACAAATTGATCTCTTTGATTGATTGGTTCAAGACTCTTATCCCTCAAATCACTCTCAGGCAATCACTCACCACAAAACAATGAGGAATTGCTTCAAGCACAACTGTTTAAACATTATCCAGATGCAAAACTTGACAATCTCCACAAATCTCATCTCTCTACCACCTTTGCACCCACCGGCTTGATCCACCTCCAGCTCACCGGTCTCCTGTGAGGCTTATCCATTGCCTGCGCAGGTCTCAAAGGTTGCCTGGGACCGTCACTAGCTACTCTCCTGCCCGTGCCCATCATTTGCACGGGCAGGGGTCTTCCCACTCCTGTCATTTTTGATCCAATTCATCTTTTTTTTGAGTGTTTTGTTTGTTTCTTTTTTTCCTTTTATTTTCTCATGACAATCCATTGAAAAACAAAAAAGGAAAAACTTTTTTTCTGCTCTACCTGTAAATCTCTCTTGTAAATAGTCTACAGAACTCTTGTCTATAAAAGGAGGGGTTCTCCCCTGCCTTTTTACAAATATCCATGGGGGTGTGTGCATATTTCCCCCCCCATTATCATTGAAATCTAATCCTCATCCTCATCCTGGGTATATCTATGATTGCCCCCTGATCCATTGATCCTTAGTCTTTGCCCCTCTGTGGCCTGATCCTTATCACCAATCAATAGCCTTGCTGGTTGAAGAGAATTCTGTCTGTTTGAATTCTTGAGTGTGTTATACCGCTCCTTGATCCCTTTCTCTGACCATACTGGTCTTGATCCCTCCTTGATCATCTTTCTGGAGCCAATCACAATTGATTGAAGAGGTCTTATTAAGCTTAAGACCTGGAGTGTTATACCTCCCTTATTTTTTTGGAGTTGCATTCTGCCAGCCTACTCTTGAGTTCCTTGAGAAGTTTTGAGGTTATCCTTGCTTCAAATCAGTTACTGTTTGCTTTAAGAGCTTCTTAAACATAGTGCTTTGTCTTTTACAGCCACCCTCAGTTATCTGGTACCCTTCAAGTGCTTGATTGCGGAGATTTGGGAAGGTTCATTGAGAACCTGGAGGTTGGTTGGGTTTGAGTTGATCATCCCCAATCTTCTGCTGACAACCAGAGTTATTAGCTTGTGGGCATTGTTTACATGCAACAGCTTTGTTCTTTGAACTTTGAAAAAAATTTAGCTTCTTTTTTCCAAGTTTTCCTCACATAATCTTGGCTCAGATAGTGCTGTTCCATTGCTATGGAACTACT
Organism: Puccinia polysora; assembly: GCA_025617555.3. Classification (NCBI taxonomy): domain Eukaryota; kingdom Fungi; phylum Basidiomycota; class Pucciniomycetes; order Pucciniales; family Pucciniaceae; genus Puccinia; species Puccinia polysora. Next base: position 25,226,922 of record CM062632.1, on the reverse strand, counting down.
ATCATCTTTATCCTTTACTACTTGATTCCTCATTTACCAGGTTTTGGACCTTGATCTTGGTTAAATTTAAATATTTTTGTAACACTAAGGAGGGCAGACTAAACAGCACCTTTCCCCTCCACAGAACTGCCATGGCCTAGAACTGTTTGGAGTCTTACAGCAGCTCAAGTAGATTTGAAATGGGGTCTTGACACCCATGGGAAATGGAGTCTTGATGCCCGCAGGGAATGTGAGATGAGGGAAAAGGAAAGGAAGAAGACACAACAAAAGAAGAGTGGACATGAAGAATTCACAAGAGGAAAAAAATAGCTGAAACACACAAACTTACAAAGGAGCAACAGGAAAAGAGGGGGAAACAACATAAAAGATTGTGTATTAAATCAACAGCCACCCTTGTTTTTGAATATTTTCATCCAAATATGATCAGCTTGAGGGACCTATCTTGTCTCAGTCTTGCTAGCGTTTTAGTTAGAAAGTCTGCCAAATTTTCCGCAGAAGAAGTCTTGACCAACTTGATCTCACCAGTTTCAATTTCTTTTCAAATGAAATTGAATTTCAGGTCCATATGCTTGGCGTGGAACTCTGAGTGATTGGCGCACTGAGAAGCCAGTTTGATACAACCTTTGTTGTCCTCATAGATGGGAGTGGGATTCAATAAAGGATCTTGAAACACCTCTTGTATGAAGTGCTTGAGCCACCTGATTTCTTTGATTCTGTTGGCCACTGATTTGTACTCAGATTTGGTAGTCAACAAAGAGACTGCAGGTTTTTTGTGGGACTTCAACAAGACTAAGTTGCCTTTCCAAGTGAAGATAATTCCCAAGACAGACCTTCAAGTGGTAGGGAAGGTGGCCCAGTCCAAGTTGACATAGGCTACAAGATCTTCAGATGAGCGTCCTTTATTGTACATGATTCCTCAATTGGAAGTATGTTTCAGGTATTTCAGCACGCAAAGTCCGCCATTGTAGTTGTTCATGCCCAGGGAGTTAAGAAACTGAGACAGGTGGTTAGTTGAAAAATTAATGTCAGTTCTGGAGCTCACACTAATGTACAGCAGTTCACCAATCAATTTTCAATAGTTAAGTCCAGAGTTGGGAAGTTGGGATTGCTCCTCCAGAGAAGCTTGGTGAAGGTGTTCATGTGGTTTGAGTGGAGTGGAGTGTTGCTTGAACCTTGGGAGATTGTATTGGTTGGCTAAGGAAGTGATGTAGGAGCTATGGGAAAGTTTAATTGTGTCATCTGACACACTAATATTGAGTCCAAGAAGCAAAAAGGATTGGCCTGAATATTTGCTGTTGAACCTAGATTGAATTAGAGTCATGAAGTGTTGGGGGCCATTGCTAAAAATTGCAATTTTGTCCACATTTATATAGAGCCAAGTGTCTGAGTTTGAGAAAACACAGTTGTCACTTGCACTTCTTTTGAAACCTATGCTTAAGAGCCATGAGCTAAGGGTTTTTTACCAGGCTTGAGGGGATTTTTTGAGACTGTATAAGGCTTTGATCAACCTCAGGACCTTTCTGGAGGAAACCTTGACATTGACCGGCGGTATTATGTGTACTTACTCTTCAAGCAGGGCATTAAGGAACACTGACTTGACATTGAGTTTGTGGAACTGCAGACTGTTGTTCACCGCAAAGGAGATCATCATTTGGAGGGAGGTCTTGTCTCCAGTGGGCGCAAAGGTTGTTTTGTAGTTGACTTCTTCCTCCTGGTTGAAGCCTTGAACACACAGGCGCGCCTTGAACTTGGTAATCTGATTTTTTTGCATCATGTTTGGTTTGGAAGACCCAGACACACTTCAGTTTTGACAGGGATTGGTTGTTGTTGGTTTCTTCCCAAACTTGATAACTTATTAGATTTTCTATTTATTTATCCATAGCAGCAATCCACTTGAGTTTATATTTGCAGGCAAGATCTTGAGCCAGAGACTTGGGGTCAGAGTAGTAGGCATCCACAAGGAAGAATTTGGGGACGTCATGCCTTTTGAAGTTCAGGATGTTGTCCTTGTGCACTGCATCCAGTCTGGGACACTTGGCAGCAGGAGTTATTGGAAAGGTGGAAGCTTTGGAATTAGAGATGGGAGGCACCTCAGAAGGGTCAGAAGAGATTGCAACAACAGGAGGGACTTTGGGAGCAAGCTGATTGGAAGTTTTAGGAATAGTGGGTATCAGAGGTTCATTGATTGCCATAGCTGTATATGGAAAGCTGGAGAGGTTTAATTTGACATTGGAAGTACAAACAACTTTCTGGGTCTGCAGATTCCAGATCCTATAGGTAGAAAAATTGTTTGAGTAGCTAACCAAGATGTTGTGGAAGCCCTTTGGATCAAGTTTGAACTTGAAAAGGGCCTTGGGAATCAATACGTAGGCGGAGCATCCAAAAGGCTTCAGTTTTGAGTAGTTGGGACTTCTACCATACCAGAGAGTATAGGGGACCTTGAAATTGTTGGTAGACACAGGAAGTAAGTTAAGTAGGTGAGTAGCAGTTTTAACTGCTTTGGCCCAAAAGTACCAAGGAAGTTTGCTTTGAAAGATGAGACAACAAGCTTTTTCAAGAATGGTAAAATTGTTGTGTTCAGCCAAGCCATTGTTTTGAGGAGTGTAAGGGGGAAAGAATTTATTATTAATTCCCTTTTCCTTGCAGAAATGAGTGTAGTCAAGACTTAAGAAGTCACCCCCATTATTGGAGATTATAGTGATGACCTTTTTATTTTTCTGTTGCTTGGCACGGTTGATGTAATCTTTCAGAGCTGGAAAGGATTCATCTTTTGACTTGAGTAGATAGATGAATTTGAAGCGAGTGACTTGATCAAAAATGGAGAGAAAGTACTTGAACCCTCCATGAGATTTGGTTGGAAAAGGACCAACTAAATCAAGGTGAATGGCTTCCAGTGGAGACAAGACTGGTTTGAATTAACTTTTGAAGGAGGTGGCAGAAATTTTGCAGGTGAGGCAGGTGGAGCACTTTGAGGAAAGTCCGGTGGGTGTCTGGGGAAATAGTGTTGAGAGTAAGTGGTCACTGGGATGACCAAGGCTATCATACAAGACCTTGGGGTCTTTTTTGGTAAGAAAGGCACTGGCACTGGGACAGTTATTGTTATTGCTGAAATTAGTTCCAATAAATTTGAGCAGTTTGTTTTGCATGGACCCAAGCAAGGCATAATTTTCAATTGAGATTTCTGAAAACAAGAAACCCACCTTGTTCACAGTGGAAACACAGGGTTTGAGTTGAGAGAGAGAAATGAGACAGTGTTTGAGGGATGGAATGAGAAGAAAATTGCAGAGTTTGATATTTTTGCCATTGTGGTTGGTTAGGTAGGTTTTGCCTATGCCTTTGGCCTTTATGGGATGATTGTTGTTCCCAGTACCAACAGAGATAGAGGTCTGTTTGAAGTTAAAACAATAAGAGGGACAGTTGAAAATATGATGTGTTGCTCCTGAGTCCAAAACAGGTAGAAGGGTGTTGGAGGAGTAATTGGTCTTAATATAAATCTGGGCATTGTAATAGGCCAAAGGGGTTGTCTCTTTAGGGGTGGAGTCCTCTTCTGGGTTGCCCTGGACAAGGTAGGATTTTCCTTTCTGACAGGTTCAAAGGTGAGGATGGAGATGCCAACAGCGGCTTTTGGGATGATTGGCCAGCGGTTTGTGAGATCCTTTTGAGCATGGGTGCTGAGGGGGATCTTTCTTGGGTTTTACCTCAGACTTGAGTAAAGCTGTGGAACTGGTGTTGGGAGAGGGATTCTGGGGTGTTGAAGTAGCCCAAGAAGATTCAAGGTGGGAAAATTCCCTTAGCTTATTCAGAACCTGAGTAGGACTTTGCAGAAGGTTGTTGTTAAGGAGGATGGATTTGACAACGTGGTAAAAGTTGTGGGTAAGTTTGGCCAGAATTGTATAGCTCAGGATGTCCTCCAGAACTGTGAGGCGAACTATGGAGAGCTCATTCATTAACTTCTGAAACTCCCAAATGTAGGTTGCCAGATCTCTGTTGAACTGATAGCAAATGAAATTGAGCCATATTCAACCATGATTATTGGTGGACTGAGAGGCATAACAGTTCCGGATGGCTATCCAAATTTTGTCTGGCTTCAAGTGGTTGGAAGGATTGATAACAGCATTGAATGCTGTGTCTACCAGGTGTTGGATGAGAATATTGGCTGCTTTGTATGCCTTCTTTCTCTGAGGAGCAGAGGAAGGGATAATGATGGGAGAATTGGGATGATCTTCCACATACTCAAGAAGTCCTTTCCTTTGTAGGTAACTCTGAATGCAAATGACCCAGGAGGCAAAGTTGGATTCATTCAGCAAAGGCATGTTTGGCCATTTGGGGTTGTTGCCAGCATTTTTGGAAATTGTGAGAAGAGTTTGTTGTTTGGCTTGAGGCTGCGCTGGGACTGTAAATCTGTCAGAGTAAGAGGCTGAATAAAAGCATGATTCATTAGAAACAGACAATTGAAGAGTAAAAGGAAAACAAAATCATGAACCTGAATAAAAGCCAAACAATTTGGTCACAGAAAAGGAAAGGAAAGAATAAGGACCACTGGTTGGAGCAGCTGCAGAGTTTGAGATTGTTTCCTTGAGTTGGGGAAGTTTGATTCTTCATGTCTTGACAAATTGTTGAGATGAAACCTTGAGTAAGATGGTTTTGAGTGGAGGTGGAGGACCTAAGGGTGTCCTGAGGAGCGGTCCTGATGAGTTCCAGAAGGCTATTTGAGCATTTGGTTGGTTTGAAGAGCGGCTCAAGTAGATTTGAAATGGGGTCTTGACACCCAAGGGAAATGGAGTCTTTATGCCTGCAGGGAATGTGAGATGAGGGAAAAGGAAAGGAAGAAGACACAACAAAAGAAGAGTAGACATGAAGAAGTCACAAGAGGAAATCAATAGCTGACACACAAAACCTTACAAAGGAGCAACAGGAAAAGAGGGGGAAACAACATAAAGGATTTTGTATTACATCAACATTTTTATTTTTTTTTTATTTTTTTGTTTTTTTAACCAAAAAATGAACATTTTTTGATTTTTTGGTTGATTTTTGTTTTTTTGGAAGGTTTATTTAGTTTATGGGTTATGTTATTACCCTTTCATTCCTTTTTGTTTTGTTTTTGTTTTGTTTTTTTGGCTCACCTTGGTCCAGGCTTGTGTGGGATGCGGCACAACTACATTCCAGCCGTGTAGTGTGGGCCGCATGGTTTCCACATGACTAAAGTTGAGCCGTGTGGAGTTCTAGATGTCTAGAATGTTGTCATGCAGCATCCCATACAAGCCTGGACTGTGGTGTGTGGGCCGCACATTTCTTTGAGCCATGGGGACATGGACACAGCTTGAATGTGGTTGTGTGGCGTTCCACACGGCTCATTTTGAGTTTTGTCTATGGCTCAATGGGATGTGGATTTGACATTACCCATATAAAATTAATTAATTAATTAAAGGGTAATGTGGGTAATGTTGAATTCACAATCCATTTAGGTTTTGTACACAACTCAAATGGGCCATGTGGCACGCTACACAATGGCTTGTAGTTTTGTGGCACCACACACTACTAAATTTGAGTTGTGTGTGGTTGTACACAGCTCAAATGTAGTTGTGTAGCATGCCACACGCCTACCAACCTTTGTGGGCCAAAAAAATAAAAAAAAATCAAAAACAAATGTCCAAAAAAATAAAAAACAAAAAGAAATAAAAGAATGAAAAACTAAAATAAACATATAGAAATTGGTGGAACCCAGGACTCACCTGGGTCCAGTCTGATCCTCAAATGGGGGGGGGGTGTAACCAGACAACATGCCACCCCCCCCCTCTGTCTTCAAAGATCATATTGATTCTTGTATTTGATTGTATCTTATTCAAACATCACATTGTATTGTATTTTATTTGAGGGATTTATTGTATTTATCTTTTTCCTTTTGTTTTATTTTTTTTTTTGGGCACATTTTTTTGATTTTTTTTTTCAAATTTTAAAATGTTCATTTTTCTTTATTCATAGGGCAGTTCCAAACACACGCAACCCCCAGGGGCCGTATACCCCCGTACACAGGTCTAAATGGTTGTGTTTGGAACAACCCTTTGGAGTTGTGTATGAGCCCCCAAACACCAAATGAGTCATGTAGGGTCCTACAAAATTCCCACATGACTGGGGGTCATGAATTTATCATCACCCTTAATTAAATCAAAAATAAAGATATAAAAAAAATATCTATATATGAAATTGTTTTTTTTTGCCATTAACAACCCAAAATGGGTTGCGTGGCGCGGTTTGGGACCCAAAATTGGTAGCAAACTGCCATTCACAACCCACCTGAGTCTTTAATGTCTGTTTGCAACTCAGTTGGGTTGTGAATGGCTGTTTTAAACCCATTTTGGGTTGTGAATTGCTCCACACAACCCTTTTTAGGTTTTGAACGGAGGTTGCAAGGTTGCAACTTTAAAATTTCCTATTTGAAAATTTTAAATATTCCTTTTCTCAAATTTGCTATTATGTTCCTAAGTACTTTGAATGTAATTCAGTGTTTTTAAGACACATACCATTGGTTTTCAGTGTCATTAAGTTTATGGTGTGTCCACTGAGTTTGGTTGGGTTGTCAACTCAGTTATTTTTTTGTTAAAACAGGGTTGGCAGGTGCTCAAAGCCATGTGGTGGTTATTCAACCACCAATTGTCAGGTGGTCAACCAATGGGGCTGTGCCATCAACTTGGCCATGTCCACTTTCAACTGAAGCCACCAAGAATTTGGCATTGATGGGAAGCCATCCTATTGGTTTTAAGGGTCATGAGGATCACAACAGCAGAAAATTTGTTTCTTGTTTCTCTGAGTTGATCAACAGAAAAGTTGGGTTGATGACCCAACAAGATTGGGCCCCCTTGGCTATTGCCCCATCAACCAATTTGGTCTTTCCATCAATCACAGCTTGTTGCATGACCAGCGTGATTTGACCACCCAACCAAACTCACTGGATTCACAATACCAAATATGGAAATACTAGTAGTAGACAGTAAATGGCATACCTTGAAATAATTTTTTCAGTTATTTACGGCCAAGAATTGGGGATCAAAATCACAGGCACATTTCTGAGAAATCTTCACATCTTAAAAGCTTCCTGAATTTATTGAGAAAAAAAATATGACAATCTAAATCTGTAGATAAATTTTAGCTGTTCTTTCAGCTTCATGCAGGAATTTTTAAATGAGCCTATCAATTTTAAGAAGTCCTAAAATTTGAACAACACTCCATTTTTGAATGAATTTCTGAAATCATGTACATAATTAGAAAATAAATGAATCAAGCATTCTACCATTTTTTTTAAAAAAATTACCTTGATTCTGATAGAAATTCTAAGAATAAGTAGGAATTTGAAAATGGTGTGAATGGGTGACTCTACTTGAATTGGGACCAAAAGAATCCAAATATACCATAAAATTTGGAAATTTCAAGCTCCTTTTTTTTAAAAAATATTTTTAACACATTTTTCATAAAAAGTCATACAACATCAATGTTTTATTATCAGATTTTTTTTTTTGTTTATATTTTACACTTATATCATTCAAAAGAGTTGGCTAATTTTGAAATAGTTATAAGATGAAATTCTGGATTGTCCTCAAATCCCTGGATCTATTAGATCTGATGATTCTCCAAGTTTTTGATCAACATGGAAACCATCTAAATTTAATGCTTCAAAGTGGCAGATGTTGGAATTCCTGATGGACCCAAGATTATCAAAATACCATTCCTCTTAGGAATTAAAATCTTGTATTCTCTCAAGGTTTTAAGGATCTGAGCCTTTGAAAAAAATTTGGATTTGAGGCACTTAAAACTCAACAGTTTTAGTTTTTATAAAATCCTTAATGATTTAGGGATCTTCAAACTCATTTGAGGGCTTCAAAACAGCTGGAATAGGATCACTACAGCCCCAGTGCCGCTTCTCCCGCCCCTGTCCTTAGGTTTTACATGATATTTCTTTTAAAAGGGCTCTTAATAATTAAATAATTATCTTTGGAAAATTACTAGCAAGAAACCCAATTTCCAGCTACCTGGATGCCAAGTTCCTTGCTACCTTCTAGCAACCAGAGGTGATAGAGGTGTAGAATAAATATATTATTAAAAAGTTGTAACAATGATCCTTATAAAAACATATGTTGTAAATTCAAAGGTTTTTGGTTTGGTTATTATTAATTAATAAATAAAAATTTTGGCCAAATTAACACTTTAAGTCTTCAACACCTCTTCTTCAGGAGGCTAACTTTTTTACCGGTATACCTGGTCTTTTTAGAACCTTCAATAAAGGAATTAATATCCAAAGATATATCTATACATAAATTGTGGTGCAGCTAAGCTTTTTAGAAATTCAGCTAAAGCAGATATTAAATACATGAATTACTGGTTGAGTTTTAATCTCCTGGGAATCTGGAATAACTCAAACTAGTTATTCTTTTGAGGCTGCTTTGGGTGTTTGGAAGACTCACAATGGTCAAAATTGGTTCATAATGGTTTGGGATGGGAAGAAATTAGGATAATAAATCCATAAATAACTTACTTATATAATGATAAGTAATTGATAACTTTCTGGCATTGTGTATGGATTTATATGTAACTGAATCTGGGTTCTAAACATCATCAAAATTCCCCTTTATTTATACCTTTTGGGTCCTAGTCTATCCTTCTCAGGGCTATAGGGTCCAAAAGGGTGGCCTGATGATTCTAGAAGTGCAAAAATTGGTAGCCCAGCATGTGATATAGGTGCTTTAGCATGATTAGATTCTGAATCAGTCTGGAATTGGAGTTATTCCCAATAATAATTTGTTATTTTGATTGCAAAAACTGTTCAATAATTCACATGAGATGTTTTCAGTAATAGATGTGATGGGCATTTCACCATTCTGATTGAATATTAAGTTTTTTTTTTTTTGGGAATTCTACAAACCATTTGATTTCCTTTAGTCCCCATTTTTGTCACTCTTGGTGGGGTTTTTGTCCCTTAAAAGTTGTTAATTCTCATCTTTGAAGTTTGCAGTATCTATTTAAATAGTTACCTTTGAGTTCTTATGTATCTTGATTTGATTTATTTTAGGTTTCCAACCATTCTCTACTCTCTACCTGTGGAGACATTTATTAAATATGCCTTGTATCTCTGTGCCAGTTGTAGCACATCGATGCAGAACCTCAACAGCAGTCTTTTGTCATTTGACAGCTGCTGTTGCGGTTGTCTGTTGTGTGATCCTGCAGCTTTGTGTGGGAATTACGACAAAACATGTTTTTGTCGATCAATCCCTAAGAGATAGATAATTCTTTCCATTCTGATTGAATTTCTGGGTGTGAAACTGTGATGTGATATGATCCATGTGAGATGGTACGTTGGCCCCCAGAGTGTCATGATGAGGTTGTGAGTTTTGGCCCATTTTTTGAATGTGTCGAATAGAGGGATTAAGGAGAGGGATCTCACTGCTCAGTATTTTATTTTGATCTTGTTATCTTTGTTACTTTGAACGCTGCTGGATCTGGAATGGTGGTGTAGTCGGCTGATCGGAGTGAGGATGAGGTAGTGGTGGTGGGGATGGAGTCGTTTGGAGTGGGCTGTAGTCGTTGGCTCAAGAACGCCACTTCGACCAGCCCAACAGTAAATGGAAGAAGTTGACCATCTCGACCATCGAACCAAAACTATCTACATCCATCGATCTCCCCCCATCCATCAAACCAACATCATCATGCCCTTCAACTCGACGACGACGAGCTTCTCTCCACTTCAGATTCGATCGGCTGCCACACCGCCTAAACCCGAAAAGTCGATCACTCCTGGTCGTGAACTGACGCGAGAGGAACGCAAAGTAGCCAGAAGGAGGAATGGCCCCATGTAACCAAATCTCATGATGATCTACTCCCCACCCCCTTCACACTCCCATCATGAGACTGACCTCCTCGATCATGATCCTCACCACAGGGATGTGTTACCCAGTTATGTCGGAAAACGACTGACGTTCACCCTGCCATCCGCTCTCGGATCCCAACCGATTCCATCAACCTCACATACTCTCAAGCTGCCTTCGAACTCAACCCATCCCAGCAAATCCTCATCTACTCCAATTCAATCAGTCTGTCCCCGTGCTTCCTATCAATACCATTTCAGAAGAAACTCAACAAGCCCTTCATCTTTCTTTCTTACGGCGGTACTCGGACCCGTTTAGATTCCCATCGACCAATCTACTCAACCTCCTCCATCCACCTCCAACACTCTCACCTCACCCCTAGCCAATCAAACACCGGCCCGTCGTGATCTTGAATCAGCTCGAACCGAAGGCCTCCTGTGCTCAACTCAAGCCCGAGACCCACGTTCGAACACTTCTAAGAAACCAGAAACACGCTTCGATCGATCGGGAAAAGGAAAAGCAAAAACCCTCCCTCTATCTCGTGGGCACATCCTTTTATCCAAGTTGAAAAGCTCTGGTGAAGGCTCGTCTAAAGAGGTCGGTAGCCTCTTACGACTCGAGAGCCCTTCGAAACTGGTCGTTTTGGGTCGATCAAGTAAACAAACCAGGTCTGGCTTCCTTTTCTTCTTCCCATCTTCCCTCGTGGTCGTCATGTACTGTCATCAATAGCATTCTCACCATCCAACCTTTGCCTGTCGACAGTGTCCCATCACCACTTCCACCAAAATCACCTCCCCAGAGTTTGTCCGACCCCACTGAATCTGATTCAGGCAAGCCTCTCAACCGTGTCACATCCCACTCGTCAGGTGTAATTCAGAGTAACGATCCATCATCGAATAATGTTAAGCAAGTCAAGAAACCTCGAATAAATTCATCAGCTTCTGTCAAATCCAACAAAAACATCAATCCATGTCCCTCTCATCCTAGCTCCAAGAGGCGCAAGGTCATTCCTCCTGATGAGTTGCACGACACTACTCGCCTTCGCGATGTCCCCATCGATGACGAAGGCGCTCAAGTCGACATTCTCCCATCCAAATCATCCACCGAACGATCACAACCCGTCCAAAGGTTGCACCCCGCGAGTTTGAACGCTGCAAATCATACTGAAATATTAAATCTTGATAGCTCCAATCGGCCTAGTTGCAGAACGCAGAAAACGCATTCGAGCGTATCTAAGTCTCAGCGTGATCAGCCCCTTCGAGAAGCAAATCTCAACCTGCCCTGTGAATCAACCAGTTCTCATCAAACCGCCAACACCTCAAGGCAATCATCATCTTCGTCTTCATCCCTTAAAAGTCATGTCAAGAAGTCGAAGGCAAACGCTGAGCAACTCACTCTACCTCTAAAGGGCATCTCAAGTCATCAACTCCTTTACCAACCTTTTGAAATCGAAAACTCGGCCCATTCAACCGTCAGTACCGCCACCAATGACTCCAAGTTGAACGCTATCAGATCCAAGCCAAGTTCATCCGAATCTGAAGCGTTTGGTGTTTCAACTTCAGTACCTGTGCCTCGAGGAGGAACTTGCCAGATTGTGGAACGCAAGCAACCACGTCAACTTTCCTGTGACACTCAAATCACCCCCACGGTCGTCAGCACACCAAGGCGTTCGAGGAGCGGTTCGTCGAATGATTCGAACAGAATGAAACGTTTAGCGGCCAGAATATTCACACCAAGGGCTGTCACTAATCAAGCTGCCGATGAGCAAGTCGAGAAAAACGAATTACAAGATCAGGATCCAGGACCATCCGAGAGAGTCATCCAAGATCATCACGCGGTCACTGATCCAGCCACAACCGAACACGTTGATGTTGATCATGAAGATTCAGAGCAACAGATTTACATTATTGCCGATCGATTGATTCGGGAGGAGGAGGATGAGGCTCGATGGTTCGAAGATGAGGAAGGTGCAAGGTTGAGCTTAGAGGCTCAACGGTTGATCCTGAGGATCAAGAGTCAGTTGAATCCGGCCGATATCATCTCGATCTCGATCCGAAAGTTAATCGAAGATGAGATCGAGAGACTCGATCGACCTCCCGATCGACTCCCAAATGATCAGGGTGACACCCATCGAGTTCAGGGGATCGAATCGGAACGTGGGTGTTTAGAATCCTTCCTCGATCACTTCAAGGCTCACATGTTGGACTACTCGGATCAATTGGTTCGGTTCGGGATGTTGAAGCTGAGACTGAAACAGTTAAACTCCAGGATCAAACATCATCCTTCCATCGAGCTTTGATGTCCACACGTATATATACACATCATCGTCGAAGTGATTCTTTTCTCCGACTCTCTCTTCGCTCATCATCATGTTCATTCCACTCTTACCCACCCGCTGTCCTCTTCGGACAGTCGATAGCTTCGATCGACGACGATCGATATGTATCATTATTCTCCTCCTTTCTTATTTTCTTTTTCTTTTTTTCTCAGTTAGTTCGTCGCACTTACCATACATACCCCGTTGTATCCATGCAAGTTTTTTTTTTTTTTATCTTTTCAAAAAATCACTTTCATCCACTCTCTCTTGTTTTAGTCCTGGATCCCCCCCCCTCCCTTTGCCTCCCGCCTGTTGCCATAGTTATAAGTTTATCCATCGTCGTCTTGTTGATCTTATATCTCATCCTCACCATTTCGGGAGGTTTTTTTTTTTGGGGGGGGGGGGGGGGAGGAGGATCAAGAACCAATCCCTGAGAGATGAAAAAAAAGGGGGGGAGGTAATTGTCCACTAAGAGCCATCGATGAAGGTATACCGAGAGAGGATCTTGTGGTGGCCAGACTGATTCAAGTCGATTATTCTCCTCTCGACTCATCTGTCGAGCTGGGTAATTGAATTTTCTTTTTGGAGTTTGATCGGAACGGGGGTTATATATATATATATATATATATATATTGAGGAGGGGGAGGGGGTGAATGAATGGAATGAAGTCATGTGAGATATTTAATGTTGAAAGTATGTACAACTCCAAGGGAACATCTATGGGTGAAGCAACAACAGCTCAAAGTTGATGATTTTTTTGAGTGAGATCCGATCGAGCAGCCTGATTGTTTAATCAGAAGCTCGGATGATGATAAGGACCAAGTGACCAACGAAAATCAAGTTTCAAACTTGGATCTCACCCAAACCTGAATTTTTTTTTTTTTTTTTTTTTAAAAAGAAAAAAAAGGGATTCGATCGATGGATGGATTTGATCTGGGCGCTTGAAGATCTCATAACCATCATACTGATCAAGATTTTCTTTTTTTCTTTTTTTTCTTTTTTCTTTTCTTTTTTTTTTTTGGAAACCCTAGTCTTGAAGTTGAACCTTGTGATCCATGAAATAGATTTCCCCCCTTTTCCTTTTTTTTTTTTTTTAACAAAAAAAATTAAAATAAAATAAAATAAAATAAAATAATAATAGTAATAAAAGTTTCTGCTGGGAATTGATCTATGGGTAGGATGGAGACTATTAAAGGAATGAAAATACAGTAGCACTTGGAACTCACAAGAACGGACTCTAAGTCAAACCTTATCCTGACTGGATTAGGAAATGAGCTTGAGTTGATGAGACCTTTGGAGAGCATCAAGGGGCCCTCAAGGCTCACAGACCAGACCAGAATCCTTAAATCATCAGGAGTCATTGGATGCTCAAAGAGCTTCTGCCCATCTATCAATTTTTTTTTTTTTTTTCATCAATTTTAGTCTCTAGAGCCATTCAAGATCTGTATCTTTTGGTCATCAGCAATCTCTGTAGTCTTGATCCTTCCAGGTCTACCCAAACAAGAATTTGAATCAATCTTACAAACTTCTTTGTTTATTTGAACTTCAATCTGATTTTGATTTTTATCTAATCATTTTTTTTTTTTTTTTTTTTAGATTTTTTTTTTTTTTTTTTAGATTTTTTTTTTTTTTTTAGATTTTTTTTTTTTTTTTTTTTAATTTTTTTTTTTTTTTTAGATTTTTTTTTTGTTTAGATTTTTTTTTTGTTTAGATTTTGTTTAGATTTTTTTGTCTTCCTTCAGGTTTGTTGAAAATTTGTTTTTGTTTGTCTGGTCTGAAATTTATTATATTTTATTTTATTATATATATATATATACTATATATATATACTATATATACATACTATATATAAATACTATATATAGACTATATAAACATACTATATATACTGTATATATATACTATATATATACATACATACTAGAGTATTGCCCCAAAATTTGGGGACTGATTGGGGTTTTACTTGATTAAATGATGTTAATCAAGTGGGAAATCTGCAGAATGAATTAAAAAAATAATAAAATGAACAATTTCTCAAGTATTTCAACAGATAAGCAATTGAAACAAATCATATATCATGGAAATTTCAGTATTCAATTTCAGAAATGAATGGAATTCAAAACCACATGATAAAAAAATTTTCTTTTTAAAATTTCTGGATCTACACCTTGAAAATTCAAACTATAGCTACCCTTGGGTGGACACTGGCTCTTGATTATAATGACCAACATTTGAAATTCTATAAGATTTTGATTTGTTAATTTTCAATGAGAATTGCAAATGGAATGGGAACTGTTTTCAAATCATTTTGAAAGGCAGAAAACATTCATCTGGGTCAGAAATCAAGGTTACCAATGGAATGGCCATCACTCTTCCTAAGAAATACATCACCTGTAGCTATCTTGGCAAATATCACCTCTGTTCCCAATCTGACTGCAATCAATCAAGTCCAATTTCAAAGACTTATTGTATACTGAGTTATTTTTTAAACATAGAATAACACAATCAATTAGGTAACTGGTACCAAGGTAGTGGTTTTGTAATTTTTGGAAGACAGTATTGATTAATCTTTCTAAAGAATGATCTTCCTTAACTTCATGAATAATTGTGTGCTGTGGAATAATTATTCTACTTGAAGCTTGTATAAAAACAAGACAATCCCCAACAGCAAACAAAGGATTTTTAAAATCAACATCACCTGCCACACACAAATTTGAAGCAAGGTGCAAAATTTGGAAATATCACCAGCATGTAGAATTTACCAAATTGGCATCAACTATTTGAGGATGTGTCATCTTTTGAAAAACAGAAAAACATTTCCTACATTCACCATCAAGAATCCATTATATCTTGAAGTAGTCTGTCAAGCAGCTTGTATGCTGAGGGAGAAGAATTCTATTTGAAGCTTGTATAAAAATGAGACAACCCCCAACAGAAACTAAATAATTTTGAAAATCAGAATCACTTGCCACACACAATATTGAAGAAAGTTGAAAAATTTGGAAATATCATCAGCATGCAGAATTCACCAAAGTTGCATCAACTATTTGAGGATATGTCACCTTTTGAAAAACAGAAAAAAAAATTCCCAAATCTCACCACCAAGAATCCATTAGATCTTGAATTAGTCTGTAAAGAAACTGAAGAGAATGCATATGAGTCATAGGTTCTTCATCACAGATTATCAAAGAAGATCTTTTGATATATTAATATTCATGGCTGCTATTTCATTTCAAACACATGCCATAGGCATTCTACCTGTATATCTGATAGAAGCCAGAAATCATTTACACAAAAAGGTTTTTCCTGACCCACCATTCCATGAATAAACAATGAAGAGGGTTGAGAGTAATTGCATGCATGGACTATGAGGTCAAATGTATGCTTCTGCTGACTGTTGAAAAAATAAATTTTTTGAAAACCTGATTCATTTATAGAAGGATTTTGTTCTTCATCAAATATCAAGCTCCTGTTGATTCTTTTAATCTCTATTTTTTGATGAAATCTTGGAAATTTTTGCAGGGCATTGGTAATTTTTTAAAAGGTAAGGATTTTAAGGAACAACCCAGGAATTACCAACAAGGAATTTTTTATGATTCCTACTCAGTGAAATGGTAGTTCCATTGTGGTGTTTTCTATATATGGGATAAACTCTTTAACCCCCAATTGTAAACAAACTCTAGCAAATTTGGAATCACAAAGTAAGGATAGTTGAACATTCTTCTATGTGATGAATTTGGGAAGTGACCAAGCCTTATGAAAGTTATAAGTGAAAAAAACTGAAGTGTGTTAATTTATGGGTTGAGGGAGAAGTGCATCAAATCAAGGTGGGATGGAAGGGGGTTTATATAAATGTTCAATGTTCCAAAAAAAGCTTGAACCAAGTGAGGAATGGGTGTTCATTACATGTGTTGTCAATTTCCTCTGTTACATTCATTGTTACATGTGTTGCTCTTGGTTACATGTTTTTTCCTTGGTTACATGTGTTGTCCTTGGCTACATGTGTTTTCCATGTTACATATGTTATCCTTGTTACATGTGTTTAAAATTTCAATTTTCAAAAAAAAAAAAAACTTGAAACAAGTGAGGAATTAGTGCTTACTACATGTGTTGTCAATGTCCTCTGTTATAGTCCTTGTTACATGTGTTGTCATTGTTATGTGTGTTTAATTTTTCAATGCTCAAAAAAAAAAAACCTTGAACCAAGTGAGGAATTAGTGATCATTACATGTGTTGTCAAGCCCTCTGTTACATTCCTTGTATCCTTGTTACATTTGTTAGCCCTATTGCATGCATTGGCCCTGTATGTGTGTATAGTACAAAAGAAACCTAATATATACATACAAAGAGGTAGTTGAAAAGTAATAAAAAGAAATAAATACCAACCTTACATATCTACATACATCACACCAACTCAAATACATACAAAGAGGTAGATGAAAAGTATTAATACTTACAATCTATGTACACACATTAGTTGAATAAAGCAGCCCTGGAAAATAAATCAGACAGAGAAAAAAAGAGCAGACAGAGAAAAAAAAAAGTGGACAAAGAAAAAAAAAAGTGGACAGAAAAAAAAAAAAGTGGACAGAGAATAAAAAAAGCAGCTGAAAAAAAAAAGCAGACCAAAAAAAGAAAGAAAAAAAAAAGGATTGAACTGGATGCAAGAGGTGCACCCTAAGATTGCAGAGAACAATCCTGGCTAGTCAATTGGTTTTGAGGGAGGTCTACCAAGGAGGCCAACATTGGTATTTGCCACCCTTGAAAAACCAATATATATATATATATATATATATATATATATTAAATCCTTTTATTTCAAATCAAGTTCATCATTGTCAATAAATAACCAAAACACAAATTATCAAATATATATAAATAGTCCCATGAATCAAATTAACCCTCCCCTCCCCTCCCCCCATTTTTTTGGCATGAAAGGGGGGGGGGGAAAGAGTCTATTCTGAAACAAGTACCAACATACACAAAAAGAGATAAGAGACAACCAATCAAGTTAAATCAGTCCCACTAATTTTTTATTCATTTTTAAGACTCACAGTAGGTATGCTTCCCTAACCTTTCCATACATGGAGAACATCCCCAAGACAAGCTTGGTTGTGGATTGATAGGAGTACCTACCCAGATTCATCAGTGCACAAGCCTCACAATCCAGGTGTACAGATCCACCTGTCCCATCCCAGTTAATTGAGAGGGATCAAGGGGTCAGGCAGAAGTGCTTCAAAGGTGGGGGAAAGATACTCAAGTTACCTCCTACCTACCCACCTACCTACCTAGCCACAAAAAAAAATCTCTTCCTTAGGTTTGAGGGTTTTTTTTTTCAAGCTGATGGTGGTTTGATCTCTGGTGTGAGGTCTGAGGGAATCTTGTGATGTTGAAAACCATCAGAATCTCAAGTTTTTTTTTTTTTTTTTTTTTTTCAAGACTTGCTACACAGTAAAGGTGTGTTCAAAGAACCTAAGAGATGAATTAACTGAGAGCAATCAATCTTATCTATTGTAAAGAATTTTTTTTTATTTTTATTTTTTTATTTTTTTTGGTTTTTCTTTCTTAAAAGAAAATTAATCTTCAGATGAATGGGTGAATGAGACAATGGAGCTAGAGGAAGGTCTTCTTTTCCAATTTTGAGGAATGAAGCAGATAGGGACTGATACCTACACACATGAGATCCAAGATGGGACCCAACTTGAAATCTTGATGATTATTTCTAGGGATGGGCTTGAGTAGAAGATAGAGGTCAACAGAGAGCTGATGGGTGAATGAATGGATGAATAAAAGGACTTTAGATACAGAGATTGCTGGGGGGGGGGATCAATCCAAGATGAGGGCAACAAGACTGAGGCATGGCCTAAAAGGGTGGGTTAGAAGGTGTAGGACCATATCCTGTGTACCACTGGGCCAGGTCTGCATAAGTCATAGGTACCACATAAGACCTGCCAACTAACTAAGTTCAAACTATAATCATTCAATCTTGCTCAGGGGATGGTTGAATGAAATCTTTCATCAGGTCTAAACTGTCTGATGGATGATGGATGGAAATCCAAAGGATAGATTCCAAGATCCATCCCAGAGTCATGACATAAAGTCACAGTTGAACTACAAGGCTCAAAGATCAATCATAATCAAACATCTCCTGGCTCTTTAGTCTGGAAATAGTAATAAGCTGGAATGGACCAAATGGTTAGAGAGGTCTGTTGATTGACCAACAGGTTTCTGGTTCAAAACTAGATACTCAGACCATGGAACTATTCTCAAACTTTGTCTTCAAATCATTTGACCATTGAGTCTGTAATGTGACTCTCAGGTATCAAGACAATTTGATAGAGATCAAGTCATCTGGTTGAGTGTGAGTGAGTGGATGAATGGGTGAAGGGCATCAAATCAGCAGGGTCTCAGGTTATGATCTGCACCCAGATCCCAACATATCCCCTGTTGTACCAATCCTCTTCTCTCAGTGATCAAACCCAGAAGCCCAGCCAATTGTTGAATGAGAGAAGAAAGTCCTGTCACAGGCCAAGTGAGTGGGTAGTAGAGCCATGAATCCCT
Organism: Puccinia polysora; assembly: GCA_025617555.3. NCBI lineage: Eukaryota > Fungi > Basidiomycota > Pucciniomycetes > Pucciniales > Pucciniaceae > Puccinia > Puccinia polysora. The sequence continues at coordinate 25,208,190 of CM062632.1, read as the reverse complement.
GTATGGATGGGTTGCAAAGAATGGACTGAAACAAAAAAAAACCAATCATTGTAATCTAATCATTCATACTTCTCACATGCTTGCATTTTCTTTTTCAAGAGGCATGCTTGCCCAGGATGGATTGACTGAAAGATAACTTTTTTTTCATCATTCAAAAGCAGAGGAAGGTCAAGGTGACATTATTCCCCCAATTTTTCCACGCATTATTTGAGCGGGGTGGAAGGCAGACAGACAAACAGACCAGTAGAAAACATGAAGTTGGTGTTTCTTTTTTTAATGAGTGTCAAGGAACAGAGAAAGCTGGTTACTGGTATAAAAAATGGTGAATGAGTGTCCAAGGCCTAGGATGATATTTACATCAACATGTAAATTGACATATACGTCGTTGCCAATGTAGTTGTGTCTAAATTGCCATCGATCCTTTCAATCGTCGAATCAAATTTGGGACTTTCTTAGCCTGCTCCCCCCTTTTTTATTGGATTCAACGTTGATGTCGGCTGGTGGTCTGGTTTACGTGGTGACGGAGGTGGTGTAAAACAAGCAGGTGCGCTGCTTTTGGTTTGAGTGTGTGAAATTTTATTCAACAAACAGGACTTAAAAGAGCGAGTGAGAAGGAGAAAAGAGAGAGCTTCAAGCCTGGACGATTTCTAGGATGATCCGATCATGAGTAAAATATCAAAAGCTTTCTTGCAATTTGGAACCGATAGTGTTGCTGGAGTGGAGCGGTGATGCCCCCTTCTAGTCGATTAGGAGTGCTTGAGTCATACTTTCGAGAGGAAGGGTGCTCGGCAATCCTTCAGTTAGTTTGTTTATCATGCGCGTGTTGCCCCATAATCTCGGGCTTGGTTAGTAGATTGGAAAGCCCAAGCCAACAAGCCAGCCCCAAAAGGGCCCAGAAAGTTGCCCGGTTCTCCTGGGATAAATAGCTGGATGGCCCAGCGCTTCTTGGCCAGTCATTGATCCGAGGATGGGAATGGGTGATCGGGGTCGGTTTGAATACCATCATCGCCGCCATCGTTTGGGCAAATGAAGAAAAACCTGCTTATTAAAAACATAGCATGGACCGCTCCATTCAGTCAATCGAATCCCAAAATCCAATTATGAATGCGCGGGTTTGACTGTCAAGGTTGACTGAGTGATTCCGGACGGTTTCGATTTGAGCTTCCATTCCAAGATTTCAAAGGAAGACCGCCTTCGAGACTATCGGTTCCATTCGAATCATGATTCCTCGAATGGGGAATCATCAATTGGAAGAAAACCGGTGCGGTGAGATTGACCAAATTCAAGTCTAGCTTCTACCGAGACTTGAAATCAAGTTGAGTAACTCTGCTTCGACCGCCGATCGGACAGAGGGTCGCACCCAAATCGAAGAGCTTTTAGGGGTATGTAAGGATTTGTGTGGATGTCAAGAATTGGGTATTGAATAAGGGATTTCTTGGAATGGTTTACTGGGTTGGAGGATCGATTCTGGAATCGGAGGTAATAAACCACCGAGTTCTTCGATAGGAATTCTGTCATAGGGATCGACGCCCGTGGGATATGGATCGGAGAAGTGAGGTATTTTTTTGGGATAATCCGACCCGAAGAGTCCGAGCCGGTTGTAAGATTCGGTGGGGGCGGTTAGGTCTGAATCCAAAGAGCCGCCTCCGTGGTCACAAGATTCTGAAATAGAATGAGGACATGATCCTACCGAAGGGAACGAAGCGGCCGGCTGATGAGTGGGTGGAATGAATCCAGTGCGTGCTGTTTGAGCTCGTGGTCGGTGTTTACCGAGTTGATTGGCAGCGATGACTGCTTCGAGTCGCTTATCTAGTCTCCTCGATTGAAGTAGTAGACCTACGACTAGAAGAAGACTGATGACTATCAACATGATCAAACAGAGAATGATACTGAAGGCGACCGGATTGCTTGAAATTTGCAGAGAGAGAGAGAGAGAGAGAGAGAGGAAAAGTCGCGTGAGTACCCCTTCCAAATTTACCTGTCACCTTTCTCTCTTTTTTTTTGTTGATTTGTTCTTTGTGGGAAAGAAGAGGAGCTAGATGAGGGGTGGCACGGATAAATGTTGTCACTTACAACGTATGATCGCTCGATGGGTCATTCTGACGGCGAATTAAATGAGTTATGCCGGGACGAGGTAGATTTGAGTAAGGAATCATCCTTCGAGGAGTTCAGAGGATCGTCCCAATCGAGGAGTTAAAGTGTGGAACGACCGGAAAGGGATCCTGGAGGCGCGTGGGAACAGAAGGGTATTGAATTTAGCAACATACAAGTGGGCTATTGAATTTAGCAACATATGATAAGTGGGCTAGTGTAGTGGTACATGGACCGAGTTTGAGGATGGGACAAGCTTGGGTATTAGGAGGGATCATCAAGGCTTGCAGCAGTACCCACCCAGCTGATTTGGTGTGTTGGTCGCGACGCCAGAATCCTAGGGTGCTAATCCGATCATGCTCAGCTTCCGGTGTCCGAGACCAAGATTAAGATAGAAAGAAGCGATGGATGGCGAGGAGGAAAGTGAGAGTGGGAACAAGTCAGAGTTGGTTGATTAGTGGCTCGATGAGACCATAGATGGAGCTTGAAGTTGGACCGAGAGCGATGGATGAGGATCGGTTGGAGCTGAAACTGGGGTGGCCCATTAGTCGGGCAAGAGCTGCTTGTGTTGGTGAGTACTACGTAGATATGATCTGAGCCATTATGACCATCACCCCGGCCGATCAATCATTCGCCTTCGAGGGCAGTCTCACCCCCCCTCTCGTGGTTTAGGAGAGGATGTTGGGATGTTGCGGGCGGCGTGACTGGAAGAAGAGATTCTCTGGAGGGCTCGATCGAGTAGGAAGATGTCGGTGGGGGGGCTGCTGTCGTACTTGAGGCAAGAATGCTAATGATGATGAGGATACCAAGATGTCATCACTCAGTCTCGAGTCGTAGTTGAAGTGGGTGATATGATAATAACTATACAGGTCTCAAGAGGTATGTATCGATGTGCATGGATGGGTACGAATAGTTGGTCTACCCAAGACACCGAGGGGGAGAAGAGTATTCAGAGTGAGTTGAGCAGTCGGATGGGTTTCATCGATTAGTCTCAAACAGTATATATCTGGAATTCAGAGCTAACTGGGGGTTTTGATTAATCTGTAGCAAGTTGAGCCAAGAGTACAAGAAGCCCGGGAGGGATGAGGTGAGAAAGGTTAAGAGCCATTCGAATCCCAAGTAGGAGGAGGGAAGCAGGCCAAGAATGAAACGAAGGACGCAAGGAGCGGAGTGAGTGGATGGGAGTAAGAGCCAGATTTGGATATCGATGGAGGAAGCTCGAAGGTGATTTTCGATCCGATGCGAGTCGGCCGAGAGTCAGCCGAAGCTGGCTCGGGTCATCTGCAAGCAACGAATGGGAGAGGGGAGAGCATGGATGGCCCTCCGGAAGAGAGATGGAAGTGAAATGGGGACGATGTTTATTTACAAGGAACCACAAGGGGTATCGATGGATGGATGGGCAGGCAGCCTCCAAGCTGGTACCCGAATAATATGTAATCTTTTACGACTCTTCTAAACCCAGATTGGCCTCTCCATCGCAATCTCAAGAATCGGAAACAGCTCAGACGATCGATTGAAGTTCATACAACCCAAGCGGGTATCACTTTAGTCCTCAGGAGTCAGAACTGACGATGGATTGTAAGTAAATGAGTGACATTATTAAATCAGGATAGGCGTATCGTGTCTCGTGGTCGAACGAGCAAGGATGAGTTAGGAAGGAGGTTTCAAGGAGCAGCGCGGCGACGAAGAGCAGCGTCTTGTATTTAATATGTAATATACATCGTACGAATATTTATTACATCTCCTGCTGAGAGACGACTTCTTGATGACTGAGAAGCATGATTTGGGAGGATTGTGTAGTCAATAAACATTTAACCACACCGACTGGAATCAGGATTGATGTATGCACCTCACGTTCGTCGATACTCGTCATGAATGACCTCGAAACGAAGGTATGATGTCATCGGTGTCGATGTATCTGTGTACAGTACATACATAAATATTGTACCTATGTACGGCTTGCTGTGCGAGTTATGGACATAATGTCCTATTGTCAATCATATTACTTGATGGGTATCATAACTCAAACATTTTGATCGGCTGTATCGGTCGGTCGTCTCAGAGTAAATATTACTATAATGTAAGCCCTCGATCACTAGTCTCGAATTCGATCTCAAATCCAACACTGTCAACCCAGTCAGCCTTCGTCAATTCATAATATTTCTGTCAAGGTCAACCACCACAAAGTATAATGAATTGTTGCAGTCACGCGCATCCATAGTCACAAGACACAGTTCATAGACTGTTTATCTGTGACTGCACACATCACGGGTTCACTTTCCAATCCCATCAAACTATGATGGTGACAAATTATTGTAACTTGATGCTTATGACAAAAGAAAAACCACTTTGTTTTAATTTTTGTATGTTACAAAAAAAAAATAAAATAAGGATTTTCATCTTGAATTAAATATATTCCAAATGTTTTATCTGCTGAATAAAGTTAGCCACTAATAAAACCCATCAAAAATGGTGTATTTAAACTGATAAAAGGTTCAACACCCTTCAAGGAAGACAGAAATACAAGCCTGTCTTGATCTTCTGAGCAGAATTCAACAAGGCTTAAAGGTTCCCCAACTGAAATTTGACAATATTTAAATTAGTAACTGGGTGGGAATCATGTCAAAATGACAGAAAAGGATTGACCAGGCTTGAATTTTTGGTACACCAACATTTTTTGGGTGGCCTCTCTACCACAAACGGAATTCTTTCAAAACAACATTGCAGGATCTGGTGGCTCAAAATCAAGATGTCTCCATGGTTTGGGCATTGAGTAAATAGATAATTATTGATATATGGACATTACTAAATTCAAATTATCTGGAAGGAGAATGCTCGATTCTGAAGTGCTGGTCCAGTTCATCAATTAAAGCATAGTCATACATACTACATACATACCCAGGGAATTTGATCTCAAGATCTTGCACTCTACACTTGTTTTCACTCCCACCCTCCCCTTCTTCTGATCCTTCTCTGGAGGTGGTGTGCTAGTCTCAATCACAATCCATACTCTTTGAAATTTGGTTATAAACCAATATCAATTTTAATTTCCTCTGGTCCTAATCATATCATTCACACCTCTCATCATCTGCATTGGTTTGGAACCATCACTGTTTCAAATCAGGCATCAATCTAAGTTTGTATTTACCATAAATAAAACCAAATGTCCAACAACTTGATTGATATGGGGCATGTACTATGCATATACACACTCTATGCCATGAAGTAATTATGATACTGATCATCAATTGAGTAAAACCTTGGTTGAGTATGTATGCACAAATTTACACCAAGATATTTAATGACTTGACTCAAGCCTAAAAAAATGGATTGATACACAAGCATAAATACACCTTTGGTTCATAAATACTAACTTGGACCTCCACTTTGATCCCAAATGCATGACTTTAGTAGCTCTTTTTTCTTTTGTATTGATCAATCAATTTTCTTTTCTTTTTTTTTCCAAAGTACTGTTGATTTCACTGATCACACTTGGGTCTAATAATCAATAAAGCAAATACTAGAAAAGTAATCTTTAATCCTGGAAAAATAAGGTGGACTAATTTATGCAAGAAATATTTTATGAAATATGATGCAATGATTTTAATAAAAAAATTTGAAAGAGGCAGGGGCTTGGGGGAAGAAAAGACTAAAAAACTCAACATAAACTAGATGAAAATAATCTTTTGGTGTACTAAAGCTAAGCAAGCCTGCTAATTTTTTTAATGCCAGGTTTCAACCAAGAGTACCATTTAAAGTCTATCACTAAAAATTAACAATTATTCAGTCATTTCACTATGGTTATGAAAAAGATAACCTGAAAAAAAATAAATGAGCTATTTCTTTTGAAAAAAAAGGGGGGAATATCTAATATACTTAAATGGAATTCTAGGTCTTGTAGTCCTGTTCAATCCAATCATCCACCATCTCACTCCCCTCATGATTATTAGAATCTTCAATTAATTAACCAAAATTTATTCAAAGGAATGGGATTTGATTAAACTTGATTGATAGAAACATTTTGTCTTCATCATCATGCCTCCAAAGCAATCTTCAAAAACAAAACAAAACAAAAATAGTTTCTGATATTCTGAAACTGATTTTCATTCAGTATTAAAGGCTTGGGTCAAATTAAACCATCCCATGATATTAAACCACTTATCAATTATCTAAAAAAGTTTGATGAAACAAAAAAATTGAAAGGAACCATTTTGGAATATTGTGGGGTCATATGAAGAATCTATGTGTATTCATTTATCTAATCTGAAGCTTGTTCTAATTGTAGATCATTATGAGTAAATCAAAATCAGTTTCCATTGAATCCCATGTGTTCTGGCTTGGCCCTATACAACTGGGTGTCCTTATGATAATTACTTCTGGAACAATGATAAGAATTAGGCAACAATCTCTTTTTTTTCAGCTTGAAATTTACCAATCAGTATTTTTTTTCTTTGGTAACACTTCTCATCTAAATATTTTCTTCCCAAATCCTTCAATTTCAAAAAGAATTGTTGAATAATTACTCCAACATACCCCCTCAATTTGTGCAGTTTATAACTTGGTGGATGCTGAGATGGTCATTATGATTCACATGTCCTTTATATAATTCATGTATTGGATTCCATTAAGCAGTTTAGTCATAAAATTGGAAATCTGTCACATTCCTATCACACATACTTGAGAGGGGAAAAATTATTAGGTGAACATGGCACAAAGAGGAGAGATCAATGGCAAAATCAATTTTAAATTTAGAAATCTATATTTGAATCTCAAACCTTATTATTCATAGAAAAGTACAATTTTGTGGCAGGTAAATGTTTCAATGAGGAAACTGAGTCAAGCTTTATGTAAAGAATTGTTTCTTGGAAAGATTTTATAACATATGAAATTGAATAACCAAGGGAAAAATTGACAGGTAAAAGCTTTGTGTAATGAACTAAGGTGACACATTTTAAAAATTACATAAATACATACCAATAACTAGACAAATAATATAGACTATAAACATAATATCTAGATTATGCTACTACAGGAAAATCCCCATGTATATAGTGTAGCTCAACCCGCCAATCCGGACAGACTCTTCCCCATCAGAGTTTGTGTCCAAGACGGCGGCGGGTTAAGCTAATAGTGTGGTTTTGAGTATCTGGGCAGGTGAGTAATCAACTATCAGATTTTGTGTCCAAGACAGCGGCGGGTTAAGCTAATAGTGTGGTTTTGGGTATTTGGGCAGTGTTCCAAACACAATAGGTTAAAAGACGGCTTACCATAATCTTTGCTGCCAAGCCAAAGGGACAATCTGAGTTGACTGCCGGTAGGCTAGTCATTAGTCCGCCGGTAGGTGGATGGCAAGTTTTTTCAATATAATCAAGGATAGCAACAAATCTGACAAGATCAGACAACAACACGGTTGGCAGACTCTTCATTTATTCTTATCAAGATGGGCAATTTACACATAATCCAACTAACATGAGCAGACATTCCATCAAATCCCTCCTTGAGATGATTAACAACCTCCAAGCACAAATTGAGCTTTTGGAAAGGGGGAACCCATCCCATCTACAAAATCAGCACCTTGAATTAAACAGCCATGAACCTGTAACCAAGAAGTTCTTGGAAGACCTGGTGGCTATCCATAACACCATGAACCCAAACCAAGTCTTGTTGGTGTTTGATGGGTCTAACTACTCCCAATGGGAGGCCGCACTGGATAGGACCCTGCACAGAGCCCTCAGACGTGATTCAAGCTTCTTGAACAACCCTGGCCCATTTACCCACCTCACTTGGGACCATAAGGAATCTATTACAATAATCATCAGGAACAAAATCAATGACACCCTCCTCAGCGTAGTAGAAGGATTTGGGATGGAGGATGCCCAGGCTCTCATTGATTTAATAAAGAAGAAGTGTAGTAAAACCTACCAAAGGCACAATTTGTCCATCTTCCATTGTTTCCTCTTGGCAATAAACAATAAGACTGGTGCGGATGACTTATGGATAGCAGGGTTACACAAGATCATTGCAGATCTCACCTGTGTTGATGTGTCTTTGGACAAGTTTTATGGTCTCATCTTTCAGGCAAGCGCAAATCCACCTCCCGGGGCAGATGCCCAGAGTTTTGAGTACGCCCTGGGGCAGAGCCTTGATGATGCAATTGCACCTCCAAGTTTCACGGAGGTTTCAACCATGATCCAAACATGCCTGAAAAAACTGAAGACAAGATCAACAATGATTACTGGAACCATACCCTCAGACGTCAAGATGTTGGTACAGGAAGTTAAACACCAAACTCAGTGGAAGTATGTTGCTCCTGGGCGCCAAAGAGAAGTGGGGAATGAACAGCAACCAGTATCTCACAACAGACTTTCCATTGTCAAGGAAAATGTATTCAAAGGACAATTTCCAACTGACTCACTCTTGCGCAAGTTTGGATGCTCCTGCCACTACTGCGGGAAATTGGGGCATTGGTACGCGGATTGTGATGACTTCTGGGACCACATCAGTATGGGTGTTATTCCTCCCCCGCCGGCTAATCATGCAGGAAGAGGTTCTTGCTATGTACCTCCACCTTTCCCATTGAACACACCAACGGTTGGGGGGCATGTTAGGCAGCTTGACATTGAAGCAATATCCAAGGGTCAAATCTTGCTAGACTCTGGGTTGACCGCACATGTAAGTGGGAAATCAAAGTTCTTCAAGATTAATGAGTGCCTGAAGGTACAGATTAGTCTGAAAATGGCCGTCCCGTCAAATCAGGCAATTGTGTGGTATGTTGGCAGATTGACCATGCCAACTTAGACGGGGACTCTCCTGGTGAGTAATGTATACTTGTGAAACAGTGTGAAGGGGAAAATACTGTTGACCGGGAGGCTGGTGGCGGAAGGATGGCAAGTTGTACACAGAGGGACTAACATAATCTTGAAAGATCCCAAAGGGAAGCAATACAATACCGTTTTCCGGAACTACTGTTGGACCATCCCTGCAGAGATGAATGAATCATGTGTAGCTATATCTCAGAGACCTTTGCTCAATCTATATGTGTGGCATTCAAGACTCATTCATGCATCCAAACGTGTTGTCAAATATTTCTTAGAATAAAATTTTGATAAACAGCCTAGGGGGACGTGGAAGGCTTACTTTTGTGAACGTTGCGCTCTGTCAAAGTCTATTGATCAGAAATCAGTTGGTGCTGATTCTCAAATAACGCGCCAAGAACCACTACAACTCTGTGTGACTGACATTGTGGGACCCTTTGAGAAATATCTTAACTGTGCCCAATTTTGGCCAACGTTCCACAACCATGCTACCACATACACCTTTGGGGCAGCACTTCAGTTGAGAAGCAAGGTGCCGGCAAAGATCCTGAGTTGGATTGAGAATCTTCATCATAAAACTGGAATTATGCCAGCCTACATCAGGTCTGACAATGCCGCTGAGTTCACTGGCACACTTTGAACCAAGCTAGAACCTCTTGATGTCCGACTAGAAACAATCTCACCCTTCCAACCGGAGCAAAATGGCAAGTCAGAGAGAGTCAATTGGACAATTGGGGATGTTGCGCAAACCATTCTGAATGAGAGCAAGATGGCAAGTCAATATTGGATCTATGCCTATCATACTGCCACATACATTCACAACTGCCTACCAAACACAAGGACAGGAGGTGTCTCCCCGCTGAAGGCACTGTTCAACATCAAGTGCAACCCTAACGTTATCCTTTTGGAGAAAGGGAAATTGTCCATGTACCAAAGGAAAGAAATGAATCCAAGCTAGATGAATGCAGTCAACTATGCCAACTTCTAGCTTACCCAGTTTCTGGAGCCGGATCGCTCTTTTGGTCAACTGTGATCACTACCTACCTTGATCACTGCCCAAAGCTTTGAAGTGCAAGTTTGGAAAGGAGTGGATGACATCAGCCACGTACAAGGTGGACAAATTCAACAAGCTAGACTTCTGGGAACCAGTTGAACCACACCCAGGGATGAAGGTGCTTGGAATGAGGTGGGTCCTGGCTCAAAAACTAGATGAAGAGGGCCATCTGCTCAAGAAACCGTCTAGACTGGTTGTGAAGGGGTTTAATCAATGCATGGGAAAGGACGTACATGAGACCTATGCTCTGACTGAAAGCCTTAATGTCCTTTGTGTACTCATATTTTTATTTATCAATTTGGACCTACCTATGGCAACTTTTAATGTTAGTTTGGTGTACCTTTATAGCGCAATCAGAAAAGAACTGTATGCTCAGCTGCAAACTGAGATCAGACCAGAATGGAAAGGAATGGTTATGAGGTTGAAGAAGGCGGTGTATGCCACCAAGCAGGCAGCTAGGTGTTGTTGGAAATTTTTTGATGGCATGATGTTGGGCCTTGGTTTCACTGCGCAGAAACTTGAACCCTCCTTGTACCTCTTACAGAAAGGCAGTGAGTTTGTAATTGTTTGGATGCACATCAATGACGGCTTTGTCATTGGTTCATCACCGGCGCTACTATTGAAACTCAAGCAAGAAATGTAGCGTCAGGTGAAGATAAAATGGATGCCAGAACCAACCAAGATAGTGGGGATCTGCTTGTCTAAATTGCTGGGAGGGTGTTCACTGTCCCAGAAGTTACTTGCCAACCAGATAATGGGCAACTATGATTGGGAGGCACATCCTAAGAGGAGTACCTTTTGGGAGGCTGGGTTGGAACTGAACCAAGGAGAGCCGGTGGAAGCAGATTGGTACAAACACTTCATAGGCTCACTGATGTATTTGGTGGCTGGAACTCAACAAGATTTATCTTTCCCCGTCAACCTGCTTTCATTCTAGGCAGACTTGCCATCTATCTACCACTGGCTGGCACTCAATTAACTTGTGTGCTACCTCAAGTACACAAAGGATCTAGAGCTTTTTTTTTAGCAAAGGCCATCCGGGGCTTGAAATTTGGAGAAAAACCAACTGGGGTGGTGAACACAAACAATCAACGTCTCGCCACCTTGTTAAATTCTTCCACAACCCAGTGGCGTGGGGATCAAGACAACAAACCATTGTTTCCCTATCAACTCGTGCTGACAAATACCTTGCCCTTTCAGAGGGCACACAACAGCTGGCATACCTCAAGAACATTCTATCAAGCGTTATCAAACCAACCATAACTATCCTGTGTGACAAAAAATAGGCCATCTTAATTGCCAGTGACAATTCCTCCAAGAAAAAGACCAGGTATTTGAGCCGGGCATTCTACTTTGTGAAAAACTTTGTGCATCAACACAGTGTTGATCTCCAATGGACCAGCACCCATACCCAGCAGACGGACATTATGACTAAGTGACTTGGCCCCAATAAGATTGGATCAGCGCTAGACAACCTGCAACTCAAGCCCGTACATTTTGTAAAACGTGTGGGGGGGGGGGGTGTAATGAACTAAGGTGAAACATTTTACAAATTACATAAATAAATACCAATAAATAGACACATAATATAGAATATAAACATAATAGGTAGATTATGCTACTACAGGAAAATCCCCATGTATATAGTCTAGCTCAACCTGCTGATACAGACAGACTCTTTCCCATCAGAGTTTGTGTCTAAGACAGAAGTGGGTTAAGCTAATAGTGTGGTTTTGGGTATTTGGGCAGTGTTCCAAACACAATACTTTGTGCTTTGAAGTTTAGCAAAACCCAAGTGGAATGGGTGATACAAAATGTGGAATTTCTGCTCTAGTTAAAATAAGCAAGAGAATAAGGAAATTTTGGAAAGGCAGGATTTAAAATGATTTTTTTTTTCATAAAGGCAAAATATAAATTACAAGACTGAGTGTGACAAATAGGAAAAAAAAGCCAGGGAATGAAGTGAAATTAATGAAAAAAATTAAAATTGTTTAATTGATGTGATTCTAAGTTTGAGATAAAACTCAAACAATTGAATTCTGGGGGTGAGTGTTTAATTTGGATGAGTAATATGTAATAAGCTGGACAAAAAATGTTAAAACTGATTTTTAGAACTTTACTGGAATTTTGTTGAGGGATGTACAAGAAAATTTTCAAATAACCTGTTGTATGATGAAAAGAAGTGGAATATTCAAAGATAAAGTCAAGATTTAATGGGCAATAGTTGCAGTTGAACTTAAAAAATTCAAGGATCCTTTTCAACTTAAGACTGAATTTTTAGAAAGTATTGGTCACTTGCTTAACACTCAAATTAGTAAGAAGAATGCAATAAGTTTTTAGATTAATCTTGAGTGTAAGAATTTTAGATCAAATTGAGATGCTCGGGAGAGGAGGAATTTCAAATTTTTATTCAAAAAATAGACTTAATTTCAAAGCATGAAAGTTTACCAAGTATAAAACTTCAAGAGCCTAAAAGATTCCAGGAGAATTTCTCATCAATCAAAATTTCAATGGGTAACTACCCATTAACATCTGATACATGTTAATTAATTCTTATATTATTTAATTATCTTGTGAATGATCTTTAATACAACCAGTATATTCAATAATTAAATTAAGCATAAATATTTCTGAAAGGCTTAGCAATGCCACCAAATTGACAGAAAAAGTTGCCATTAGTGTTGGATTTGAGAGTTTTCTTGGCTCTATACTAGTTTCAATGATATTATTGAACTGACTTTTATCCCAGAAGCATCATATAATTCATTTCAAAATTTCTGCACCATTCAAATGGAAAATTATCAACCAAAAACATCTTGTTAGCCTACTAGATTCCAAGGGACTCACTCCTTCTAGCTACTAGAGGTGATAGAAAGTTTGGAGTAAAAATAGGATAAAATTCCAGGTATATGATTTGGCTAAAGGGGGTAACTTTATTTATATCTTTATAAAATAAATTTAATTGGGGGGGGGGGTTCCAAACCTTATTGGGGTTGTTGAGCCCTCCATAACACAGTTATATGTCTGTTAAGGAAAATACAGGAGCAATTGTGGTGCCTATGGGGTTTACAAGGATTCCTTTCAAGAAGGGTGTGTATAATTTCCTTGGGAAATGGGTTATGCAAAACCTACAAAAGGGGTATAAGTTAGTAGGATCACTTACTAGGTCTAGATCCGGAACTACTCTTGATGAATGGGCCAATATGCAAGGATTCAGGGTGCTGAAAGTTGGTACTGGGGCAGGTTGAATGGTTGGTTGTTGATTTTGGCCAAAAATTTGGGATTCTGGAGTTTTGGTCTATAATTTTATCATAAAGTGGTCCAGGATCACACATGTATTTCTTATAAGGGTTTAATGGCTTGAGGACAAAAATATCTGAAGAAATAATGAATATATGACTGGATGAATAATGTAGAAATGGCTGGGGGAAGGGCCCTTATTTATATTGTTTGGGTCCCCTCATGGTACAGTATTTTTACCAGCCAAAGGAGGGTGACCCAGGCTAGTTCTGAGGTCAAGGGACCATCAGTGTGTTTGTGTGGACCTGCTCTAGCCACTGAATTAGTATGGAAATCTCTATTTAATCATACTTGGGACTTGATACACCTTTCTGTGCCCTTAATGACCTCACTGTATTGACCAAAGAGGTAGTATTCAATTAATATTTTAAAATATAAGCCATGGCTTCCTGAAGTCAGGGGCTTGAAAACATGCTCTGAAGACCTTATTCTGAAGGATTATTTTGAGTCTGAGGCTCTTCTGTCCATATTGTTGTTTTTACAGTCACTCAATCAGGCAGTAAGCCCCTGTTTGTGACTAGTTATCTACGGTATTCTTTGTACAAGGTACAGAGGAGGTTTTATAGGTATCTTGTGTCTGGTGAGCCAGTTAGCATGAAGCTAGGCCTCTGTGTTTCATCAGTGTACACTCTAAGGGTGCTACTGTAACTATAATGTATACTTTTTGGGTTCTAAATCCTCTGTACAGGAACCTTTACAGGGGCCCTCACAACCTTTGGTATAGTTTCAAGAGGGGTGCAGGGCCCATTTTTCTGGATTTTCAGCTTGCTTAGCCTTTTTGATAATATTCCCCACCACATGGTGGCGCTATTTGGGACCCATGTGGTGTATGGGAGGTACCCCACAGCCCCATTTCCGTTTTGGGAGATGGCAGCGTCCCTAGAAACTGATGGGAAATGGCCCGGTTGGTTTCCAGGAGCCTGCGCAAGGTATTTGGTCAACTACTTGCAGGGCTGGTGACTGGAAGTGACCACTGCGTGCAATATTTGCAGTCTAGCAACTACCACAGGCTCATGAAAGGTGGTTGCTTGACTGCTCACAGAGCCGGCGCGTGCTGTAGCTTGATTGCATGGTTGCAAAGGGTCTGCGGCTGCACGCGGGGTTATGTAAAAAAATTTTTTTTGTCCATAACTCCTAAAATATATATAATTATGGGTTTCTGACCAAATTTTGGTCAGAAATCCATACCTGTGGATGTGATGGGTGGGGTATGCTAGTATGTAATGTTTTTACTTGAAGGAGCAGGAAATGGGGGGTTGCGCCAGTGGGTGACCCTACCTAAATTGGCGCCAGAAAACCATTTCTGCAATAATATTCCTCATTTTATTATTAATTAAGGTTTTATTTTCTATTTCTAGTTTTATTTTAATAATCATGTATTTTTTTATTTTACTTTTGTATTTTAATTATTCATGGCTTAGTCAGTTGGCTCTGAATAGTAGCCTGCTGACACATCTACAGAATTTGAGTTTGTTGATGAGATAAACATTATTAATGTTCATGTGATGATATTAAATTAAAATGAAAGGAAAAGAAAACAATAGAATAGAAATATTTTTTTTCAATTTTAAAGGATATAAAATGGGGAAATGTTAAATTTGGAAAAATGGGTTCCTCCGTGTGGTTTGCGGCCCATTTGAGTTGCAAACGGTCATTCACAACTCAGTTGGGTTGTGAATGGCAGTTTTCAGCCCAAATTGGGTGGCAAACTGGGCCACAAAACCCTTTTTGGGTTGCAAACAGCAAAAAAATAAAAATAATAATTTATTTGGGAATCAAATTTTTCATGCCCCCAAACCTGGAATTCACACGGTTTTGACTTTTCCACAACATCCCCCAATGTCCCCAATACACATGGTAAACCTGGAAAAAATACAGTTTTTGGGGGTTTTCAAAAAAAAACACCAGGGGATAGACAGACATCTGAAACCCCTGTAAAATATTTTTAACAATTTTTGTCCATTTTTAAGGCCTTCAAAATTGCCCTCCAAAAAAATGAAAAAAAAGTTTCACGTCTCCAATCTTTTCACATTTTTTTTCTCAATTATATTGGAAAATCTGAAGAGACAAAAATTTTTCAAATATGAAAGGCCCTTCAATTATAATTTTTCCAGAATTTAAGTACTTCATTTTCCCGCCAGATAATGGGATTTAAATAAAAAATAAGACATTATTTTCATTTTTTCCCCCTTATTTTTACATGGGATTTCACAAATTTTGGCATGCAGCCTTTTAGTTGGCATTGAAAAGGGCCCAGAAAATTATTTGGGGACTTTTTTTAGCTTATATTTTCCTTAAGAATTCATTATTGAAAAAAAAAAGTGGGTTTCTTTGCTTTAAATCAATTAGTCAATAATCAATTGAAAATAAAAGTATGAAAAATTGAGAAAAAAACCTAATTCAAGCAAGATCAATTTTTACTAATTTATTACAGTGTATCAAAGTTAAGCAAACGCGCCATTTTTTAATGGCGGGTTCCAACCCAAATATTCCATTTCAAACCCACTTATTCCAGATCAGATGTGTCAAAGTTAACATGAAATAACTTGTTTTTTTCAATTAAAGTATATAAAGGCCTTCAACAACTCAAACATGTGTCATTCCACATCATCAAACGTGGTTTCAACCTCCAACCTCATTGGAAAAAATTCTACCTCCAACCTCATGCAGAAATTTGATTGATCACTCTCATCACTTCATCAAGCTCATCTCTTCATTGCTATGATGATTGCTTCATCAATCTCATCCCCTCATCACTTCATAACTATCATCACTTTATTGCCTTCATCAAATCCGTCCTCTCACATTGCTTCATCACTTCATCCCACCTTTCATCACATCCTCACTCTCATTGCTCTATTGCTTCATCACTTCATTGCTTCATCACTTCATCCCCCTTACTCTTTTTAAATGTCCCCTCAGCAAAACTCCCCCCAAAAGTACACTCAACCAAAGCAAAAATCCCCCAGGAACTCAAATCCCAACAATCTCCCCCCATCAGCTTCCAAAAGCTCAAGTCAGCTCAAGAGAGCTGATCACATCATCCTTGTAAACTGGCTCAAAATTCAGTCCAACTACAATTCTTGCTTTGGATCCAAAAATGAAAAATGAGTTGGCTGACCTCCATCCTCTAAGGTTAATGTTTATCTCCTGATTGCCAATGAACTAAAGAATGAAATCAAAGGTAGGCTGGATTTTTCATCCAAACAGATGTGGGAGGAATTCAAGAAATATTGAGCCAAGTACAAAAAAGCCCACTCCATGTCAATCTCCACTGAATTTGGCATCACCAACTACAATAAAACCAAAGGAATCACCTTGGTTGTTGATAAGTTGGACTCCTTTTTTCCTTTTTATGTTCATATGGATGAAATCTTTGGAAAGAAGGCCAAAATCACCCCATTAGCTGCTTTTGACACCCAAAAATCTGAATCTGTTGAAGCTGAGGACTTAGCTGTGGATCCTCAGCCTAGAAATGATGATCCAGACAAAAAATGTGAGTGGCCCCAATCCAATGTGGAGGAGGATATTCTAAAAAAACCAGCTCCAATCATGTCTAAATCAGAATTGAAAAACCCTTCCTTGGACCCCTCACTTATTTCTTTTGATTGCTCTCTTCCTGGGGTGGAAGAAATTACCAACTTGGCCAACAAGGAGAAAGTTATTCCTGTATTGCCACTACCATCAACATCTGCTCAAGTAAGTAACCAAGTTCTTTTCTCTTCTTTCTGGTTAATCATGACTGATTCAGATTGTACAAAAAAAGCCTCATCCGTTCCTTATTGGCCAAAAAATCAAGCCAATGGGGCCTCCCACATCTCCTTCAAATGAGAGTGACAACATTCCCATAAAAACCTTCTCTTCCAAGGGAAAGCAAAAGGCCTCCAATTCCATCAACATCAACCCTAATAGCTGTCAAAAGCTGAGAAATACTTAAATTTTTCTGGCTTTGAGGATATAATGGAGAAGAAAGATTTGATTAAGTCCATTGATTGATTCTACTTGCTTTCAAAACCAAGCTCATTCCTATTCCCCTGAGAAAAACAGTGAAATCAAAAATTATATCTGAATAAATTCAATTTGAAAAGGAGAAGTGGGATTTTAAACTGGCTATGGATTCTCAAAATTGGAAAGATGAGAGTTTGGCTCATCAACACAAGTTGAATGCTGAGTTGCAAATCAAAAAGGCTGAGCTGCAGTTTCAAAAAGAGGAAAAGGAGAAAGATCAACAGGAAGATAAACTTAAAAAGGAGAGGGAAAGGCTAGCCACAGAAAAAAAAGGTAGGTTATTGGTGGCCATGGCATGTATTGGTAGCAGTAGAACTGTGGATAAAATGAAGGAAATTACTTAATTGCTTTGCTTGTAAATATATTTACTTTTATAAAAATTTCAAAAATCAAAAAAAAAATGTTTTTGATTGCAACAATGTTTGAGAGTATTTTTAACACCACAAATGAACAAATCTTTTTTATTTTTATTTTAATTTTTTTACTAAGGTATATTTTGACACTGGAAAGGAGAGGGAAAGGCTAGCCACAGAAAAAAAAGGTAGGTTATTGGTGGCCATGGCATGTATTGGTAGCAGTAAAACTGTGGATGAAATAAAGGAAATTACTTAATTGCTTGGCTTGTAAATATATTTACTTTTATAAAAATTTCAAAAATCAAAACAAAAAATTATTTTTGATTGCAACAATGTTTGAGAGTATTTCTAAAATCACCAATGAACAAATCCTTTTTATTTTTATTTATATTTTTTTCCTAAGGTATGTTTTGACACTGGCCAAGTCCTTGCTAGTGTTTTGAGTGGTTTTGTTAATTTGCATGGACATGGCCAACTCCATGGCAGGAAAAGTACAGTTCTTGGACTTACTTGCTGCCAAAAACATTTTTAAAACACCATTTTGGTTGGAACCACCAGTACAAAGGAATAGGAGGAGACATCACCTTTGTCAATATGGGGAGATTAGTAGAAGGAGTCTGAGGTGAAGGTAATGTGAGGGGAGAAGTCAAAAGGAGTGAGGCCAGATAAAAATTCCAATGAGGGGAATAAATGGATATTGTTGTCCATCATAGCTTCATGGTTGGAATCAAATGCAAGTTTTGCTAATTTTTCAAACATTTGGCCCAATATTTGAGAGACCTTTTCAGACCTAAGGTTCAAAAAATAATACTATTTAGGGGAGGATTTGACAGCTTCTTTCTTCAAATATTGTCCAAATAGTTCAGAAGGGTTCATTGATTTTTGCCATCCAATTTCCCACATTTTCCCACCCCAATTTCTTGAGGTACCCATGGTGTTGAATTTTTTTTTGATTGGTGAAGGAATTTTCTTACTGAGTTGATTTCCTTCTTCTCTTGCTCAGAGAGTTCATTCAAAGGGAAAAATTTGATGATTACAACCATAGCCTCATGATCTGATCAATCTTGAACATAAAAATTTTGAGATCTGAAGGAATGGAATGGTTTGATCTTCTGTTTTGCCTGTTCCAACTCTTCAGGGGAGGGATTTTGACTTTTCTTGACAATGGAAGGATACAGATTCAAGGTACATAGTTTGCATGAAGACCAAACAATTTTTTAATTAATTTTTTCCTCATTCACTTCAAATGCAATTTCAGAATCCTGCATTTGAGCACTCCTTCTTGGGCAAGCCCTTTTCTTCCCACTTCTCTGTATATTTTTGAAACTATCTCCTTCCATATTTTTCCCTCCCAAACATATACTTTGATTGGGGTGAGGATCAAGATGGAAATACATTAGTTGTCTAACATTTTGAGTTTTGTGGGAGAAGAATGGGCAGTCAAGAAATGGCGGTCAAAGGGGTGGGATTTCTGATTGCATTGCATGGAATCAAAAAAAAAAAAACACAAAAAAAAACATTCATTAGTCTTTTATAATCAACATAGATAATCAACAAACATAGAAAATAAAAAAACATTACTGGTGAAATTGCCTACAAAAAAAAAGGAGTCAGTCCCCTTGTTACTCATTTGATCAATCAATTGACCAATCAATTGGTCAGGAGGAGGAGCAGTTATCAATCAACTGATTGATAGCAAATTGATTAGTTTGTCAATGAAAAATCAATTGTTCAATTGGGATGGAGGCAGATGGAAAAGGAGGAGAAGGAGGAGGAAGGTGGCTTACCTAGAGTAGTGAGCAATGTGGCAGGGTGGGGGGGGGTCCTAAACATGAAAGAAAGAGACAATGAGCAAGAGATGAGGAGGAGGAAGAGGAGTTTTGGGGGGAGCTTACCAGGGGTTCTGACCAACAGAGGAGGGGGGGGTCCTAAAGTGATGGAATGAGTGGTGAGGTGAATGGTTGATGGTGAGGTGGATGGTTTATGGTGAGGTGGATGGCAAGGTGGATGGTTGATGGTGAGGTGGATGGTTGATGGTGAGGTGGATGGTGGATGGTGAGGTGGATGGTGGATGGTGGATGGTGAGGTGGATGGTGGATGGTGAGGTGGAGGTGGATGGTGAGGTGTAGGAAGGGTTGGACCGGTGGGAGTGGACCAGTGGTTTGGAAGTTTTGGTTCTGTTTTTTGTTCAATTTCAGCAAAAAAAAAAGGTCAGCCTAGGATTCTTGATTGAACAACCAAAACCAAAAAAATTTAGTGATGTGATATTTCACCTATTTAACAAACAAATGCTACTACTCAAAGTGAGCAGGTGTGAGGGGTAGAATCTGCTCTCTCATGGCAGAAGAAGAGGGACCAGATGAGGCAGGGTCTCTCATGGAAGAAGATGACGGACCAGATGAGACAGGGTCTCTCATGGCAGAACATGAGGGACCAGATCAGACAGGGATGAATTGAGGAGGATAAGGAATATTGTCTTCAAATATTTTTTCCCAATCCTCTTTGATGTTGGCAAGGAGGTTTTGAAGGATTAAACAAGTGATAATCCATTTGATGAGGATCTTCATGTCTTTAAAATTTTGAAGCTGGTTTTGGATTCCCATAAGCTGGTGCATCTTCCTTTCAGGATTCCTATGGCATGCTCAATTAAAAATTGGGATTGGGCAAGATGATAGTTGAAATCAGTTTTTGCTTGATCTTTGGATCAAGCATTGCGGTATGCTTGAACCACATATTTACTGCTAGCATAAGCTGAATTGGACAGAAGGTATTGATCTTGGTCAAAGTATTTCTCTGGTTGTTGGGCAATCAGCATCCAATTGAAAACATATGCATTGTGAAATGAACCTGGAAGGCCAGCATTGAGGGATAGGAACTTCTTTTTGTTATCAAAAACAAGTTTTGGTGCCACAGAGTATCTATACAAACAGATATAACATATTTGGTCAGTTTTTTATCAAAAGTTTTGGAAAAGAAGCTTGGGTTTTTGACTCAAGGGGATAGTGGTTCCATAAAAAAAACCAATGCAACCGGTAAAGCCTTCATTCTACATTACTTGAGATATATCCTTGTGTTCTTCTTTGGTTGTCCAACAAAGCACTGAGAAATGGACAGATAGGATAGAATTCATGACTCTTTTGGTATATAATTCAATGGATCCATAACTGACCAAGAATAGATTTTCTAATCAATGAATTTCTGCTCCATTTCCATTTGATCCCAATCTACAAAGAGCAATGGAAATTTGGATAGCTGGATTGCATTGAGTATTCCAAGAATTGTTCTGGAAGATGCAGTGGTCCTTAATCATCTCCTAATTTTCATGATTGAAGGAAATAAATTTTGGAACAGTTGCTGGAAGCTTAAGTCAGGGAGGAGATGAAGCTTTTGCCTTTCATACATAGGGTTGTGGAGAATGTGTCTTCTTGGAACCATTTATTGCTTTTCCAATAGAGAATTCAAAGCTAACCAAGTTGATTACAAATTGGAGTCTGAATCAGAGTCTGAATCAGACTCAAATAATAAAATAAATTCAGTCAGCTTTTTTGCGTTTTCAACTTGCTGCCAGAAATTTTTATTGGACATGTTGGGAAAGATGGTGATGTGATGTGGGGTGATGAGAGAGATTATGGGATGTGTGTGAAGTGATGGGGATATGAAGCAATGGAGATGAGATGCGTGTGATGTGATTGAGATGGGATTGGTATGGATTTGCTGAGGTGGAGGTGTGGATGGGTTTTTTGCATGAAATGGATGGTGGATGGACAATAATTGTGGGTTTGATGTTTGAAACCTGCCATTTTGAAATACACCAGTTAGGGGGTATTTTTATTTCAGAAAACTTCCATTTTTAATGGTGGGTTTCTAATGGCGGGTTTGCTAACTTTTATACACCCTATTATTTGTAATACAAGAAAATTAAATCTTGAAACCAAGTTTCAAGTTATTATGAATCAAATCTTCCCATTTTTGTGATTCCTTGCTAGCAAAAGCCTTCCAAAGGGATTCTAATTGGGGAGCTGGAAACAGTTCAGAATTATAGTGGAAAGAAAATATGTGCTGAAAATCTTACAAAATAATTAAACATATGGGAGATTTTTGAGAATTGGCAGTTGGAGGGTGATTGAGGGGATAATAATTTGATTGCATCAACTTAGATAAAAGTACCACTGGCCTTTTGTTGGTATCTGCAAGTAGGAAACCATGGAAAGGGAATTTCATCCAGTAACTTTGAGGGGCAGGTCCAGAAGTGTGGTTGCAATGTTTTCATGATTTTTCAAAATTTTCATCCCAGACTTGATCCATAAAGTTTTCATCCTTGAAGAGAGAGTTTGATTCCATTTCCTTGATCATTTACTGAAATATTGAACTCAAATCTTCAAATTTAGGTCCCAAATTAACTGCTACTGATCTAAAACCACAGTTCCCATCACCCATCACATCTTGAGAATTTAAAATTTGTGGTATGGCTGTCTTTGGGAAAATGAAATTTTTGTATGGATACTAAGGAAAAAAAGATGAGTATTATTTAAGATTAAATGAAAAAAAATTCATACCAACTATATCAATAGAAACCACTTCAAAATTATCAGAAGATGAAGAAGAGATTCAGGGGGGTTAATTTGGTTGGGGTGGAGTGTTGAATTGAATTGGTTGAGTTGTGTTGAGTAGTGATGTGTGATTGGTTGATTGGTGCTGAGTTTTGATGATTGGTGATGGTGCTGATGATTGGTGTGGTGTGGTGTGGATTCTGGATTTTGAAAGGTGATGTTGTGGTTGAGGAGAGGACTGGACCGCCCCAAAAGGTGAAGAGGAGGCAGGAAATAATTCAAAACCATATTTAATATCAGATTATTCATATAGAAGAGACCAAAAATGCGGACCTACCCCAAAAAGGGGTTTAAACATGGTATTTTGAGGTTAGACATTTGAGGGCTAAAACAAGATCCAAAAAACATGAAAAAAATATCTTTGTGTTTAATTTAAATTTTATTTTAAAACTGTAAACTCAGTTCGTACATAAAAAGAATCAAAATAGTATCAGAAATGGCTTCAAAATGCACCCCAAAACAGACACTTCCCATTATTGTTGAAGATGCATTGAGTATTCTTAGGTAAATAATTGATCCTAAAAATCCCTGAATAATTTTTTTGGCCCTTCTCAATTCCCACTAAAAGATTGCAAGCTCAAAATTTGTAAAATCCCATGGAAAAATCAGGGAAAAAACAATGAAAATAATGTCTTAAATGAAGTAATAAGATTCTGAAAAAACTATAATTGAATGGCATGGAATATTTGGAAACTTTTTGTCTCTTCAGATTTTCCAAAATAATCAAGAAAAAAAAATTTGAAAAGATTGGAGACATGAAGCTTTTTTCATTTTTTTTGAGGGCACTTTTGAAGGCCTTAAAAATGGTCAAAAATCATTAAAATTATTTTAAAGGGTTTTGAGATGCCTGTCTATCCCCTGCTATTTTTTTTTGATAACCCCCAAAAACCACATTTTTTCCAGGTTTAGTGCATGTATTGGGGATGTTGGGGGACGTTGTGGCAACATCAAAACCGCCTGAATTCCAGGTTTGGGTGCATGAAAAATTCAATTCCTCTAATTAATTAATTTATTTCTTTATCAGAATAAAAAAGAGAAATAATAGATAATAGATAAAAAAAGTAAATATATATATATATGACATAAAAAAAGGTTGCAAACATCCATTTGCGACTCAGATGGGTTGAAAATTTAACATTACCCTATGAAATGGATAAAGCTCTACCAACACATCCTGATGTTGGCTCCATAACAACTAAAAATTTGCAAAATTAATGAGGAAGAATTTCACAGAGAAAAAAGTGAAAACTTTGAGGATACAGAGACCAAGGCTGGAAACAAGAAAAGGAAACTGGAATTTTTGGTGGAAATAGACAAAATAGTTTTCATGGGAGATTTTGGAGAACAGGGAGCTCAGAATTCAAAGTTCAAAAATGCCTTCAAGGAAGGCTTGGTAAAGCAGCTGGAAAAATTTAATATTTTAAAGTTCCTGATTGATAGATAATTTATGGATTAATTTAAGTAGAAAATGTAAAAAATGGATCAAATTTAAAATATATTCAAATATGCTTGATTAAGAAAATTATACACATATCACAAGGGGAAAGATGTAGGCACATGCTAGCATGTGCTCCCCTTTAATGTTGATGTTACTGACAGGAATAACTCTGGTATAACTTGAGGTTAACCAAACCATATCTCCAACAAAAAAACATGTGACTCTTTCTCAAACAAAATCAAAATCTGTTCCAATTCAAATAAAATGCACATGCTTCTTTCACACAGAGAATTGAAACAGAGCCAGGCTGGCATTAACTAAAAGAAGAAGGAAGACTAGTACCAGGGGGGGGCATCCACAGTGGATTTAAATGAGAGGTTGAGGAGAGAGGATCAAGGACTCCAAGTTGGGTAATAAACCAAGGAAGACTCAAAATGGTTCTTGATGGTACTAGTAGGAGGAGAGATCTGGAAAGGAGTGGACACAAAGTCAGGGTTTGGAACAAGAAGAATTGATTTCATAAGTAAAGGAGGGCAAATATAATGAAAGTTAAGGTTTATATATTTCTAGATTCAAACTTTCATTCTGCTACTTGTAAAATATTTGTAATATATGAAAAGAAAGAAAAAGAAAATAATATTTATGTGAATAAGATCAACTGAATATGTCAAAAGTGTGACAGAATCTCCCAATGAAAAATAGGTGTACTCCTGAACAACTTTAAAAAATAAAGTAGGTTTATCAAAACATGCTAACTAAGAGATTTTAGTATGCTTATGTTGAGAGGTACTGCAGTCACACATGATAATAGATTCTGGGGGTGCAGATTGAGTTTTTTGGATGACTGGGAGCTTGCCATCAAATTTTTGTTTTGATTCTGAGTAGATTTAGTTTATTTGGAATTCATATTACTGTACTCCCACTACCACTTGCACTCCCACTTTTCAAGACAAGCATTTTTGGACACTCTAATGGGCTCTTGAGAGCATTTTCAAACAATAATTCCAGCCCTGTCTACCCTAATGATACAAAAATCAATTAAACATGCCTATGAAACATCTTCCAGCTCACAGTCCAGATACCAATTGGAGCACCAAATTATTCAAAATAGATTTTAAAGAGATTGTGGATCAATACTAGGGGGTCTATTAAAAGGATGAAGAGGATGGAAGAGCCAATGTAGAGGCTGAAAAAATGGAAGAACTAGAGGCCATTACACCTGAACCAATGGCACCAAGAGTGCCATTGCAAACACAACTGGATTGATATCCAACATCCAGGTTTGGATTGGTAAGATAACCACCAAAGGACCTGTTTCCAAGTGGGAGAAGAGAAGCACCATTAAAGGGACTCATTTTTCTAAGACTGATTACACTACAAGCGCTAGAGTGGCACCAACTGCCTTTACCACCTACGTGGATTCTTGAATGAATCAAGTGTCCCCCAGACCTTTTTCCAAAGGTCTGGGGGACATTTTTGTCTCAATTTTTAAAAATTGTGAGGAATCACTTCATGTCAGGAATCTTTTAAACACACAATTAAAACCCCAATCTTATATTTTCAACATGGATAACTCCATCAAAACTGGATTGTAATTATATTTTGAAGGGGCTGCAACTCAATTTCCACAATTTGTAATAACTTGAATCTATTTTCCCCCTTCTCCAAGAGCAACACTGCCATTTTTGTTTCTGAATTATATCTAATTTTAAAAATTTTAAGAGATATTTTGAGAAAGGTTATCTGTGCAGAATAAAACAACCAAATTTTACTCATAAAATCTTCTATACCATTCACTGGTTGGAAAGAAATTGAACAAGGTTTTTGGAAGGGTAGCAGCTGGGAATTTTGAATATTTGAATGTTGAAAAAAGTTTTTTTATAAATTTAGAAATGATGTATTATAAAAATACCCTTTTTGAGACATTTCAAAATTTATCCAGGTCAAAGAAGATGCTGTGGAGTCAATGAAAAAACCCAAAACCATATTTCACTCCATCATGAAAATATATCTAACCAAGAAATCTGCAGGTAAATTAGGAGGGTTGGTACATAATCATAGATCTAAAATTCTCTCAATTGATTTTTTTTCTATAATGGTACCACCAAAAAGGAATATCAGCAAGGGCAAAAAATTGGACAGACATTATAGATTGATTTTGTCTTACTGAATCACCAATTATTTCTATCCCATTCTGTTATGGGGTTTATGAAGCTAATGATTCAGCTCTGCATAATAAGTCAACAAGATTAAAAAATAACAAAAATATTTCTTTTAATTTGAAATTGGGGTGCTTTTTCAAATATTCCAGCTAAAATTATGATTTTATTGTGTTGTCAAGTCATGCCTTTCATGGATCAATTTTTCAGAAAGTAAATGTTGACTGTACTGACCATGATGGAAAATCAGAACCAAGACTGATGGTTCTATTCAATATCAACCACAAAAATGGGTAAAGAGCCCCTTAAAAATTGAAAAAGGTGATGAATATGCTTTTAGTATTAATAAAGTAGCTAATCAAACTCTGGATATCATTTTTGTTTCAAATAATAAGCTTATGAGAATATCTTTCAAATAAAAAATCCTCAATTAAATATTCCCTCAATACTGGTGTTTTAATAAAAGTTTCAATGAATATACAGGCCCATCCTGGTGAGTCTATAAGTTGAAAGAACCATTTTGAAAAAAGGATATTTTTTGTTTTAAAAAATAAATAAGGACCCAGCTGGGGTGGTTTTGTGTTCTAAATATCAAGGTCCAGATTTGTATCAGTCACATTATCCCAAGATTTCTTGATTTATCTAATTTTGAATTTTTTTGAAATATAATTGAAATTTTATAATGATTTTCCAAGAATGAAAAATTAATGATTTTCCAAGAATGAAAAAAAATTTTTAAAAAAAAGGTAAAATATCTATCAAACTGATTATTTGATCATAAATCACCAAAATATATTAGAAATTTTAAAGAAACCTTGATTTAAAATTGAAACTCTGTTCAAGCAATAATAATATTTGATTGCACATTGATTGTAGAGTCTTTCAACAGAAGTTTTGGTGTGGGTATTTGGGAGTTATTTGAATAGATTGCCTGAATTAGGACAGAGTTACAACCAAGTTGAAACCAAGTTGAAACATTTTTAAAGGGTGGCACATGCTATCATGTGCCTCCATTTTTTTTCTGGTGTATATAATTTTTTTTTTAAATCATTGAATTTTAATTTTTTTGAATAAGAGCATTGAAGAAATATATATATATGGATATATAATTGAAAAGGTATGTAAGATTTATAATGTTTCAGAGGTTAGTTTGAATGAAAATTTTAAACTGATTCAGGGGAGTTTTGAAGATGGTGAGCTGGTTGCTGACAGGTGCAATACTGATGATACTAGTACTCAGTTAAATTTTAAAAAGTGAAGTAAATTTTCTTTTTGTAACCTTGAATCAAGGACAAAAATTACTTCCCACTCAAGGTGATTTTTAATACTATCAAGTTCCAAAGGGGGATGGTTTTTTCCCATTTATATACTCCAAGAATTCTCCACCACAGAAACATGAAAGAACAGGTGGACAGTTTCCATTTCAAGGGGACTGAAAATTCATAAGAATTTGGTGAAAAAACCAGTTTTATTTTGCATTGACCAAGTTTATTTTTGGAGAAATTTCTGGTAGTTTGAGTGGTAATTTTTCAATCTTTGAGAAACACCCTTTTTTTGGAAAACAATTTTTCTGATTTGAGCTTGGTTCAAATTTTCTTTTAAAGGGATTGAATAAGAGAAATATAGTTTTTAGCTGTTTGGAAAGGTTCTATGTGAAAGAAAGTGAAATTTAGTTTATTCTGTAAAGATTTTGGGAGGGAAAATTTTTGTTTCAGGAATGATTGGAATTATTGTATGCAAAATTTGCTTGTGGAAGCCACTTTAGCCAATTTCATTCAGTATTTGATTGCAATTAAAATTGATTTTGTAAGAATTTGATGAAATTTGTGGGTTTTAGATCAATTTCTAGACTATAATGATAAAATATTTGGATCCTGATCCTCAATTTTGGTTTTGATTAATATTTCTAAAACCAGAAATTCTAGGTTTGGATTGGTCTAAGTACACATGAGGAAAAAAATGGGAACATAAGAACAATTTTTCAATTCTGGAGTTAGTATGAGGAACAGGGCTTCACATCAAGGCAGATATGATTATCCAAGGAAATCTGACAAAAAGGTCTGGAAGAATTTTCTTTTATTTCTGGTCTGTCTTGGTCTTTTCTTGGGTCTTTCTGTCTACCTGACTGTTTGTCTGTGTCTTTCTCTCAGTCCTTCTATCCACCAGTGTTCTGTTCTGGTAGGGGTCCTGAGGTTTGTCTTTTTCTGGCTTGATCTGGTTGGAAGATCTGGAGGAGGTTCTTTGTCTTCTCCTTCTGTTTCTTGATCTTGTTGTTCTGGAATTGTCTTCCCATTGAGCTTGCTTGGTGGCCTTGGTCTTTCTAGCTGGTACTAGTGTCTGATTTGGTCTTTCTCCAGTGTTTATGTCCACCTCAATTTGGTCTGGTGGGGTTCTGAGCTTAACTAGCTGGCTGGAAGTATGATGTTCTGGCTGTAAGACTGATGGCCTGGCTGGCTGGCTGGCTGGCTTGCTTTCTAAGTGACTGGCTGGCTGTTTGGCTGGAAGACTGGCTAGTTTTCTGGCTGGCTGGCTGGCAGTCTGGCAGGCTAGTTGATGGGCTGACTTCTGGCTAGTTGGCTGGATGGCTGGATTTACTGGCTGACAGACTGTGCTGGTTGACTGGCTTGCCATCTGGAAACCTCACTGGTTGACTGGCAAACTGGCTGGCCTGGGCTAATTGACTTTCTGGCTGTCTTAATTGAACTTTCTTGCTGGTCTGGTCTGAGCTGGCTGGTCTAAGCTTGCTGGCTTGGCTGGTGGCTTGGTTGGGGCTGGCTGGCCGGCTGGCTTGGTCATTGATGGCTGGCTTGGTCTGGGCAGTCAGAGTCAGTCTGGGCTTTTTGGCTTGCTTGGGCTGTCTGGCTAATCTGGGCTTGCTGGCTGGGTCTGGCTTGCTGGCTTGGTTTGTATTGATTTGAAATGTAGTTGTGCAGGTGACTGCCCTGTGCAACTACTTTTAGTTATCCCAATTGAGATAAATTTGTGGGGTTCTGCTGGCTAGGGGTGGTCTTGGCCTGGCTGGTTAGTTGGCCTCCAGTCTTGCTTGTGGATCTTTGTCAATTGGCTGGGGTTGATGTGTTGGTTGGAAAAGTTCTTCTGGTTTCTTCTTGTTAGAAGCCAGAATTTTGCTTTTTCTGAGGGTTGATGTGGTTGGATCAATGAGTTTGAGTGGTTCAAGCTGCACTGAGCTGGAGGTGGGCTGGCTAAGAGTGTGGTTGCGCAACTACTCAGAGTTATCCAAATTGGGATAACTACAAGCTGTAGCGGTTGCAGGAGGCAACTACACACGACTGCATTGATTTATCCCAATTTGGATAAATCCTAGGTGGCTGTGATGTAGTTGTTCAAGGCTACTACCAATAAATCAACTACATTTTAAATATTTTGTTTTAATTTAATTTAATTTTTTTTTGGTGAGATTTCAACAGATGAGCCATCAATAACTTTTGATTAGTCCTCAAATTATGGAATATAAAATTCCCAAAGCTTGGTAAAAACAGGTTTCCAAAATTTCTGAAAATACAATTGGTCAGTCCATTCTTGGAAAAGACATTTTATACCACTAAATTAGCAAAATCTTCAAAAGTTGCAGTGGCTTTTCTTTGAAGAAAAACAACATAAACTTACCTTAAGAATATAATATAAATATTACAGAATTATCTAAATCAGAAAAATGTAATTCAGTAAGCACATCCATTTAAACTGAATTTCAAGGGATAGTTAGGATTGGAAGCAGCTGAAAAATTCTATACTTTGGTTATTTGGAAAATTTTTATGGTTTTGATAATAGCAAGGCTTCAAATATTTAGTTATTCATTTTTTAATACAAGTCAAAAAGAAGTATTTTTTAATAAACTGGTGAGTTTAATCCTGCAAATGATAACCAGAAAGTGGAGATTTTTGCTTGAATTTGAAGATATCTAAATTAATTCAAGTGTAATTGGGAACTAATATTCTATTCATTTATAAAAATTTATAAAACTTTTTGATTGATTAATCATTTGAATCATATTTAAGATGATTTTGTATTTCAGAGAAATGCAAGTCTTTCAATCAAGCTCCTCAAATTTCAGAGGAATTTAATAATATTGCCTAAAAGGAAATTATTATTAAATTCCTCTGAAATTTGAGGAGATTGATTGAAAGGGAACTAATATTCTATTCATTTATAAAAAGTTATAAAAATTTTTGATTTATTAATCATTTGAATCATATTTTAGATGATTTTGGATTTCAGAGAAATGCAAGTCTTTCAATCAAGCTCCTCAAATTTCAGAGGAATTTAATAATATTGCCTAAAAGGAAATTGAAATGGGAAGAATGAATGGGTAAAATTGTTCAAAAAATTTCAGGGTTGTTTTCAACAAAGGTGTTCATCCCCTTGGGATAGATTTCATCCCAAAATTTCAAATCACAAGAAACTACTGATAGCTTTCCAGGGAAATAATCATGTTGAAATTTAACTTTGAGAGGTATTTGGGCCAATTTTTCTGTTGAAACATAAGAAATTTTGTGCTCATGAAATAGCCAATAGAATTATGATCAGCTGAAAAAATTTAGAGGTTCAAAAAGAATCCAAATTTATCAACACATTTTATTAAAGATATAAGAAATTTCAACATTTAAGCTTGTTAATTATACAGAGAAACCTGTCAAAGTAGAAAAGAAAAACAAAAATAAATTCTAAATCACAGAAGGAGTGAGAAATATTAAAATATTATTACAGATTTGGATTTCTCACCCAAAATTAGGTAGGGTCCCTCACTGAACCCACCCTTGAATTCCAACTCCTTATATTTTTAAACAAATTTACAAGAAAATGGCCCAAAAGCCATGGCAATATTACAACTGATTTTCCGGCCATTTTAATATTTCACCTGTATTTTTATGTATAGGTTTCACACCTAAGATTCAATAAGAATTGGAGTGTTTTTCATATTTCAGGAGTTACACCTGGTTTTGTGTTCTGTCACAATTCCTGTGCGCAGCCCCGCATCCATATGACAACAGTTGCACAAGCCTGACACTCAAAAATCAGGCAACTGTCAGGAAACCCGCATGCAATATGCTTCTGGCCATGGATTCCTGATTCCTGCCCGCAGCTTTCAAGCATGTGCGCGTCTAAACTTCCTACACAACATCTGACAACTAGGTACTGCAGGAACATGCTACAGCCTCTATGCATGCATCATGCATATGTAATAATGGGACTGGGGGATAGAGGACATTTGAAACCTCCAAAAATTAAATTAAAAATGTTAAAATCAAATTACAAAATAGAAAAATTAAGGAAAACAATAATAAAAGTTTTCACAAAAACAACACTATCAAATCTTTATGAACCACAAAAATATCAAAGAGTTCCCTTAAAAATTATTAAAAATTAAAAAATTTATCCCAAGATGACAGAGAATCTACAAATACCCACCTCTGACAACTTTACTAAAAATAATCTAGTATAAAATTAGGAAATATGTTTGAACTACACAAATAAAAAAATTAATATTTAAACAAGTTCTGAAAATTATTTCACACATAAATATGACACAGAAAGGTAAAGCTGAGTGAAAGAACTAAGGATGCGTGCCAAACTAGTCCTGACCAGCTTTCTAGCCTTAGCCCCCAAGCACAACCTTCTCTACATGACCTGAGAAGGCCCCTTCACTCCAAAAAGGTATATATACAGTACCTTTTGGTTACTTTAAACCACAGTAAGTTTTAGTATCAATCCACATCTCATTTCTGTCCATGATAAAGTGTTCATAGAAGATAAAAAAGTGATATATTGCCGCAGTATGACAGTAAAATTATTAATTCTAACCCCATTATCAATTCCATTGAAGAAAATCAGCAAAAACCCCAACTATTGATTTGAGACCCTTTCAACTGTGAATTTCTGCAGTATCCTTGTGAGCCAACTACTTCAAAGTAAGTCTGTTTATCCCTGCTTAGTTCTGCATGCTTATAAGCCCAGAAACACTGTCATTCCCTTGAAAGTTACCCCTTTGAAGTACTTCTTAAGGATCCCATTGCACATGGTTTTATACTGCTCAAAGTAGCCCCCTGAAGAGAGGTTGTTATACTGTAAAGATCTCCAGTAATTCATAATCTGTGGCCCCTATTAAAATTTTATTTAAAATATTTTTAACCAAAAAACCACAAAACTTGCACTTGCTCTCACCATATCTTTACTAATTGAGCATTTTACATGATTTCTTGGAATTATTATTCCAACACCAATATAACTTTCTCTAGCTAAAGGATGGCAAGGTTCATGGAATCAGCAAGCTGACACCAGAATTCCCTTGTAATGAATTTTTAACTTTAACTTAGAAAATTTTATATAACTTGATTCAAAAGCCACAGGGTGAAAAAACTTGAAGAAGAATAAAATTGGGAAATGCAACCTGCAATGTAATATTAACTTGCATCTGTTTCAAAACCAATGATTTTTGGTTTTTCCAATTGAGCAAGAATCTGTGCCAAAGTCAAAAATTTCTTCAGAGCTTTGAACTCCCAAGCATTTTTTGGTGAGAAAAAATTGAATATCCTTTCAAAGATGTTTAGCAAGATTAATTTTTTTTTGGAATAGTAACAGATGAGTCTTTGATAAAAATTACCAAATACCTAGAAAGTATGAATGGTGTGGACTGAATTTAGTGCTGGGTATTCAAAGATTTTCTGGAATTTAGCTGGGTGCATATAAATAACTTATTTCAAAATAAAAACACTGAGGCAATGAAGTGTGCTTGCATGAAAATTTCACTTGGAAATTTTAGCCAAAGATTTCTGTTAAAATTTTTTTCCAGAACTTCTCAAACATAAAGATTCCAATCAGGTTTCCTTGAGTGGAATAATATAAAATCAAGATTCACCACAAGGAATATTTCTATGAAGTGTTGGAAATTCAATTGAGAATTTCAGAGGCCCAAAAGCATGAAATTATAATAATAGCTTCAAAATAACTTTCTCATGGAAGTCAAATGTTAATGGAATTTGGATTCTTTAATCAGATTATGGGCCCCTTAAGGTTCTAAATTTGAGAAAGAAGTACACCCATGGAAAAGAGTTAGGAGATGTAAAGTAGGCTTTAATTGATAGGAATTTTCCAGGTTACCTGCTTTAAGTTCCTATATTAAACAAAGAAAAAGGCTTCCATCTTTATTTGGAATAGATGATACAGGAGAGCCTGTGTTTGAATTTCTTGTTTAATCAATCCTTATGATACATTCTCCACTATTTAGCCTTGAATTTTGGAAACTTTTTGCTTTGAGATAAATTGAACCAGACCAAGAAGAGTAGCTGGGAATTCAATTTTAATATTATGATCTTAGGGAGGTTTCAGAGGAATTTGATTGATTTTGAAGGCTGAATATAAATCAGCATATTCATTATAAATGGAATAAAAAACTCCCCAATAATTTATAAATCTTCCATTTTGACATCTTTTTTGAGGATTTAATTCAAAGTATTGGACTCATGAGAGAAGATTTCAGAGCTCAAAATAAATGGTTTATTAGTTAAATTTTTCTCTTGTGATAAAATGGAAAGAGTCCATTTTAAAAAAAAATCAATAAATAAAAAATCATTCAAAGATTAATTGGGCAGAAATCTCAGGATTATGAAAATTTCCTGGCCAAAAATTGTCATAAAACTCAATAAAAGTTTTAGTTAGGATTTGTAATTGTTATTTGATGGAAGAAATAGAATTTTTGGGATGCAAGTTTCAAATTTTAATTACTCCTTCTTTCTAATTCACATCAGTATTCCAGTTCACTAAAAAGTCATGGCGTAGGAGAGTTTTTTCCATTCCAGGTATACTCAAGCAAGATAAATCACATTAAAATCTGGAAAGAGATGAAAAACCAAAATTTCATTCTTATGGGTAAAAAAATGAGATGGCTCAGATTCACCACTTAATAATTACATGGGAAAATTTTCTATTACAAAACATGTAAGATTTTTGGAAATTCCAAATGCTAATCTTATGAAATAGAAATTAGAACCCAAATCTAGGAGTACAATTTAACTTTTATTTTTTTAATTCAATAGGAAAAATATAAAAATTGGATAGTTACTTGTCTCACATTTTCAAAGAATTAATCAACAAAATTTGGATAATTTCTGGTCTTCTTTGTAAGTTTCAAGAAAAATAAAAGTTATTTTTTTGACCTGGCTGCTTCTCAATCCAGTTGCTTAGCCAAAATATGAAGATCATGATTCCCTATTCAGTGGATATAAAACCCTAAATTCTCTTCCCTGAAAGTATTTTCATTCTCAAGTAACACAATATATCCCTCCACAAAACTTGGAAGTTTGTTTGGAGCTTTTCCATTCTGGTTTGAGCTGGAGTTCAAAGTCAATGTTGATTTTTACTTCTTTGAGGGTTGCTTCAAAAAAACAATGGTCTTTGATTTTGATGTTTTGTTCTCTTTTTTTTTCAAAAAATTATTTTTAATTACTCATTATCAATTTCAATTACTTGTTGAATTGGCTTCTTTGAAATATTTAGTTGATAAAATGAAAAACCATTTTTTTAAGAAAAATAAAGCCAGTAAACCTTTAAAAAATTAAATATTCAATTTGAATTGTTTTACTGTATAGAATTCTGGAAAGAATGGAAATGAAAAATATGATTTGAGGCAAATCAAATATCCTTCATGAAAAGGTTGCTGAGTTTGTGTCTGTAATTTTGTTGTTATGGGATTTGAAAAAAAGGGTAAACATCTGTTGCTCAAACCTGTGCCAATTCTTGAAAATTCAAGAGCCATTTTTGTCTAATTGTTTGAGTTATGGCTGGATCCACTGCACAGAACAAACTATTAAAGAGGAATAAAAATCAATACAAACTTTCAGGTTTGATCTGAAGATATTGGGGTTGTTTGAAAATAACATTTTACAGGATTGAGATTAAGATCAAATTTTGTCAGGGTTGTCCCCTGAGAAGTTATTTGGATTTTTCATGCTGGGATTTTTTAAACCACCATGAACTGAACCAAAAGAACTTTTTTTGAGAGATTTGACCAGAGTTTATACAATATTTGATTATTTGATAGGTTTGTCCTGCATAATTGTAAAAGACTGTGGTTGAGCTCAGGTTGAGGAACTAGAATCTGGATAAATATAAAGTTTTTTGAGAGGATCCAGAGAGGATTTCAAGGATTAAATACTGTGAGATAGGGGATTGTTTAGAGGTCCTCCTGCGGGTAAATTTGAGGAAATAATTTAATCTTAGGTTTGCCTTGCCCAGGGGTCTCCTAACCTACCTACTCAATGTATATTTTAATTTTCAGGAAGGGGAGCTTTCCTGGTCATGAAATTATGTGAAATAGATAATGAATAAATATCTTGGAGTAATGAAATTTCTTAATATTCATTATTTTGTGTTGGTTAATTTAATTTCACATTTCAAATCCATTTAATTTAGAGGGGGAAAGGAATTCAGTGGATGTTGCACAAATTGGAGATACAAATGCAACAATGAATCTGAAAATTAGAAATATATTTCTGAATTTAGAAGCTTATTCTTTGAATAAAAGTGAAATTTTGAGGGGAAATGTTTTGAAAAAAGAAACTGAGGCAGGCTTGATTTAACAGTTTTTCCTAATAAAAATGCAATCAAATACCAAATTAAAAAACTGAGGAATCAATCAAAAGGCAAAAGTTTTTTATAAGGTAATTAAAGAAAAAAAAAGAAAAATTCAATTAAAATATAGAAACTGAGGACTTTCTGATCTATTTAAAAATCAAGAAAAGGAATGAGGAAATCATTCAAATCCAGGATTTAGATGAAATGATTTAATTAAGTTTAAATACAAAATTTAATACTGAGTTTGATGGCTAGAACAAAACTAAAAGTGAATTGAATGCAATGTATGAAAATAATGCAGATTATTTAATTAATGCCAGTCTAATTTTGATACAAAAGGTAAAGGATTGAATCCTGTGTATGAGAACCAAATTAAGATGAGTAATATTCAATTCATGGGAAAAATCAAGGTAAAAAATGATTTTTCAAAGCTGACCTCAATAAAATTAATTAATGGATGATACCAGATCAAAGTGTGCAGTTGATGATGAAGGAAATTGCAATATATAAAGATAAAGTGCATATTTAATTGGAAATAGCTTTATTTTAACCACAATATTGAAGGTTCCTTTGTAATTTATGACTGATTTATAGTAAATGGTTGGCCCCTTCATGAAAACCAAAATTAGTAAGTTGAATGCACTAAGTTTTTAAAGCACTTTTGAGTCTAATTATTTATTTTTGAAGTAAAATAATGAGGAGAGGAGAAATTCCAAGGTTGTATTTAAAAAATGGCCTTGATATCAAAGCATAAAATACCAGGAAGAAATTCATGGCAATTGGCTTCAGGTTAAACAATTTTTACTCTGGTGATATGTCTACATGAAACCCATTCAATAAAAAACAAATTAGGAACATTCAGAATTCATAATAGAAAGTAACTGTGCTCCAGAGTAACAAAATAGTCCCACTGAAGTACCAATGGATTAGCACTAAATTATTCAATTTTTTACTTGATGTAACCTGTCCTGTCACCAGGAAAAGTTTGATTGCACTTGGTGTCATCAAAGTTTTCCTGGTGACAGAACCATTCCATATTTCTTGATATATTTGAAGTAAAGATTTTTGCTTTCAATCAGATACTTGATGAAATTTTAGTGCATTTCAAGATTTTTGTTGAGAATATCATTGAAAAATCACTGATCCTCTCCTTCAGTGCTTCAGCTGCTCTCATGCCAGACTTAAGCTCACAACTCATGCAATTTGGACCCTCCTAATGTGGTTCTCAGATGGGTTTTCTGCTTGCAGGGAAACTTGCATCTCATCTGGCTACTTAATCTGCTGGATCTTCTGTTCTTACCCATCTCACTATCATCATTTGGCATTTTCATCTCTCTATCCTTCTCATTGCACTCCCAGTTGGAATTTTCTTCTAACAAAGTCAGTCACCCACCTGGAAGAACCCAAAGCTAGTAAAGGATGAATCAATGTGCTCAACAATGTACTGACATACTCAATCAACAGCTCATCTAATCAACAATTGATACACAGTAGGTCTCAAGGTGTCTTCCACCGCCTAGAAGACAAATGCTTCAATTTGAAAATGATCTCTCAAGCTCACATCTGATGACTGACCTGTGTTTCAAATTCATTTCATTCAGTTTCATCTCATTATGTCTAATTGTTCAATGTGCTGAATATACACAATTGATTAAGATTTTCTCTTTTGGTCTTTGTTTCAATATTTTTTGTTTCTTCATTTAACTCTGTGTTAGTCAAACTGATCCAATGTTGGAATGAAATATCAGTGGTCCTGGCTTCTAACCATCTCATTTATCAATTTTCAGACAGGAATGGTAGACCAGGTTATTTTATTTTTTTCTATCCCCTCCATCAATATTTGTATAAAAAAGATTTTTGGAGGAATTCTTGGTTTATTTCTGAAAAAAAAAGTTTAAACCATTTTAATCCCTGAAAGAATTAAATAAATGCTTGGAATTTCTCTTCTGTTGAGGATACACCAAAGGCCACAAGTTTTTTATTTGAAAAATTATTTCTGCTTTCCCTGATATGACACTGTATCCTGAGAAATGTTTTGAATGATTTATTCTGACCAACTGGAGTTTGAGTAGAAAATTTAAATGTAATATTCAATTTTTTCATATGTAATACAAAATTTCTTGGTCAATTGTAGGTATCATAGGACATATTTGAATTATCCCCAGTGGGACATGCTGAGTCTCTCAAGAAAATGGTAATATTTTAAAACTATGTAAGCCAATTAAGGTTGGGTAAACTGGGATGGGTAGTTAATTTATGAATGTTCTGAATTTTAATAAAATCCAGTAGTTTTGAAGATTTCATATTCATCTTCTTTTGCTGTTTTGAGTTTGAGGCTACTTTGAGTTTGAGTCTATGAAGCTTAAAAATATTTCATTATGTATCCTTCCAAAGATTTTTCAATTTAGTATTCTTGGAAAGGGGTTGTTGATTTAGAATTCTGCATAATATCTATTTCAAAAGCACAGATTGCTAGTCCTAATTACTTAATTATGAATTTATAATTAATTCATTAAAGTTTTCTTCCCACTCCTTATCATATCAGCACAACGCTTTCTACCAAGGGTAAAGGTACTACATCCAAATCTGATGAAATTCAGGAATTAAGTTAAAGGATTCATTTCATTAGCTGCCAGTTGAGTTCAGGAAGAGAGACTAGTTTAATCATAACTAAAGGAAATCAGGAGAAAAGTAGACTTCAGAGATAAAACTGTGGTTTATGGAAAACATTAGTAAAAAATAAAAAAACAAAAACAAAAAAGAATAGTATGAGTGGTGATTAAGCTGAGGTAAGCAAAAAATTCTGATTTGAGTCAAGTTTTTATGAGACACCAGATTTCTTTTATTGGTTTATTCAATGGGAGGTAGCCTTGAGAAGGACAGGTTGGTAAAAAATTTGAGTTTCAGAGTATTAATAAGTTTTCCAGCATTTGGGATCGACCAGCCAAGTGAAGGGGGTGAATTGATGAAAGCTGGAAATCTTAGTGAAATTTTTTTGAAAGGTATTGAGAGACTGATTGATGTAAAAATTCAATTGGAAAAGGCAGTGAGATAAACTGTGAGACACACAGAAAAATAGAGTAAAGAAAAAAGATGTTTAGAAGAAACAAAAAAGAAACGGATATAGAACATTTAAAAAGAAATGAAACAGAAATAATTGAAAAGAAAATTATAATTAATAGCACATAATCTGAGGTAAATTTTAAAAAAATAATTAAAGGGAATTTACCAGAATTTTTAAAATTGAATAAAAAAACATTCATCAGCCAATTTTCTAGACTATTATAAAAGCTTCAGGCAGAATTTTTGAGTCCATATTCTGAAAAATTAAGGATACTGAGAAGAGATATGGGGAAATTCAGATTTAATCTCTTGCCTTATTATTGTCTCTAGAGAAGATTAATTATTAACTGGAAGAAAAAACTTTTAATTAATCACAAAAAATAATGCTTTAAGGAATATTAAAAACAAGAAATCCCTTGTAAGGCATACACTCAGGAATAAAATAGGCATCAAGAATTACAGAAGAAAAACAACCATAATATGAATAGTTGTACCCAAAAATCAGAAAGATGATATTCTGAGTAGGATTAATCTTCTAAATTATACTAGAAACCCTGCTCATAATCCAGGGGATCACAATATATTTCCAATTATGGAAACAAAAATGTGCAGAATAGTAGCTCCTGTCATGTATATCTACATCCCTGGATTGATCACATCCCTATTCAAATATTTGAAAGTTAGCTATGATCCTCAACTAAAAAAAATTTATAAAAATCATTCAGTTTAAATCTCCTTCAGCAGAAATGCTCAAGATTGCTCTTCCTGATATTCTGAGAAACTTAAAAATAAAGATTTTTCACAATATGTTGTTTTATTTTGTATTATATAAATACAATTCCAGTATTGTAGTACTCATCCAAGGAAACCACATTCGGAATTCATCAGCAGTATTAAAAAAAATCTCCTCATGAGAAACATCTTCAGATAGAAAATTTTAAAAAGTGAATTATACCACTTGATGGATATACTGGAGATAAAAAACCATTCAAAATATCTCCAGCCATGAAAAAATCCAAATATCTAAGCATAAACCTTGAAAGAGTTTTGAGATCCTGCATAAAATAAATCAAACAAAGGTCATATGGGATATAATAAACATCAAGTTTATCACTGGATTACCCCCTGGAGGTTTCTTCTCTTATAAGTATGTCTTATTCATATTCAATACATTCTCAAAGAGAGAAAAATCACTACCAAAATACAATTAACACATTGCTATGAATGTAGCACTTGCCTCAAAAAATATAATGGAAACTTCTAGAAAGTGCCATCAACAATCTCAGGACAAAAATCAGGTCAAGCTTTAACCAAGATCAACTGTACATTCACTGTGCATTGTGTACAGTGAATATGCACCAAAAAATTGGTTTAAGAATGGATATAGCTTCATCTATATATTGGAGATAGCTTCAACTAGAGATGCCTTGATGGCACTTGCTAGCAAGTGACATCAAATTTTTCATGGTGCCTACTGTTTTTGGATGAAATAATGGCTGATTTTGGAATAAATAAAATAAAAATCAGTCACAGGAACCCAGAATTCAAATTTTAGTGCTGGATAAATCCCCATGAAATGGCAGGCAATAAACTAGACTTTTTCACTGATTACCACCATCAGAATGGTGGATTAGAAGAAATAATGATACAATCCTAAGAGGATATTCTAAGGAGATTCTGTTCCTTTGGTATGGAAAATAAGAATTCTGGTTGATATTTTCATGAATGGGTCAGCCTTTTACCATACTTTAAAATGACTGATAAGGAGAACAAATATTTTTCAAAAGAAGAATTTCCATACATACTAAAGAGGGGATTGATACCAGAATTACCCAGCAATAGCCTCAAAATAAACTTAGCTACTATCAATCCAAATTCTATAGACTTGAAGAAGGTTATAGATGTGGCTAACCAACATGATTCTAAATTTTTCCAAGAAGATTTTCAATATAACCAGAAAGGTTGGGATAAAAAACAAGAAGAAATTTATGCAGAGATAGGATAAAAATTTATTATTTCCAATTCCAACTCTAAAAAACTTGCAGGAAACAGTAAACTAAGACCTGAATTTTTAGGATATTTAAAAATCAGAAAATTCTATGGAAATAATTATGTGGAAGTAATTCCAAGTAAATAAATAGCCATAAAAAACCCTGTATTTCCAGCCAGCCTAATGAAAAATTGAACCTTGACAGAAAGGGATAGAAACCCTTCCTTACAAATACCAGTAGAAAATGATCCATGAGAAGAGCAAGGAAAACTCAGTAAAATAATGATAGATAAGAAAGAAAGAATAAAATGAAAGTATTTCAGAATTCAAATTTTCAGATAAAAAGCTTATATTTGGAAAAATATGAGTGGTTACAAGAAAAAAAAAACCTGATTTCCCATAAGCCTAAGTAGCTACAGATCTAGCAAAAGGAACTGAATTTCTTTTAGAGATATATACATGCCTTGAAAAGAGGAGATTTTATCTAGCTACTATTGCAGATCCAGTGGACAATATTAGTACACAAGACCAAAAATAAAGGATTTATCCCACAAGGAGTCAACTTTCCCAAAATATTACTGCATATTTTGACTTTAAAGAAAATTATAGATAGGTTTTCTCACTGAAAATACCCCTGATTCCTAATCCTTATCTGAATTCCCTGTTAAAATAGGTAGTGAAAATTAAAATTTCCAAATTTGAATTTCACATATATATACCCCATATATGCAAAATTGGAGAAATCAAGTCAAATTTTCTTTATCTTCTAAATTTGAAAATTAAGCTGAATTAAACTAATCCAGCTAACTGTGGAAGTCTAAAATTCCTTCATGCAGAAAAACTAGAAATTTCATGATCTTTCTGCATCCCCCATGCATCCAGAAAGCTCCTTACAGGCCTTAAAACATGAGTAGAGGATTGCACCCCCCCCCCCTCAAAAAAAAAAAAAAAAAAAACATGAGAAAGGTACAGCAGAAACATGATAAATCTGAAATTTGAGAAACATGCAAATTTAATATTCA
The DNA here is from genome assembly GCA_025617555.3 of Puccinia polysora. Taxonomy (NCBI): domain Eukaryota; kingdom Fungi; phylum Basidiomycota; class Pucciniomycetes; order Pucciniales; family Pucciniaceae; genus Puccinia; species Puccinia polysora. The sequence goes on along the minus strand of CM062632.1, from coordinate 25,166,695 downwards.
TGCCAGTATACCAGAAGTTTCAAAAAAAAAAATAAGATAACTTAAAAGAACTGAAAAGAATAGTGAAACCCTGTCAAAACTCAAGTTGACATAATTTGAAAAAAAATAAAAAATAAAAAAAATAAATTAAACCTTTTCAGAACCGCTTTTGTGCAGGTATATTTTACTCCTGAAACCAAAAAGTAAGAAAAAAACTGAGAAATTGTAATAAATCTGAAAAATCCAGGTAATAAATAAAAAATGCACAGAAATACCCATCATGGAAGTCCAAAGTACAAAGTTTCCCTGAAATTAAACATTAATTAAAATATATATATATATTGAATGAAATTGGGCATGCAAAGCCATCCTGTAACACCCAGGAGCCCCTCTGGGTCATTCCTGACCGCAAAACTAGCTTCAGTAAACAGTCCCTTAGCCCTTTTCTCTATGAAGATACCTAGAGTAATTATTTTGAATCAAATATATATAAACCCAGGACCCATTTTGACTCTATTTACCTCAGAAAAATTCATGAAACAACTGGATAACTGTGCCATCAAGGATCAAAAAATTTCACGGAAAAAATTGGATGATTAATTAATTTTATCTGAGCTTTTATCTAAAATTTCTACCAAAAAAACCCAACTTTGCACCATGGAAAGTCCTCTTTCATCAGCCCCAAAAGATTTATACTCCAAGGATTCAATTTTTCCAGAAGGTAAAAATGGCTCTTGCTATCTAACCAGTAATTCATCTCCTTATTCTCTGACTGAGTGCCACTTAAATTCTTTGAAATCAAGGCTATTGTTTGAAGATAAATTTGAAATATCTTGAGAAAATCATCACCTAATTTCAAAATAAGTTTCATACTCATTCAAAAGCACTCCAAAAAATCATTTAATGCCAATTGTTAATTTTTGGAAATAGATTAAGGGACCATTCATTTTGAGTACTCAGTAATTACTTGCAACCAATCCTTAAATCTTGTGTTTCAACTCTAAAAAATGGTCATAAATTATGCAACCAATCTTTGAATCATTTTCACTTCTGCACATTAAAAAAGTGAATTTGAAACTGTTTGAACTAATGAATGAAATTCTTTCTGGTAAGATTTAAACAATCAGTTTTCAGCTTTTTTTTTCATTGTCAATTATGAATTAATTATCTTTAAAAATCAATCATTCCCAGGCTGTAATATTCTAAATTTTATCTGCCACTTAGCCTCACCCCTGTTTCTCTTTTGAATCAATTAGGATAATAATTTCCATTTCAATTTTCATATTTATTTTTTTTAATTTCAAATCCTTAACATTTTCTTGCCTTTACATTATTTATTCACATCATCAATTCAAAATAAAGTAACAATCAATCAGGTTTCATCTCACCAATGCAATAGGCTGTGGATTAATTCAAAATCAAAACAATTTTTCCTGTAGATCATATGCCCAGTTATTCAATTTCATAAGGTCTTGAATTGATGAGTAGGAAATACTATCAGTTTCAAGAAAACTGTCCTGTTGTTTTGTAATTCTTGTACAAATTTTCAGAGTTTCTGTCCTCTGTTTTATTTTATTTGTCCTATAGTTTCAAGTTATTGTCCTATATTAAATTTTTATGTCCTACTTTTTACTATGTATGTCCTGAAATGAAAAAAAACATGTCCTTGCCATAAAAAAAGGCTGTCCAGTCTTATCATGTTTTTTTCCTGTATTTTCAGGTTTTCTGTCCGCCTGTTAATTTTGGCAGACAAGATTTTTTTTGTTGGAAGAATTGAGTAACTTGACCTGCCTTGAATCTTCCAACAATCTTCATTCTCATCTCTCCTCCTCCTGGTCATCTTCCCTCTGGACCCCTCATTCCATCCGCTCCTTGGTGACTTAGACCCCTTGCCATCATCATCCTCTCCCTCCTCCTCAACTTCCTTCCTCAACCTTACCGCTCATCCCAGGTACTCAAAGATTAAGACCATCAATAAAATTCTTTGAAGACATGTAAATATGTTGATTTTGGAGGTGGATGTTGAAGGTGAGGGGTTTGGTGTGAGGGCCCATGCATTCTCCTGTCTGGTTTGGGAAAAAAACAGACAGCAAACCCCATACAGGTGACCTGTCACTTGGAAAACCAAGCAAATAATTTTTCCTGCATGCATCCGGGTTTTTCCCCAGGCTTTCCGGCCATTTCAATATTTTTGCCAGCCAGACATGCGCAACAAAAATTCTGGACAGTTTTCTCAAAAATGATAGTACTAAATTGATCTTATGCCAGTTTCTCATCATTAAAGAATTTTCTAAACCTATTGCACCTTAATTCAAAGTTTCGTGTTTTTGCTTCAAAGATAGGCTCCTAAATTTTAGAATAATTTTAGTGTTGATCTCTTCCATTCATTCAACATTCACCTAATTTTTTTCAAAAATCTTAAATTAAATGGTTTGTGGGTGCAAAAGTCCTAGACCAATTCATAAATCATTTATTTTTTATAATAATTCCCTTCCATTGGAAAATATACCAATTGTAACAGGTGCCCATGGTAAAGAACTAAAATTAACTGAAGAGAGCTTTAAAAGATCTCTAGGGAAATCTGTGGCTCATCTTTTAATTTTTTTTGGTTAATTTTTTTTTTGATTATAACTCTGCCTTTATCCCCCTCCCCCCACCTTGCATTGGAATTAAACATAATATTGTACATAACACCATGAAAAATCAATGATCACTTGATTACAACTGACATATCTGAGGACAAAGGGGCCCTTTGTGCCCTGTTATTTCACTTTTAATCAGGTGATCATTGATTTTTCATGGTTTAATATCAGAGATTATTGCTGAAATTTTCAATATTTATATATATTGGAAATCCTATAAACTCTTTGAGCTAAAAGGAGGAAAGGCCCTTGGAATATATAATCCTGAAAAAAAAGATTTTCTGAAATAAATTTATTTAATAATTTTATGGAGTTTGAGGATTTTGGTTCCAGGGTAACTCATGACTTCCTATGTGGTTTATTTCTAAATTTATATATGTATCCCATTTTTGAACTATTTTGTAATTAATGCTGGGTTCAATTTGGAAAGGGAGATGCCTGGAACCAAATGTTTTTCAATGGTCCCATTCTCCAAGCTCATAGAATTCAATGAGTTTTGAATTTTTACTTTTGGAAAAGAACTGTAGCTACATATTATCACCATATATCTCCAGGGAATATCAGTGGCTACCATGGAAAAAATAATAGGATTCACTTCTTTGAGGAATTGCCACATTAAAGTGAACCAAATACCGATCTCCCCTCTCCAGAGCTCTTGAATATTTTTTGAAAGTCTTCAGGAGATGTGGTTTTGTGGAAAACTTGAAGATTCAATTTCATTTCCAAAATTTCTATCCTGGGAATAGTTGGTGCAGGATGTTCCTTTCAAAATATTTGGGAAATTTCTAGAAACTCAAACATTCTGGGGCCTAGAAATTGCCAATGCAGAATCAGATTTTGGTTCAGCCATTTTATCAAATTATATAACCCATGGGTTCATCTGATTTTTTCATAAAATATCAAATTAAAATTCATCTTCCAACTGGCCTTGTACCCCAAGGATTAATCCACATTTTCAAGTGGGCTTGTATTGGTCACAATATAAGCCTATCCAGGAAACTGCTTCCTTTTTTGGGGTTGGATAAGTTTCCTCAGAAAAAATAAATTCCAAATAAATCCATGTATATTGTTTCCCAGTTTATTTCAGAAAATTTGAAGTGAAAAAGGAGGAAATCATGGATTAATTTCTTAAATTTAATACATTATTGGTGAAGTTTTGACCAATTCTAAAATTTCATGATAGTAGTGTTTCACATAATCTCACATTTGATTATGAGTGCCTGTAAAATTTCCAAATGTTTTCTTGACCTGTTCCTCTACCAGTAGCTCCTGAAAACACAGCTTATTTTGTGACACAAATTGTTTCCTTGATCTTCCAATACACTGATGGTAGTAACCTTGAGATCCCAATCAAATTTTAATTTAAAAGTTCAAATTATAAGCTTCTTTGAATTTATTGATTTATCAAAGCTCAATTTATTTTTAAATATCCTCAGGCTGAAATCTTTTTCCAAATTTTCTTGCCAGAACTTGAAATGTTCTTGAAATGAAATCCAAGAACCAATGGATATTTCATGTAACCATCAGCCCTTTCAGTGCAAATGAATTTTAAAGGGATCTATGAATTGATAGCCTAATTTTAAAAATTTCTCTTGATATCACTGAAATGGAGGGCATGTTTCAAACAGAAAATCTTAAATATGATGAGAAGTAACTCTTGTACTGTTGCTGAGTGGTTTTTCATTGCAGAATTTATAAAATTTAAGTTTTATTGATGGGGCAATATGAACCAGGATTACCAAAATCTCTTCTGGATTCTTTTCCAATTTTGAGATATTAAAGAGGAATTTTTAGTCCTAATTGACCAGTTATAACTGTGAGTTTTACTCACTTGAGGTGATTTTTTTAGACTAAATGGGTCAATTTGAGGAACTGTAATTAGATGGTTTCCTTTTAATATAAAAAAAAATAGATTTTGAAACTTTCCTTGATAAATATGATATCCTTAAATAAAATCCCAAAGAAACTTCCACCCAACTGGTCTGAGAAAATGTCCATGGTTTTAATCAATTTTTTAGCTGTCTCTAAGAACATTCACAAGTTTTATTTTGGTCTTTGAACTTAGTTCATACCTATCCAAATCACTTGGTCCCTCATTCCACAATCAATGAGTCCAATATAATCCCAAGACAGCCTTGGAACTCTGTGTTTCCTGAAAATGCTTTGCTACCATGCATTTATTTATTTTGCCTGATTGACTGAATGTAGATGTGTTAATACTTTTGTGACCATAGAACCAATTCTGATTTGGTTATGAATACCATTGGCTCAAAAGCAAAAAAAGAGAGTGAGTTTGGTGATCATGATTTGATCTATTTCAAGACATTCAGGTATTGCCACCAAGAAAATCATGCCAGCAGGATACCAAATTTGAGATTTGACTTTTTCAAAGGTTTATAGAGTAATTAATATTTAGAAATGATGGTCTCACAAACCCCCGCGCTTGATTTTTTTTTCTTCGATCATTTCTAATAGAGTATGAGCATAGATCATCCTACTGTTTGCAGGCTTGTAACAGAGGGCATTAGGCTCAAGCAAAAATTCTTGGGTTGGTTTGACAATCAAGCTGCCTCCTCCCCGGTTGATTTACATTCTTTGCCCGCGGTGTCATCTAGTGTGAAGATAGGATGGGTTCATACCCTCCAATCGCGGACACAGGGATCGTATCAGATTTGTGTGCCATCCATGAACGACCCCGGAATGTCAGATGTTTCCACATCTCACACAGTGCTTGTTTATTCCTTTATTCCATCCTACCTCCACTTACAACGGCCAATCCTTCTTCTTTTGGTGAAAAAAAAAAAACATTACAAACGCGCGCATTTCTCGGGGGCACCCAGTATATGTACACGAGTGAAACTACACTGAGAAACATGGCCAGAAGTAATGGAGTTTTTCTAGCCATAAGTAATTGAATCAATAAAATTAAACATTTACCAAATTGAAAGATATGGGAAAAGGATCAACATCAGTACATGAGACTGGTACCAAAACTTTCAATCAAAACCCGAATTGAAGCTGGGCCCTGGAAAATACCGGGGGTTTCCAAATTAATTGACTGGGTTGAATTCTTCGACGCTTTTTCTTGCGACTGTTTTCATACCTTGCGATAATTGGATCTGATAAACAAATCAGATGGTGCTTGTCCCGGCTTTTTTTTTAATTTGAAACAAAGAAAGATTGGGGTGAAGATAAGAAGGGGAAACCGCACATAAAATACGCAGACCCAAGTCTTAGTCATGGTTCGCTTCACGTCTATTGAGCAAAGCGAATGACAAAGCGGTAGGCAATACTTAACTATTTCAGCAGTTGTAAAGCCTGACAGACGTGCATCACGTCACCATGAACAATCGCGGTCTTTTGCGCGATCTCATCGATACTGACGTCTTCGTTTTTTTGGTGACAATCGTAAAGGAATCCAACGATCGTTTCTTCCCAATATGCACGATAGGATAATAAACCGAGGTCACTCAAAGGTTTTTCGGGTGAGCCTAGTTTACCTTCTTTCTTGGATAGCTCATAACTAAATTCGATTAATAGTTTACCGAATCCTAATCGTTGATACTGTGGCAGGGTTAGGATGCATGCTACATTATAATTCTCAGCCGATTCTTTCTCCTTCGAAAAGTATCCAATCAGATGCAACCCATTCGAATCTCTCTGGCACATAACGTAGTACAAGAATGGATCGACGTCGTAGTAAAGAGTCTTGTGGTCTAGAAAACATTTACTTAGGAGCGATAGGTTCCGACACCAGGTCTTTTGCCTTCTACCATCGATTTCAAAAAAATGGATCTCCTCCGACCTATAGATCTCGTTGCCCGGAGGATGTAACAGCGTACATTTCATCCTGTGTCGATGGATCTGTGCTTCGGATGCATAAAAGGATAGACAAAATTCACAAATGTACAGGATCGGTATATGAGCGAATTCGATCGGATAGGGCGAAAAGTACCAGGCTTCTACTTCGTGTTTTCCGATTTGAATTCGATCTAAATTCTTTACCCGAGAGATTTCGTGGTGAGATTGTGTCATGCTGCCAGATGTCCGAAGCTTCTCGATCTCATCCTCTTTTGAGAATTGGTTCTGGGATCGCTCTGAGTCAATTTCATCATCGTCGTCATCGTCCCCATCATCCTCCTCATCATCATGATCCTCCTCATCCTCATCCTCCTGATCTTGATCTTCCTCATCCTCCTCATCCTCATCTTCCTCACTGGCCATACTTTCCGAATCACACAAGCGCGTTTGAGATGACATTTCTTCATCTTCATTCACTTCAGAGCTCGCTTGAGATTTTTTGTGCTTGTTCTTGGGTGTTTGTTCTTTCCAACGCGGTTGTTTCTTTTTGGTTAACTTCCGAGCGTTTTTGAGAGCCACCTTCCGAAGTTTAGAGCTTTCTCGTTTATGAATTGCGGATGACTTTCGTGATTGCTTTCCAGATTGTTTCGAAGACGTAGGTGTGCTCGGCGTCGAAGTAGATGGGGTTGGATTCACCACTGGCCATTCGATCGGTTGATCCAAATACACTCGGGATCCGACGACCCACTCATCCAATCGTTTGTTATAGCCTACCCAATGTAAACTGAAATTAACCTTCCTTCTTGTATTAGCACATTGCTCCCTTGGTTACCCTGCCTTAGAGGGTTCAAAAAATAAAATAAAAAAACAAAAAAATGGAGGAAGGCAAACGCGACAGAAAGAGGAATCAAAAATTTCCCGGAGTACGATAGGCAAATATAGAGTATCAAGTGAGAAGAGATGGGTTTACTGAACTAGAACTCTAATGTCTCCTCTTCCTTTTCGGCCCCATTGGATTTGTTCTCGGTCTCCTTGGTAGGTGTTTGGGCGAATCTAGAACGTCGCTGAGTACTGGCCGGTCTGATCCCAAGGACTTCTGCTTTTACCGCATCGGGTTCATCAAGTCGTTTGGCAAGCACCTTACATCCGGTGATGATGGCTGAGAGCGCTACGGTATTCGGTGGACTGATGAGAGGGGCTGGTTTTGGCTCGGCTGACAGGGCAGCTGTGAGGTAGGAATCCAGAACCAAATGCGATCAACCTTCAAGAACCGATGAGATAGAGAAAAAGTGAGGGAAAGACCGATGCAAGTTGCTCAAACGACTCACGTGAATGGCTTGGTCCGCCCATGGTTGAAGTTTCGAAAGCTGAAGTGGTTGGTGGTGTCTCGTGTGTCCCGCTAGTCCGATGAAAAGTCTCGCGGCTGAATTTGGCTCTGAAACGAGAAGCCGATCGGTTCCCCACGGGCCAGGGTCCAGTCTACAAAAAATTCGACGTCTGGTGGAAAGGCACCAACCACCACCACAGTCAAACGACGGGCAGGATAATAAGGGTCGGCACTACAACTGGCCTAACAGAATAAAAAATCACAGCTGAATCGGTTTGAGTACCAAAAGTTTGGATTCTGGTCAAGTGTGCCATTAGCCTCCAAGATGAAACTTTGTGACCTTACAAGTGCATGTCCAAATAGCACAAATTGACACAGAAAGAGGGTTTGTTGTAATTGGTATTGGATATTTGTTTAAATTGGAACCCACTTCCTGGTGAACCCTTTCAAATCCACACACTTTTAGGTTGTCTAGAAATCTTACACATATGCACTTTTCCTTATTGGGATACACTTTTTGGGCTTTTTAGAAATTTTATTTCTTACAGTGTAGTCATAGAGGGGGGGTTATGAAAACCCAATGAAGTATTTTGAAAATTTTTTGAGTGGTTTTAAACACTTGAAAAATTGGTCAAAAAATTAGAAAAAACCATATGAGGGTGTATCAGAGTTATCAAACCCATCATTTGTTTTCTTTTCTTTTCTTTTTTTTTCTTTTTTTTTTTTTGAACAAACCTGCCATTTTAATGGAGTTTTTCCAAAATATACATACCACTTAACTGGTGTATTCAAAAATGGAAGGTTTCAAAAATGAAAACCATCATTTATTCATCTCCATCCATCAACATGCAAAACATCATCCACTCTTCCATGTCATCCAATCACATCAAAACCAAATGCCTTCTCTGCAAAATTAGTCCACCAAAGTTGGAACTTGAACTTGGAATCCAAGTTTCATCATCACCTACCAACAGCAGCAACCCAAACCAGGTGATCAAACTTCACTCCTCCCAAAGCTCTGGTTTCCTCCCATCAGATCATATCATCCCCTTGCTTCTCCAAATCCTCTGCACCAGCCATCTGCAAGCACAAAAAAAGAACAATCCCAATCATACAAATCACAATCATGAGGATCAATTTGAAGATACCTCCCTACTAAATCTAATCCTAGGCATTGGCCAATGCATGATGAAAAACAAGCCAAAGTAAACTATACTGGTAGTGGCCATAGGATCCACAAGAAAATAGTAAACTATACTGGTAGTGGCCATAGGATCCACAAGAAAATTTCAAGTGCAGACCAGGGGAAGGGGATTGAAAATGTTGGATGTTTCTTGGTGCTGATGAATTTTGGCAGAAAGCACATATGGCAACATGTGCAAGTGCAACTAGGTGTTCTGAGAAGTTCCTATCAAAGATAGCAGAAGGGGGGGAGGTTGTATATGATGCCATCTTACATAAATTCAACATGTACTTGTATTTCAATAACTGATTGTTAGCAACCAAATGATTGGCCAATTCCATCAATGATAAGATTTGACAGAGAGGGGGGGGGAAGGGAAAAGATGCCCAAACCTGTATACCACTCATCCATTCAGATTTACATGTATATTTGGATCTCAACTTGATTGATGTGATCATATGACATCTTTTAGGATTGATTGATTGTTTGGAGGATGACCCTGTGATTATTAGACCAAGATGAAGTTGAGTCCTTCAACTCCAAATCAAATCTACCCAAAATTCTATGTTTCATCAAGATTCAAGACAAAACATTTGGTCCTGTTTGGTGATTACCAATCAATATTTCACTTCCAGTTTTGGTCTCCAAATGGCCATTGATCTTGTCTAAACTGACAAAAATCCACTTTGAAAAAATTCCAAATACACCAATCATGTTCAGAATAACAATCAAATCTATCTAATTCATATTTCCCTCTTGATACTATCAATCATCCTTGGTAAAGTCTGGAAAGAATCATATACTAACTTTAAGCTTTGTGAGACTTTCATTTATTTAGTAAAATAAGAAATTGGCAAAATGAGAGTTTGAGGTACAAAATTGTGATTAAATTAAACAAGGTTGGAGAGTAAAGCAATCAATTTGCCTTAAAAAAGGGAAAAACAACAGGGTATATAAAAGAGGAAGAAAAGAGATAAAAGAGGAAGACAAGCAGAGATAGAGTAAAAGAAGATGGAAAGAAAAGGATAGAGTCAGTAAAATTCCCAATGTTTCTGAAAAGATACAACAAGAGCAGTCTCTGAGAATTTTCATCCTTGTGGTCTGCAGCTTAGGAAGTTCAAGAGATGTGTGGTGGTTGTGCAGTGCATCAATAGTGAATTTGAGGATGACTGTTTATTCCAATGATTCAGATTTTAGTAGGAATGCAGCACAAGTGATTCTCAATTTTAGAATCAGATGAACCAATGAGATAAACATGAAGTTCATACCTGGGAAGAAGTATTTATGGCCTTTCAAGAAGTATTCAAAGCTTTTGATGAGTTGAGATGTGAGATATCATGGCCTTTGAATTTGAAGATTGATTTTATTTTTTCAAGATCAATTGAACTGAGGAAGATTTTGGAAGAAAATCTAGAGTGAGTTGTGGTGGTTGAGGTGTTGTAGAGGCAGGAGGGAATCAATGGTTGGTGAGAATTTATAGGTTCCCAAGATTCTGAGATAATTTTGACTAGATATTTCCCAACAAATACAATCTAGCAATAAGTTTGGATTAACTGATGATAAAGAACTGATGGAAGAGCTGTCTTACTGGTCCTCCAGGCTGTCATTATTCCAAATGATTTCCTTATATATTCATACAAAACATGGACCATACTAACTAATGGTGATCACTCTGGGTTATTCATTTTGATCCAAAATGTTCCCTGTGAGCCAAGCACCCAGAACATTGACTCTTGATGATCCAAACAAAGGGGGTGATGTCCAGTATAGCTATACAGGATTTGATTGAAAGCTGATCAAGTTTTAGAGGATGATCAAAAGGGCTCCAATGGGTGAAGGCATGGTGGTTGAGTTTGTCTTTCTTGGTGATCCAGGGACAGGTTTGGACACAGATTTCAAAGCAAGGGGTGGTAAGGGATTGATAAGTTTTCAATTAGAGATGAATGATGATGATTGATAGATTGAAATTTTGAATGGGATGGATTTATTTTCATAGAATTCAGACTTGCATGGATCACACATTTTGAGGATTTTGAGGGGATTTATGAGACTTTTGGGAGGATGAGCAGGGATGATAAAGGAGAGAGAGAGAGATTTATATACAATGTTGGAAAGAAACCTGATTGTTTTCTAGTAACTCTGACACACCTGAGGTGAAATAACTGTTTTTTTTTTAATTTTCTAATGGCAGGTTTTGAATGGAAGATTTGGGTTGAAACCTTCAATTGAATAAGTTGTAAGTTTGCTAACTGTGATACATGCTAATGTTCAAATTCCACCAAGGGAGCAGATATCATGAAGAATTGGACCAAAAAGCAATACATTCTTTCTTGTTTAAAAGTAATTCAAAGACAAAACAATCAATTGAGATTTAGGAAAAAATATGCATATGTATATGAAAGCTATCTGTATCCTGGAAATAGGAGAAAAAAACATATAGATTTTTTTTTTTGTTTTTTTTTTGTTTTTTTTTTTTTTTTTCTCAAGGTAGCAGAGTATATAAGAGTAGTGTTTGAAGCCTGAAAGTAAAACAAATTTTGAACAGATATTGTTCCACTTCCTTCATCATGGAACTACATGGCCCTGGATCCAGTCATAGTGCCATGACATGACTTGCATGAGTTGCTACTCTAAGTGGAACAGGAACATCAAACATTTTGAGCTCTCTGAGGTATGTTGTACATATCTACATACAATCTCCCATAAGATTACAAGAAACTCTGCTATCAAAAATTGTTACTCCATGGTATTTTCTTTCCCCACAGCCAAAGAGTTCACAGAAGTTAAAAATTATTTTTCAAAAGAACTTTTTTTTTTTGGATTGGGGGGGAGGGAAGGGGATTTTCTTTATGGATCAAGGTGGGTGGTATAAATCAGTAGGTCCTTCAGATATGTTTTCCAAAAGTTTGGGTGGTACTCATTCTTCTGGTAGATTAAAATCTTGAAAAAATTCTTTGAATGTTTTTTTTCTTTTTGGATCATTGATAGGAGTACCAAAAGGTTCCAGAATTGATTTGAAGAATTTTTAAAGGGAAAGGTTGACCCATTGATTTTTTTTTTTTTTTGATTGGGTTGGTATTTATGTATTTGATGAAATCAAAGCCTGCCCGACAGGAGAAAGATTTCATTGAGATCTCAATCTTGGGCCCATCATTTCAAGAGGAAATTTTTTCTGAACATGATCCTTAGATCTGCAGTTACAGCAGGATATGGCTTGGGGGGAGTTGAAAAAACTGGAGGGATCTGACCAATGAACCCAGATTCAGTTGCACAGTGCATGTCTTAGCCACTCCCCCCCCCCCTTTAAAAAAAGTGTGTTTGATTCCCAAGGATTCCATGTAAAGAACTGTGCCAGATTGTCTCTAAAAACCAATGTTCAATATGGATTTTGGAAAATATGGGCCTGAATGGATCTCAAAGAGTCTTCAAGACTTGAGGGGTGAGAGAGAAACTGGATAAAGAGGAAAGATTCAAATCTGTCTTGACCTGTTTTTTTCAAAAACTCTCTCTCCTTTATTATTATTAGTATTTAGAGAGAGAGAGAGAGCTCTGATGAGTGAGTAGTTTAAGATTGAAGAGAGAAACTTGCAAGTCAATCTTGAGTGAAAGAACCTGTTGAAAACCCTCCTCCTCCAAACAAAAACAAAACAAAAAAGATGCATGGAGATTTCTTTAGGTGGCCTTTGGCTGCAAGTTGTATGTGTAAATGTAACTACCCCCCCCCCTTCCCCTGCCTTCTTATCAAATGGAAGTTACAGTGAGTTACAGGGAGGGTAACAGTTACACAAACATTCTTGGGGTGATTTGAAACAAACATAAACCCCCACAACTCCATGGAGTGTAACTTCCTCAAAGTTACAATCCCTGAAAGGCATTGGCAAGCAAGTTAGAAGCTTCTTAGCTTTTAAACTCACTGTCACTTCAAGTTTACAGTCTCAAAACCAAGGACAGTTTGGTAGCTGCCACCCAAAATTTAACTTGCAGTTGCTCACAGAAGCCAAAGAAAGCCTTGTGAAATCATAAGGAAAATCAAGGGAAATTGAACTCTACCCAAGGTCAATGAAGCCTGAAGGCTCAAGAGTTTGATGATGAAAAAAAAAAAATAATAAAAATAAAAATAAAAATAAAAATAAAAATAAAAACTTGATTTGTATAGCTTGGATGTTAGTATGAGATTAATGATGGAGAGTCATGGAGGATAGAAGGCTAGACTGGACTTTGAAGGAGTTCTGAAAACCAGTTCTCCCAATCAGAGACATTTTTCAAAAAATCCAATCAATGCTAAAACCTTCAAGTTCAACCTGTTGAATTTTCCTGAGGAAAACTCCTCCACCCCCCCCTGTGTGTTTTCTTTTTCTTTTTCTTTTTCTTTTTTTCTGTCAGCCCTTCCCATTGATATCATCAGCTTCTTCTTGGATTGATTTCCTGTCCTTCTTTTGAATGAATTGTCAACATGACTCCACACCCCCCTAATTTTGTTTATTTGTTTGGGTTTTAACTACCTACTCATCTCATGATTCCATCTTATAACAAACCCAATCAATAGCCAAGAAATAATCAACAAAACAAGAAAGTGGTTGGAATGGGTGGATAAGTTTTACCATTTGATTGAGCAATTGATTTATTTATTTTTTATTTAGGAAAAAGGTTTTTGAATGATAATTGGTAATCCAAACCTCTAACTCTTTGGGATCCAGTCCCTCACACTTGGAGGTTTTGAATCCCAAGGCTTGATTAGTTGTTTCTCAGCCATAGCTGGTTCTTGGTCTCATCAACCTACCTACCCCACATCCATAAATACCCAGCTCAGTGTGAGCCACCCCCAGTTTTCAAGCCAATCCAATCTGGTTGAGATCTTGGATTGAGTTGGTAATCAATCAATCATCTCTCAAAAGATCTTTTATTTGATTTTACTTCAAACTTCTCTTGTCCACCTTGATTTCTGTTTTGTTTTTTTTAACTTTTAATCATCTATTAATTTGGCCTTACATGAGGATCTCTTTTCTCAAACCAGGAACCTCTTCCTGCTCCTCCTGAACAGAAACACTCATCAAGATCCTCTCAACTCCAAGAAGAAGGCACCGTTTGGTCAGTACAAGAAGATGCAGAAAGCCCCACTCAAAAGAAGTCTTTCTTTGCCAAGTGCATTCATGCGTACATGAAAAGGTACACAACCGCTGTGGTTTTGTATTTATAAAATTGGATCAGGAACTGCATCGCAGGCTGTGCGCTCAGCAGTTGGGTAGGTTGGGCTCAGCATTTGGGGTGTGTGCGGTCTTAGCAGTAGGGATTGCAGGGCTCATCACCGGGTGCGGGTTGGGCCCACTCCAGGCGTGGTGAGCTTGCAACCCCCTCAGACAATGCAGACCATGTGATGGAGCCAACCCAACCAAGTTTGTGGGCGGCTAGTCCGGGAAGCAGGAGCGGGGCAATAGCGGGATTGTACACGCTGGGGAGGTCTGCGCGAGCATAGGCATGGACCAATCTGCGGATCATGGGATTTGCAGATGCGCGCGGATGGATAAATGCAGGGGGGCTCCAAGTAGGGTGCAGGGGAGGGCCAAACCATGAGAAGGATGAACCGGAAGTACATAACAAAGGAAGGAATGGTTTTGGAGGGAGTGGATGGAGTGGGTAGGGTTGGGCTAGGGTTCTGGGCTTTAGGGCTTTCTTTCTTTGTTGCTAGGCTTTCCGTTTGCGCTTGTACTTAGGTTAGGGTTGAGAGGGAGGAATTAAAGACCTCACTCTCAACTCCTGGTTGTAGGAGATGGACTCATTGGATGGATGAAGGGCAGAGGAAAGGAAATTCATCTCTATCTCTCTCTCTGTACTGGAGTATCCTTATCCTAACAGACGCTAGGACCATTGATTCCAGAACTTGAGGAAAACTAGAAGAGTATTGATCTTCTGCTTTCCACACCGCCGCTCTTAACCCCGCGGCAGCTGGTGGAAGAAGAAACCAGAGAAAGTAGATCAGAGAATCTGCAATTTTTGTTGATAAATTTTTGATAGGTAAGCCCTTGTTAGCCAAAAAAAAAAAAAAAAATAGTCAGCAAGGGCCTTTAAAGAGTGCACCCTCCAATTGCGCTCTGCAAAGCATCTTGCCACCTACCTAAAGATCTGGGTTGTCCAGCAGTGCATTGTCAAGCCTCCAGGTCATCAAAACTGTATCATCCAGGCCATTTCATGTCATCAAACTCAAATCATCCAGGACAAAGACATCCAACAAACCATCCACAATATCAAACATTGATTGAAAAACACCAAGAATTGACAAAATCAAGACCAGGATGATACCTAGCCTTGAAAATTACTTCCCCACACACATCCAATGATCCTTTGGCCATCAAAAAAGGATCCTCTAGGTTGTTATCAAGCTTCACAAAGGCAACCTGATAGCCAGAAGAAAACACCAAAGGGCTAGAATCAAGCATCAAAGGGTGGAAGGCCATCTAAAACTCATGCAAGATTATTTTGAAAAAAAAAGCAAGATCCACAGAATCCATGTTTGAAAGGAGGTTTAGGATGAGCAAGTCACTTTTTGAGCGCTTGATGAATGACTTGGGAGCACAGAGAAACTACTTGAATCAAATCATAGTATGGTTTTTATCTGTTCTTTTTTTTTTTTTTTTTTTTTTTTGGGGGGGGGGGGGGTTTCTTTTATTTTTTTATCTATTCTTTGGGGAGTGGGGGAATTTTCCACTTTTGAATCAAGAAGAATACAAATACCAAATCCTTTTTGTATTTATCTTTTTTTTTTTTTTTTAAAAAAAAATAAAATCTTGATTTTTCATGTAGGATTTCTGTGTGGCCAAGTTGGCCTTTCCCTGATCAAAAACTTACTAGTAAAATCTGCCAAGGAGCTGATGGTCACCCAGCCAATGCAAGGGATCAATATTTGCAAAATTGAGAGAGTAAAGATCTTGAGAACACTTGAGAGATTTTTGAATGATGTTGTAGATATCTATGAAAGAGAGTAGCTCTGTGCTCCAACAGTTGATGAACTCAAACTGATTATGAATGAATACAAGGATTCTGGTTTTCCTTGCCGTTGTGAAAGTTTTGATGGATCACACTGGGAATCAAAAGATCATCCTCAATCTTGAGCTGGTCAATATCAAGGAAAAGGTGTTCTCACTATGGTTTTGGAAGCAGTAGCACCCATCAACTTGCAGATCTGAAATTGCTTCTTTGGATCTACCAGGACTCATAATGATATCAATTTAGTTCAAAATAGCCTCATCTTTGATCAATTTCTGAATGGTATGTTTTAGGTTTTTGTTTGTTTGTTATTTATTAGAATTACTACATTTTTTCCTTTAGGGTTATTTGCTGACTTAAATTTAATTGATTTATTTATTTTTGTTCTTCTTTTCTTTCATATATAGATAGGTTCAGCTTCCAATCTAACCTTTTGAGATGAGCAACAAACAATCCTCCTATGGGTACTATTTAGAAGATAGAATAAACCCACAAGAGGCCAGTTTTTGTCAAGTCCTCTAGATCAACTCAAGTTGATCCCACCAACGATTTCAAAACCCTCCAAGAAAGTGCAAGGAAGGACATAGAACACTCATCTGGAGTTTTGAAGAGTAGGTTTTCTATTCTGACTCAACCCAGCAGATTATGGTTTAGCAAAGACATCATCCAAGTGATGAAATTCTGTATAATTCTCCATAACTCAAGATTAGAGGAGGGATCACCATGTGATCCTCTTCTAAATAATACTTCTAAGATTTCCAAGAATTATTCCAATTTCATTCATTATCACACCAAATCCTCATGATCTTCATTCATTTCAAAGCCTCAGTCAAAACTCTTATAACCTTCATTATTCTAAACTCAATCTTTAGCTCATGAATTATTTGAAAATTTCCAATTGGATGAAAAGAGGTCTCTAAAATCCAACTTGGAATTTTTTTTTTTTTGATAGTTTCAATTTTTTTTTTTTTTTGAATATTTTCTCTCAAATCCAAATCAGAATTTTTTTTTTTGTTAATAGTTTTGAAAAAGAAAATTGATTTTTTTTTTTTTCTTTCTTTCTTTTTTTTTTTTTGAATATTTTGTCTCTCAATTTCAACTTGAAGGATTTATTAGTTAATCAATTCCATTTTTTTTTTTTTTTTTTTTTGAATATTGTTTGTCTTCATTTCCATCAGTCAGATAAATAATCAACCTACTTGACAAGATTTATGAACATAAAAACCATAAAAAAAAAAAAAAAAAATTTCCCCAAAGCTAAAACGTTCTTTCAAAAGGATATTCAACCAAGCTTTTTCCTCTTTCTCAAATTTGACCCCCTAAAACTCATCTTCTCACTCTCTTTTTTCATCATACTCAACATTTACTCTTTCTCTCATCATCAGGGGAACTTGATTCAACCTGCAGAATAACCAATGACTGCCCCAGCAAGACCTCTTCAAATCTGCCTCTTTGGCTTCCAACTCAAAAAACCTCTTCACCAAGTGAATTTTTCTTACTTAAATTTTGTTCTGCAAGTCATCAATGGTATTGATGGCCATGAGTACCCCAAGCCTCAAAGGTTTGTTTTCAGATTTTGAATTTGTTTCCAACACCATTTGTTTGAATTTTGAGGCCTTCACTCCAGGAGGTCATGTTGAATGGTGGTCAGATAGCAAAAGTGAGGGTGGTACACAAAAACTGGGTGTCCCAGGGAAGTTTCTGCTGTGATCCAAACTGAAATCACCCATCCATTTTGGGTGGTTTCTAACTATCTCCAAGGCCAATTTGACCTTGAAAGATTGGCCCTTTGTTTGTTGGCAATAGAGGTCTTTGGCATTTTGCATCCAATCCATAGGGCTTGAGCCACCTGGAGGTGAGAGTTTGATTGATTGGTAGATTGCCAAGAACTTGAGAGTTGCAGTGTTCAAGTTGGCCCACCTAATTTTTTTTTTTTTTAAAAAAGTAAGCAAATGGAATCAAGGATGATTTTTTTTTTTATTTTTTTTTTTTAAAAAAAAAGAAAATAATAAAAAAAAAAAACACCTTGTGCGTATACATTCCCAGTTGCAATAGTTAATTTTTCTGTGATCTGTTGAAGTCCTCTTCAAATTGTTTGAAGAAGACAATGCCAGATTGATTGGTTGCAAATTTGGGGTCCTTGCTAATGTGCATCCATGATTACGCAAGCTGTTCCTCTTCTTGAGTGGTCCAGTTTGGGGCCCTTTTCTTCTTTGAGCTTTCTTTTTTGTGAGATGATGGAGATGGAGGAGTTGAGAATGATTGAAAATCCAGGTTGAATGGGGGGAGGGAACTCATTGGATTGTTCTGTTGAAGCGTTGGTCCTTGTGTTTGTCTTGGTTGTTGTGGATAGGGTTGCTGATTGGTTGCCAATTATATGGGGGGGGACAAATGATTGAGGGAGGGGTATGGGAGGTGGAGGGGGGGAGGGAGGGTAGAAAATGGGGAGTGGATGTACAAAGTGGAAGGGGAAGGAAGAAATGGAGAGGAGTAGATATCCATATATACAACATACCTGTTGATCCCATGTAAATCCAACCAAGAATCCCGCTTAGCAAGCTCCATAAGTTTTTATAGCATCTCCAATTGTGCTTGATAAGTTTTTGCTAGCTAAGACCTTGTTAGCTAAAAAAAGAATAGCACGCAAGGGCTTTAGCAATCATGAAATACAGTTTTAGTTGCTAAGCCCGTGAAACATGTAGCTAACAAGGCTTGCACCACAATTGCCAACACACCTATTGTTTGACATCTTCCACCTCATTGAACACCATCAATCATCAATCAACAATCAACCAAACAAACACTAAAACTATCCACCAATACGCATTCCCCAACAACATGATATTCACCATGTGTTTGATCAAGCACCTGCCAACTCATCCACAACCAAACCATACCCAACAACATCTCCTCCTTGAACTTGAAGAAAGTCTCCATCAATCATACATCAAGAGAAAAAACAAGAAACATTCCAGAGCTAGAATTGAACATGACAGAATCCAAGGCCACAAAAAGTTGATGGAGGATTACTTTAATCCTGATGCTAGATTCCCTGAAAGTATGTTTCAAAGAACGTTCAGAAAAAGTAAGAGGTTGATTGAGATGCTAGTAAAAGACTTGGGATCCCAAAGTCAATATTGAATCCAAAGAGTTGTATGTTGTGATTGAATATAAAAATTCAAAAATGATGGAAACTGATCTATCATACATTTTCTGTTTTTTTTTTTTTTCTTTTTTTTTCTTATTCCCTTTCAGGACTGCTATGGCCAGATTGGCCTTTCCCCTCAGCAAAAATTGAAAAGTGATATCTGTTGATTAGCCTATGAATTTTGTGCTGATACCACCAATGAATATTTCTGGATTGGTGAAACTAAAGCCATTGAAACCTTGAAAAAAAAAAATTTGTTAATGATATAGTTGAAATCTATGAAACTGAATATTGAGGTTGAAAAAATGATGAAGAGTTGAAATCAATCATGAAAGAGTATGAGGATCATGGATTCACTGTCTGTTGTGAAAGTATTGATGGAATGCATTGGGCTTGTAAAAATTGTCCCCAAGCTTGGGCAGGTCAATATCAAGGCAAAGAAGGAACTCCTACTATTTTTTTTGAAAGAAGTGGCATCAATCAAATTATAAATATGGTACTGTTGCTTTGGATCTCCTGTAACTCATAATAACATAAATGTTGTGCAAAAAATAGTCACATCTTTGATGATTTCCTTACTGGTATGATTTCTAAAAATTATTCATCTTTTGAATACATCCTTTTATTTATTTATTTTATTTTATTTATCTGATATTTGATTTTATCTTTTAATTCTCAAATTAAAGGATCAGCATCTGAAGTCACATTTGAAGTCAACAACAACAAATACTCTTATGGATATTCTTTAGAAGATGGGATATATTCAAACTGATCAGTCTTTGTCAAATCATTCAGAACCTCTCAAGATGATCCAACCAAACATTTTAATTCCCTCCAAGAAGGTGAAAGAAAGTAAATTGAAGGTGCTTTTGGAGTTTTTCAAGCAAGGTTTTCTATTATCAAAAATCCCAGTAGGTTATGGATGAGGCATGATATTGTCAAAGTGATGAAATGCTGTATAATACTTCACAATATGATTGTAGAGGAAATTTCACCCAGTGATCCATTTACCAATTCTGTTTCTCAACACAATCATTCCAATACTACTATAACACCTAGTAATCATGATCCTCAACTGTTTCACTCTTTTCAAAGTCATAGTCAAAATAATTATTTCCTTCACAATTCTACTCTCCATTTCCAGCTCATGAGTGACTTGAAGGTGTACAACTGGATGAAGAGAAGCATGTCTTGATTGGTGTTGATTCCAATGTTTGTTTCTTCTTTAATTGTATTTGGTTTGGCTTGATACAACAATTTATAGCAGCAGAGATAAAAAAATATAAATATAAATATCAATTCCAATTTTTTTTTTGTTTATATATGTATTCCCTTTTTGTTGCTTAGGATACAAAGATTCAGTCATAGAATAGCACCAGTAGTCACCCCCCCCCCCCCCAAAAAAAAAAAAAAATAAATAAATCTGATTGATGTTGATTTTGCCATCAGATAGCCATTGCTTATGGATGGAATCACTCAAGTTGAAGGCAAACCTTCTTCTTGAGCATCCTGAGCATCTCCTTGCTATCATCATCTGGGCAATTAGCTTCAGACTGAAGGATGACTTGCAACTGACCCATCACTACCTTTGCTTTGGTTTTCTTGGCTTTGAGTTCATAGAACATTTCGGCCAGGGAATTTTGACAATCAGTAATCTTGTTTTGATGAAATGCAATCGTGTTGCTCCCAGAAATCAAATCAATTTGACTCAACAAGTCATTGACATTGGAGTAAGGTTTGGATGGGGTTTGTTTGCACTTGGAGAACTTGACTCCTTGCGGTCTTTGAAGACTGGGTTTGGATAAGATGGGTGAGGAGGGACACCCATAGCTTGAGGAAGTGGAATGAGGATGGCTCTGGAAATCGCCAATCCACTTTGGATGGCTTCTCAGGACCTCCCAAGCACCCTCCACCTTAAACAATTGGCCTTTTGTTTGCTGGGAATAAATTTCCTTTGCATGTTGCATCCAATCGGTTGGGCTTGATCCATTTGGTGGTGAACGTTCAATATTCCGGTAAATTGTCAAACATTTGAGGGTTATGGTGTTCAAGTTGGCCCACCTATAAAACAGAGGAAAATAGCTCAAATCAGCAATCAATTGTTGAAAACAAACAAAAATATATATATATATATATATATATATATATATATATATATAGAAAGAGAGGAGGAGGAAAAAAAAACCTGGTCCAAATGCATTCCCAGTTGCAGTAGGTTGATTTGCTATGGAGGTTGAAATCCTCTTCAACCGGTTTGAAAAATCCAATGCCCAACTGGTTGGTTGCAAACTTGGGGTCCTTGCTAATATGAATCCAAGAGTGGGCCAGCTGTTCTTCTTCCTGAGAGGTCCAGTTTGGTGCATGTTTATTTATTTATTTTATTTTATTTTTGGTTTGGTTTGGTCTTGAGATGGTTTGGGTACAGGGGTGGCTTCAAGATCAGCTTCAGACATGATGGAATGAACCTATGAATAAAAATAAGGGGGTGAAATGGTGGGCTGGCGGGAAAAGTTGTATTGATGGTAATGAGATTGATTTGTGGTTGGAATGAATGGAAGGGAGGTTGAGTGGGGGGGGGGCAATAGAGGATATGGTTGATATTGTGGTATGAAGGGAGGTTGGGTGGGGTAGGATATGTATGTCGATCAACATGGAAGGGCTTTAAATCCTGCCAAGGGTTGGGGTTAGCGAGCTCCATAACTTTTCATAACTTTGTTGACTTGGGACAAAAGTTATGGAGCTTGCTACCTAGCGAGGTTCTGATTTGGACACAATTATGGACATTGCTCGGTAAACTTTGCTAACAAGCAAGTTGACCAAGACGATTGGGGATACCATAAGTTTTTATAAATTTGGCAATTTTGGATTGGACTTAAATATGGAGCTTGCTTGTCAAGCGAGACTCTGATTTTTGTCACGGCAGCTGGAGCCCCCGGGCGGTACATTGACCCCTTGAGTGGGGTTACCAAGCACAATTGGGGATGTGCTCAGGAATTGAGAGAGAGGGATTACTTGGTCCGACCGTGGTTGTGGTCGTGGGTCGAGGGAGTCAAGGGAGTGGATTGTAGGAAGGAGAGAGAGAGAGGCAGAGAGTGGCTGGATTGGGTTGGGTTGGGTCAGAGGACGCCCCTCACACACACCCTGCCACACCCAATGATCTCTAAGAGGCCAAGACCAAGATCCGATCCGATTTCCCCCCCCTCTTATTTAACAATTGTAGTAGTATGATTATGATGGTGATTTTGTAATTGGAAAGACGTCAAGAGGATGATGATGGGAGTAGTGCAGTGACGGTAAGCAAGCTTGAGTGAACTAAGCGCCCATCGACCGACCGACCGACCGACCGACCGACCAATCGATCGATCAAAGAAGCAAGACAGAGAGAGATCAAACAAAACAAAAAATGAAAGTAGTCGAGTTGGTTTTGAAACAGAGTCTCAACACAGATTGTTGATCTTACAAATACTGTCCAGACAAATCCCTCATTACACATCCAAAGGTTCAAAGTGTGATGGAGAGAGAGAGACAGAGAGAGAAATAGCGAAACAAGGAATGGTTTTTTTTTTATCATTGTTAAGAAAGATGGAGGGAAAAGAGTTTGTGGGTGGAAAGACCAGTTACAAAAGCAAACAAGGATGGGCTCTATCGTCATGAAGACATCCTCCTCTAGTTGTGTGTTGCGTTTTTTTTTTATGCCTACTTTTGGGCTAGTGTGTACGTTCTAGCTAGGTCGGGATCTTCGGGTATCCAGATACGGTATTCCAAATCACGCTAGATTCGATCCAAGAGAAACACGGATGAAAGATTATGATAAGCCATCAGCAAATCTCAACGTAAGCCCACTTCCCTAGACACGCGCAGAGGTAAGGAGGAGGAAAACCGACGAACCTGGTACCCAAGTTTTTTAACCAAATCAAGAGACCGATCCGATGACGGAGTTGAACGATAAAGCCTTCCCGACCGATCCCGACAGAATTGAAGTCGACCAGATCGTTGAAGGATGTCGAATTGAATCTGATGAACGAGCTCGGGATTAGGTTTGCATGATGAGTGGATTGACTACTACCGGAACCACTACCGACTCCTCCGACTATGCCAGAGGATGAAGAAGACGACAGAAATTCAACCGAGTAGTGACGGCCAAGTTGATTGGAGCCCTTCAATGCTTCGAGTAAACATGAGCTAGGCCCTGATGATGAAGGTGGGCAACACTGAAAGGTCACAGGACTCGGGGTTGGTGGAAAGATCAAGTTTCCTAAAAAGTATCCGGCGGCGAGGAAGATGATCATCGAGCTACAGATCCTCAAGTTCCTCTTGATCCTACCCTCTCGAGCACCCATCAATTGCTTTGGGTCGATAGGTTTGTTCCTCTTAGACTTTCTCGGTCGTTGAAGTTCGGGGTCATGAGGTGTAGGAGTCACTTCAGCCTGACGGTCGTCGGATTTGAGAAATCCAAAGCTGGGTAATGAATTTAGGATCGAGTAAGGAGACAAGATCGAGAGCGATTGGACCGCAGCCGAGAGGCCCCAACGACTGAAATAGCTCACGTGAGCGGTAGTGCTTCGATCGATCGAACAGGAATTAGGTTTAGATTCCGAGTCAGAATCGGCTTCAGAGGTCGAGGGGGACGACGACCCTAAACCGCTCGAGCCTGAGGTTGAATGATCGATGATAGTAGTCAAGCCAGTAGTTCTTGCACTACTTCCCGGTAGGTTTTGAGGATTGACCATCATCTCTTTATGAATGTGATCGATGGCTAATTCCAAGACCTTAGGATCTAAGCCAGTCACTAATCGGAGGAGAGATCTTTGGACTGGGTCGATCTCATGATCACCATCGATTTCGTCGTCGGAGGAGGATGATAAGAAACTTTGATCAGTTTGGACTTGACTGTCTTCCATCTTGGGTCGATAGACTGGTGGTGGCTCAGGAATTGGGTCTGTCTGAGTTTCGCATGACTTGTGAGCAATCAAATCGTGAGTGTCTGTCGATGCATCCTGTAGTTCGATCACTTTTTCTAACGTTGAACTTCCCTGTCCAGCCTCGGCTCCATCGAATTCCAAGGATGAGTTACCTGAGGTCTTCAAGGTTGAATAAGAATGATGCAACCTTTTCTCAGCGTTGATCAAGATCAAAAAGATGCATGGAGGAGCCCCCCCAGAGATGGGCCCCCGATCTTTGATGGACGAGTATGAGCTGGGATCGCTTACCAAAGTCTTACGACGTTTGATCCGCTTGATGCGAATCTCTTCGAATATTTCGTGATCGTGGCTTAGGTCGTTGGGTTCAGAGAGAGATCGAACGATCCTAGTCAAGTCATCGGTATCATCGGCCGTCGTCTCGCTAAGTTCATCGTCCTCATCGTCGCACTGATCGGCAGTTTTCAATTCGTCGATACCCGACAATTGCGCTAGTTCGGCTCCTAAACTTTTACTCAAGCTACCCGCAACACTCGTCGGACGACTATCGGCGACACTCGAGCCGGCGTATCGAGCCCGTTGTTCCTCTAATTCAAACTTGAGTTTATCGATCGTGGCCTTTAACTCCAGGTTGGCTTGCTTTTGCTCTTCCAATATTTCTCGAGTCGACTGCAACTCATGCAACTCGAGGTTTAACTTTTTAATCACATCTTCGTGTAACTGTCGATCGGATTCCCACTGAATCGTGAAGACCATGGTGGGAAACAAACGTTCGTCAACCACTAACCCCAAGGCTTGATGATAAGAAGGAAGAGAGGATCCCCGACCTTTCTCAAATCACTGGCATGCGATCGAATGCTTTGATGGGCGTATCGGAGTTCTTCCTCCTTGAGATTCAGTTGAGTCCTAAGTTTTTCCGATTCGCCTGCCCATCGAACAAGATGTATAACCGAGTAAGAGGAGGACTCGATCCTAGCTACCGATAGATCCGATCAAAACAACAGAAACGGGGGGAGACCGACCAACTGCGATATCCCACTTATGCTTAACCTTGTGGCAGTGATCTTGCAACGAGTTGATTTCCTTATTCATCCGACTCATTTGATCGTCAGAGTTACTGAGTTGGAATCGAAGTTTCGAGGTGACGTTCTGTAGATCCTTCTCGGACTTTTTATAGATCGAACACTCCTGCTTCAACTCTTCCAATTGATCGCTGAGCCTGACGATCTCGTGCTCGTGGATCTTTTCCAGGTTGGAGATCTGATTGACGAGTTCCTTATTCTTGAGCCTCAGCTCTTCGCAACTCCTGACCAAGACTGGATACTCTTCGCTGATGGACTGAATCTCATCGGTCGATGAGGCTAGATAACCATCGGATCCGACGAGTTCGGATTCGAAGATCCTCGTGAAGACCTTCGAATCGGGCCTGGAGATTGGATTGGTTCGAATGCGCTGGAGGATCACTTCCGAGTTGGAACGATCGCCGGCCGAGTCAGAGTCACGATCGGATGGGAGGTGATGATCTTGGGAGGAATCGTAGAGACCACGCCTTCGGTTCTGGAAGATGATATCCGAGAGGTTGTTGGGGGTCAGGTAGGTGGGAGAATGCTTGGGGCTAGGGGATTGGGATAGGTGGGATGAGATGGGAGTAGCGAGGTTGAGGTCGGGGGTCAGGTTGGAGGTTTGGGGTGATGATTGAAGTGAGGGTGGTGAGGGTAGGGTGGATGGATGGGGAGTCGTGGCGGGCCGGAGGTTGGAGGGTGATTGAGATTTCGAGTCGAGACTGGAGATCTTCCTTCTCCGATGGGGTGGTCTGGGTCTCGAGCGAGGCGTTGGAGTATAACCGAGTGGGACGGAACGATGACGTTCGATTCGATTGGAGCTGGGAGGGATGAGGGGAGTGGAGGGGGATGGATCGATGGATTCATAAGGAGGGTTGGATGGATTGGGATCTGAATGATCAAGATCGTCAGGGTTGGTGGCTTGATGATCGAAGGGGTCTTGGAGTGGATCGGATGGGGATGGAGGGGAGTGGGAGTGGGAGTGGGAGTGGGAGTGGGAGTGGGAGTGGGAGGAGGAGGAGGAGGAGGAGTGGGATTGAGAGGTGAAGAGGATGGGATCTCGGGGGTCGCCGTTGGAGCTCGAGGGGGAATCGGCGGAACGAATCCTAGATGGAGGCTGGGTGGATGAGGATGATTGTTGCTTTGCGCTGGTGAGGAGGAAGTTGAGGGCGTCATCCTCTGCGACCTTATCGGGGATCATGGCAGCGAATCTCTCGATCTCGGCCATCGAAGCGTCTGAGAAGAAGATGGTCTCCCTCGAGTTTTGAAACTTTCGTAGGATCGTCGGTAGATCGCGCATCGTAGTCGATCTACGACCGGTTGAGGGATCCCTGCCATAACCAAACGGTTCCAAGGCGATGGCGAGATCGGATGAATTGAAATCGAGCTAGGGAAGCAGTTAGAGGAAGGAATAGGTTATGTTTAGTGAGTGAGTGAGTAGGTTGGGATGGGATGGGATGGGATGGGATGATCGATCTTACGGTGGTATCGGTTGAGATCGAATTGGGATCGATGATGAGGGGTGATGGTGATGGTGGTGGTGATAGGATTGAGTGTTGAGTTGTGGTTGTTGTTGTGGTTGATTCGTCCATCTGGATGGATGGATGGATGGATGGATGGTTGTTTGCTTGGTTGTTTGTTTGTTTGTTTGTTTGTTTGCTTACTTGGTTGGTTGGTTGGTTGGGTGAGTGAGATGGTCAGGAGGAGTGTGTTCCAGTGTTCTCTCTCTCTCCCTGGCTTGGTGGGGTTCGGTTGCCAATCCAATTTAATCCAATTTAATCTAATTTAATCCAATTTAATCCAATTTAATCCAATTTAATCTAATTTAACTCACTCTCACTCTCACTCACCCGGGGCCTCTGGGGGCGCCATGGCCTCGCTCGAACTCGAGTCCCCCCGTTGGCGGTATGGATCCTCCCTAATCCGGCAACCCATCCAGACCACCCACCCCCTTCCATCCATCCACTCCCCCCGATCTGGAAAAGAAAAAAAAAAAAAAAACCAGCTGAACAAACCACTCTCATCGATCTCAACCCACCCTTCAAACCAGCCTCCCAACCCACCTTCACTCCCAATCCTTTCTTCCAGTGCCACATCGATCCTTTCACTCCAACCAACCCGTCTTCGATTCGTACCTTCAACCCCCTAACCATCCGATCCCATACCCCTTTCTTTCTTGGTCCTCCCACCCCCCGCTTCTGGTCAACAACCTTCATCCACTAACGATCGACTCGAAGGTTCCCTCCACCTCCCTCTCGATCTCAATTCCACTCTACTCTCACCATAGGAACAAAAAATCAACCATCGATGGTTTTGGTCGATCGAACCCAAGATCGACCGGTGATTCTCTCTCATCCGATCATCCACTCGCTCACAAGACCTCAACCTAAGCAACTACCAGAAGACTATCAGTGAACGAACAGCTTCCCTTTCATCGACAAAATCCTCGATTCAGACATCTCTCAAGCTATCATCCCATCCCCCCACTCTGATCGATCAATCTTGAGCAAGTAGATCTCCTAGCCGTCATCGGCAATCATCTCATTCCGATCCGACTTGGGCCCTCTCTTTTCTTGAAAGACTAGAGTCTTGCCCCCAACCCCAAGATCTTGGGGACTGATTGGATTGGGATAGTGAATCAAATCTTGGGTTGATTACCAAAAAAAAAAAAAAAAAAAAAAAAAACCTGAAGGATAACATTGATTTCTACAGAATCTTGGATCAAAGTTTTTGGTTGGGCTAAAAAAAAAATTAAAATACCACCTGTCAATCTATCAATGTAGCACTAAGTCAATCATGATCTAAATTTCAAACAAATCATTTCCTGGGATTTGTTGCATTTCAAACCTCTTGGTGTCAACCATCTGGAATAATTCTTGGAATCCTTAATGTGATCAAGCCATCAAACTTGCTGTTGCTCTTTGTAAATTGGGATCAAATGGAAATGGAGCAGCAATCCATCAATTGTAAAATCTATTCTCAGTCAGTTATGGAAGCATTGACTTATACACCAAAAGAGTCATGGTTGCTATCCTATCTTTCCATTGCTCAGTTCTTTCTTGGCCAACAAATGAAGAACGCAAGGAGATATCTCAAGTAATGGAGACCAAAGGCTTTCCTGGTTGCATTGGTTTTTTTGATGGAACCACTATCCCCTTGAGTCAAAATCCCAAGCTAGATGGCAAGCACTATTTTGATTGGAAAAAAAGGAAATTGATTCATTTCTTTTACAATGACTTTGATAACACCTTTGATCACACCACTGACCAAATATGTTTCATCTTTTTGTTTAGATACTCTGTGGCCCTACAACTTGTTTGTGATAACAACAAGAAGTTCATATCCCTCCATGCTGGCCTTCCAGGTTCTTGTCATGATTCATATGTGTTCAATTGGATGCAGATTGCCCAGAAACCAGAGAACTACTTTGACCACAATCAATACCTTCTGGCCAATTCAGCTTATGATAGTGGCAAATATGTGGTTCCAGCATACTGGAACGTTTCATCTAAAAATCAAGGAAAAACCAATTTCAACTATCATCTTGCCCAATCATGGGTTTGGATTTAGCATGCCATAGGAGTCATGAAAGGAAGATGGGCCAGCTTAGGGGAAATGCAAAACCAGCTTCAAAACCCTAAAGACATGAAGATCCTCATCAACTGGATTATCAATTATGTAATCCTTCAAATTCTTTTGACCAACATCAACAATCAATGGAACAAAATATTCAAAGATGATATTCCTGACCCACCTCAAGTCATCCCCACCTCATCCCCACCTCATCTTCTTCTATGAGAGAGTGGATTCTTCCTCTCACCCTTGCTTGCTTTGATGTGTAATGTTTGATTTTTAAATAGGTGAAGAATAACTTCACAGTAAGTTTTTTTTTGATTGTTCACCCAAGTATCCAGGCCCAGTTGGTTTTTTTTTTTTTTTTTTAGTGGACTTAGACAAAATCAAAAAACACCTCCACCTAATTCCCCACCACTCTCCAGCCCATCCACCTCTCCCCTCCACCACACCGCTCCAACACTTCCACCTCACCCCACTCACACACCGGTCACCTTCCTTCCTCCTCCTCATCAAATCACCTCCTTCACCTCAGCAACCATTCCAACCTCACCAGCCTCATCAACCTCACAAAAAGCTCCCCAAAAAATCCACCATCCAACTCACCAACAGACTCAGTGAGTCCCCTTCCCTCTTTCTTTCCACTCACTAATCCACCCTTGCTTACCTCTCCTTTGAATTACCCCCAGGTCTTCTCTCTCAGCTCCACCTCATCTCAATCGCATCCCCCTCCTCATCTGGTAAGCCACTCCTTTCTCTTTCTCCACCCTTCCTCCTCCTCCTCCTGCCTTGCTCAACCTCCCCCCTCCAATTGATTAGGATTCAATTGATTAGGAATTGATTGACCAATTGAATCCTGATCAATCAATTAGGAATCGATTGACCGATTGAATCCTGATTGATTGATTAGGAATTGATCAACCAATTGAATCCTGATTGATCAATCTGGTTTTGATCAATCAATCAAAACCAAATCAATCAATCAATCAAAACCAAATAAATCAATCAATGGATCAATTTGGTTTTGATCAATCAATCAATTGATCAATTGATTGCAAATTGATCAATCAATTAGGAATTGATTGAACGATCAATCTGGTTTTGATTGATTTATCAAAACAGAATTGATTGATTGATTGATCTGGTTTTGATTGATCAATCAAAACCACATCAATCGATTGATTGATCAGGTTTTGATGGATTGATCAATCAATTGCGAATTGATCAAGCAATTGATTCCCAATCAATCAATTGATAAATTTGCAATCAATCAACCAATCATTTTGAAATTGATCAATCAATCATTTTGCAAGCAATCCAGAAATTGTTTCAGTCTTCTCCTTCACCTTTTTTTGGAGTGTTCTTTGGTGCTGACCTCTGCTTTTATTTTATTTTATTTTATTTGATTTTGTTTTCTTTTTAGGTGT
The DNA here is from genome assembly GCA_025617555.3 of Puccinia polysora. Lineage (NCBI taxonomy): Eukaryota > Fungi > Basidiomycota > Pucciniomycetes > Pucciniales > Pucciniaceae > Puccinia > Puccinia polysora. The sequence continues at coordinate 25,136,654 of CM062632.1, read as the reverse complement.
CTCTGGACTGCACCAGAAGCCAACAGGTTCTTTTTTGATTATTTCAGGTGTTCTTTGCCATGGAAGGTATGTTATTTTTTTTTAAAAATTTTTTTGATAACATTTCTTGTTGGTGTGTTGCATGGGTCACTCCTGCCAGTTTGTTTTTGGGGGGGATTCAGCTTCTGGTGTCCCTGGGTTCAAGTCCATGTTTGGTTTCTTTTTTTTATTCAATCATGTTTCACCAATGATGTCTATTGGACTGACAAATTTTTTTTTTTTTGGAAAACATTTGACCACTTTTGGGGAACATCCCAGTCTTCTCCCACCCCCTCAAAATGTTACACAAACATCTGAATCTATTCTTGTTCCTCACCCCAATCAAAGTATAGGATTGGGAGGGAACAAGATGGAAGGAGATGGCTTGAAGAACATACAGAGAGGTGGGAAGAGTAGGGCTGCTTGCCAAAAGAGGAATCAAATGAGAGATTCCAAAATATCTTTGGAGGTTTCTGAGGAAGGTATTAATGAAAAGGTGGTCTGGTCAGGTTGGAAACCAAGTCCTTTGAATCTGTATCCTTCAATTGTTGCTGAAAAGAAAAAGAATAGTCAAAAACCAACACAGGAAGAGTTTGAGCAAGCAAAACAAACAATCATAATTTTTTCTTATCCAACTGCTTCTTCTCAAACAATTTCATCTTCAGTTACATTGTAAATCTTTTTTTGGTTGGAAAAAATATAAATAGAGAATCATCTTCAACATGCCCTTTTTCAATTGAAATTAGATTACAAGTAAAATAAATTTAATCCTTCAGTTATTTGTGTTTTATTATTATTATTATTGAAAAAAAATACGTGCTTACATAAGCCAAACATACCATTCTCCCTCTAGAATATCTTCATTAATTTTTCATCTCTTATTGTAAATGGTACTGAAATTTGTGTGAATAGGATGAGAAGTTGGTTAAATTATATTTTCTAATATTTTTAAAGGTGGAATTCCTTCTTTAATTAAGGAGTATCAGTGTTAGCAAAACCACCATTAGAAACATGCCATTTTTAATGGCTGGTTTCTGAAATACACATACCCCCTAACTGTTTTATTTCAAAATAGGTGTATCAGAGTTAAGCAAACCTGCCATTTTCTAAAGGTGTTTTTCAACCCAAATCCCCCATTTAAAACCCACCATTAAAAATAAAAAAACCCACTTATTTCACATCAGAAATGTCAGAGTTACCTGAAAATAAATGGTTTTTTTTAAATAAAGTATTTAAAGGCTTTCACTTCCTCAACCAATCATTCCACATTATCAACCCTGGTTTCAAACTCCAACATCATTGGAAAAAAATTTACCTCCAACCTCATCCAAAAAATATGATTCATGGCTATCATCACTTCAGCACTCTCTTATCTTCTTGCTATCCTAATTGCTTCATCAATCTCATTGCTTCATCACTCTGATCACTTCATCAATCTCATCACTTTATCAATTTCATCAAATCCTAACTCTCATTGCTTTATCACTCTTGTCAATTCCTCACTCTCATCTCTTCATTGCTATCCTCAATGCTTCATTGATCTAATCAATTTATTGCTTTCATCACATCCTAAATCTCATCACTTTATTTCTCTCATTGCTTCATCCCTTCATACCTCTTAATCTTATCAAATGGCCCCTCAGCAAACCTCCCCCCGCAAGTCCACACCAAAACCCAATGGACCAAAGAAAAAATCCCCAAGGAACTCTATGTAAACAAATCCTCCACCATCAGCTTCCAAAGGCTCAAGTCAGCTCAAGAGAGCTGATCACATCATCCTGGTAAATTGGCTCAAATTCTGTCCAACTACAATGCTTGCTTTTGATCCAACAATGGAAAACGTGTTGGCCAACCTCCATCCTCCAAGATCAATGGTTATCTCCTGATGGCCAATGAACTCAAGAATACAACAAAAGGTAGGCCGGATCTTTCATCCAAACAGATGCAGGAGAAATTCAAGAACTATTGAGCCAAGTAAAAAGGACCACTCATTGTAAATCTCCACCAGCTTTGGTATCACTGACTCCAATAAAGCCAAGGGACTCAACTTGGTGGTTGATAAGCTGGACTCCATTTGTGCTTTTTATATTCATATGGATGAAATATTTGGAAAGAAGGCCAACATCACCCTTTTAGCTGCTTTTTATGCTCAATAATCCAATTCAGTAGATGCCAAGGACTTGGTTGTGGATGCTCAGCCTAGCAATGATGATCCTGACAAAACCTATTAGTGGCCCCAATCCAATGTGGAGGAGTGTCAGCCTCCTGAATGCCAAGACCCTTGCTATCCTTTAGCTACCAGACTTTATAGAATAAATAATAAATATATTATTCAATAAATTCAGAAAAAATCCTTAAAATATTTGGATAAAGCTTATTGCAAGGTTAATTGGTTTGGATATGGTTTATTGTTATAAATCAATATAGATAAATTGATGAGTAAATATTTTTATAGAGGGGCCTCAACTATATTGGGGAGCTTTATCACCTCTCTTCAGGGAATTCAGTATGAAAACATGTAGTCCTGGTTAATTTGGGACCTCTAGTTTAAAGGATATATTGCCCAAAGATAATATGTATATAAAATACACGGTGGAGTGGCAGGGCTTTGTAACAAAGCTTACACATTACAGAAAGGATAATAAGACTCACTGGTATATTATTAAATCCTTTGGGTACCTTTTTGGGACATGCACTGATGGGTTGAACCTGTATACTGGGGTTATAAGGTTGTTCAGCAGTTTAAATTGATAAAAAAAGGTTGAGGACAGATATATCTTAATCAGAATAAAGCCATAAATCACTTACTTATCTCTTATAAGTAATTTATTACCTTGGCACGGGGTCTAGATGTAAATATAACTGGGTCTCTGGGTATCAATATCCTCAAAAGAGTTCTTTATTTGTAGCTTTTGGAGTACCAATATTGTCCTTCTGAGGGGTACAGGGGCTCAAAGGGATGGACACTGAGGCTAGAAGGGTAACCAGTGGTAGCCTTTCACGTTTCCTTGGTTCTGTAACACGGGTAGCATCTAATTCCACAGGGTATGTGAATTATTCTACTTTATAATTGATGTTTGGACATGTGAATAACACTAATCTGCCCTTTTTATTTATTATTTAATTAATTATCCTTAGTAAATGTTCCCAGTAAGTTAATAATTATTTTAATAGACATTCCTACGGATATTCTGATGTCAGGTGAGTTCTTATTATGCATTAAATAATTGGAGTAAAGTCATGATATTGATTTTACTCCTTATTTTCAAAATTCAGTTGATTTACTAAAATAATTACTCAAAAATGTAAGCCATGGGTATTCATGTAATATTTTTACATCATAAGTTTTCTTAGTATGTCATGAAAATATTTATGTCTAGAAATTCTCATAATAGTATATTAAAGTATTTTAATATATTTTTAGAAGTAGTCATTATCTTATTTTTGGAATTTTTGGTACTTTGAATTATATTTAATAAAAAATATGTATAAAGTTTATTTAAGTATTTTAATATAATTTTATGTATTTTTAGACTATTTACTATCCACAGGAAAATTCATTAGATATGTAGAATGTTCCCGTGTAGTTTGTAGCATGTTTACGGGGTACCTAGGTTTCTCAGGCCGCCTGTCACTTTGTCAACCCATAGTCCTGCGGCTGCGTACTTGTCAGAGGCCACAGGCTGCTGTCACACAACCACCCCACGTACTATAGGGCAATTCTTAGATGATCCTGAGCGCAAAGGAATGCCAAGTGTGAGGGCAAGTGCGAATAGCAAGGCCCAGTTGCAAAGTGCGAACTTGGTTATGCCACTCAACAAACGGCAAGATGAATGGAATGTGTTCCGAAGAAGGAAACTCAACCTGAGTCCAATGTGATAACTAGGTTGTAGCAAAATGCAAGAACGTCTGAAATTAACTAACTGAGGAGACAATCATCAGGCAAGGGGATAGCCCTTATAAGGTAATCCAAAGTGACTAGATAAAACCTGGTGATGAGCTAACTACAGTTGAAGTGGTGAGGCAATGAATGACAGGAACAGGATAGGAAATGAAGCAGTGGAATAGATCCAAGTTCATAGCGTAAGTGCAAGACAATAGAATCTGAGCGTACAATTGTATGAAAAATTGGGACAGGAGCGAGTGACGTTGAAGGTAATGCAAATGAGAGGTAATAGTGTATGCAGGGTAGGGACTAGTCCAATTGCAAACTATACAGTAGTGATGGCTTAATTAGACGTAGATGCAAACTAATGAACAATGCATGACCAAAGATGGAAGTCTGAGGCTGTTGATTGGCCAGGGAAGGAGATTGGATCTCATAATGGATGGCCAACCGGTATGGAGTTAACTGCAAAGTTTGCAAGTATATACTGAGTTGGTTGCCAAGATTGGAAGGTCAGCGCAAGCCAGAGGAAATAGCGGATTGCACCATTGATGTTGTGCTTTTATTTGTGTCACGCTTTTAGAATGAGGTAGATGGTACTGAGGAGAGGACATGTCGAAGTGGTGAAGACAATAATCCTTAAGTGCGAAGTGTGACAGTTGCCCAGGTATAAAGACGCAAGCTCCTGCAAGCGTTCAGATAAATTTTCCCATTGATTTCAAGTTGTTAATTATTACTGCATACCCCTTATACTACTTAATTCTTTACTCAATAAATTTATTATTTATATAAAATGTTGTCATTGTTGTCATTGTTGTCCCGCCGTTGCAAAAACTGTATTTGCTGAAACAAGTGTTGTGTTCCTAGTACTGCCGTCCGAGGACTTTGAGGCAAGTGCAAGCAATGTTGCCTTTGCAAAGTGGCATGCAATTTTCCTATAAATGTCGAGTTGACTGTCAAGGGTCCTTTGGAATCATCAAGGGAGATGCAAAGTTGTAGGTCCGCGCCAAGGGTTAATTACAAGATACAACCATTGCCGGAGATCAAATACTTGGGGACTCAAGTTCCTGGTAAGTACTAATCTGGACTGACTAATGATCATAAAATAATAACTAATTTTGCTTGTTTTGCTAGTGTTGCCTCATTTCCAAAGGTATACCACAAATACACCACCACCACCACCACCTTACTGGGGACCACCGACTGAACTCCTGGGGCCCCAGATGAATGCCAAGGTGCAAGGCAAAGTGTTTGGTGCAGAACCGGTAGGAGTCATAAACGAGGAAGCGAGGGAGGTGGAAGGAAACGAAGCGGGAGGAGAATTGGGAAATGAAGAGAACAGAAATGGAGCGGATGAATTAGAAGGAGGAAATGAAGGAGATGGAAGGGATGGAGTGGATGGGACGGAAGGAATGGAGGGCCGAGGCAAAACGGATCCGGTGTGAGTCGTAGGGCCAATTGAAACAGATGCAAGGTGGCTGACGGACAATATTGGAGAAGGTACGTCGGGAGGCCAAAGGAAGAGAGCGTATGAAGAGCTCTTGGGGGAAGTTGGATGGAATGCTTGGCCAAAGCAAGCTTGGGTTGCAAGGTGCAAGGAAATCTTTGAGAGGCACATTGTAACGGAAGTGCTAGTTCTCCAAAGAATGTCCGCATTAATCAAAGATGAAGACCTGGATACCTTTTGATCCATGGTTGCAGAATTGACGGCAAATTGGGAGGATGCGGAGAAGGAATTAAAGGATACTTTGTAATTATTTATTTATTATAAATATATATATATATATATATATATATATATATATATATATTTTATATATATAGAAATATTATTATTATAATTTTTTTTTAATAATAAGGAATGAGTTTTTATTTAGTAGAAATGAAAGGCAAATGAGAAAAAGGAATAACATGGTGAGATGGAGGAATTAACTGATAGAATGATGGTGTGAAATAAAATGGGGTTAAATGAGATGGAATATGGAATGGAATGGGAATGGATGAGATAGAATATGGATAGGATAAAATGTGGAATGGAATGAAATGGGATTGGATGGGATGAAATGTGGAATGGAATGGAATGAGATTGGATGGGATGAAATGTGGAATGGAATAGAATGGGATTGGATGGGAAAGAATCATGATTGTCAAGGTTTGCAAGGGTAGCTTGCATGGAAGTCTTGAATCAGATTGGGTGAATTGCAAAGGTGATGGGCTGGTTCCCACAAGGTGCGATCTTTGTTGGACTGAAAGCCAGACCATTTGACGAGGTATTGAAGTTTTCCTTTGCGTGACCTGGAATCCAGAATACGGCTTACTTCCCACTCTTGATGATCGAGGACAGTGACCGGTTCAAGAGGGGGATGATTCTTGCCTGGGTATAGGACTCAAGCTGGTTCTAGGAGAGACACATGAAAGAACGGGTGGATACCTTGCCATTTTGCAGGTAAAGTAAGTTTAAAGGCGTTAGGGGAGATAACTGATTCTACTTTAAAGGGGCCAAGCTTTCTTTTGGAGAGTTTGCGAGTTGGGCAAGTGCTGCAAATGCTGCAAGCATTGAGCCATACTTGATCTCCTACTGCAAAGGTTGGAGCCAAAGTGCAAAATCAGTCTGCTTGCTCCTTATAGCGCTGGTTTTCTTCTTTGAAGTTGGTTTGAAGCTGCAATTGAAGGGATTGAATTTGTTCAAGGTAATTGGTAGCAGGTTGAGAAGGTGCTACGTGAAGGGAAGAGAAAGTTGGGTTTCTACCATAAAGAGTTTGGAAGGGCAACTGTTTGGTGGAGGAATGAGTGGAGTTGTTGTAGGCAAATTTGGCTAGTGGGAGCCATTGCGACCAGTCGTCTTGTTGATAGGCAACATACATTCAAAGATATTGTTTGAGAATCTGATTAACTTGCTTGGTTTTCCCATCCGTTTCCGGGTGGTAAGCCGTTGATAAATTGCGAGTAATCTTCAAATGTTGGCATAGCAAGGTCCAGAAGCTTGAGACAAACAGAGATCCACAATCACTAACTATATTATCAGGGAGACCATGTTTCAAAAATAAATATTCTATGAACAAGTTAGCTAAGTCTTCTGAAGAGGCCGTCACATTACTGTGTAAAAATAAAGCCATCTTTGAGAAGCAATCTACTATTACTAGAATAGCATCATACCCACTAGAAGAAGGTAATTGAGAGATGAAATCCATAGACAGCAAGTGCCAAGGACGAGGCGGAATTGGAAGTGGCTGGAGCAGCCCATACTTCCGGTGTTTTGAGGACTTGTTACGATTGCAATCATAGCACGCGCTAACATAGTCTTTTACTTCTTTGGTCATACCAGGCCAGTAGAAGTCTTGTGCAATCAATTGGTAGGTTTTATCCTGCCCATGATGACCAGCAAGCGGAGAATCGTGCCGTGAATCAAAGATATCTAACTTAATGCAAGAATTATCTGGTACTACTATACAATTATCATAGACTAAAAAGTCATTATTATCAATACTGTAACTACTATCTAATAAGTTTGCACTTTTGCAAAGTTTGATACACTTGGGGTCGTCGCGTTGAGCTTGTTGGAGTTTGGAAGCCAAATCTCGTAAGCAAGCAATGATCCAACTGAGTTGGGCAGATTGGGTTGAGAAGAGTGTCCTAACGTTTTCAGGGTTGTTTTCGGCAAAGGTGCTCCCCCCCCCTGGGTAAACGTTGTCCCGACGTGATAAAGCATCAGGAACTACCGCTTGTTTCCCAGGATGGTACGTGATTGTAAAGTGAAACTCGGAGAGATATTTGGCCCATTGTGCCTGTCTACGTGTGAGGACTTTTGAGCTCATGAAATACTTCAAAGAATTATGATCAGTTAAAACCTCAAAGGATTCCCTAAGGCTCAAAAGATATGAACGCCATTTTTTCAAGCAATAAACAATTGCAAGAAGTTCCTTGTCATGAATCTCATAGTTAAGCTCCGCAGCAAGCAACTTGCGAGACTCAAAAGCTATGGGATGAAAAAGAGAAGTGGAAGAAGAAAACTGCGAGATTACTCCTGCAATCGCATAGTCGCTTGCGTCTGTTTTGACAATAGTGCGAGCTTGCTTGTTGAAGTGAGCAAGTATTGGATTAGTGGTGAACGCTTTATTCAGAGATTCAAACTCCGAAGCAGCTTGTTTGTTAAAAACAAAAGGAGTGTCTTTTTGAAGAAGGTTAGTAAGATTCATGGTTTTTTTGGCGTAACGCGCAATAAACCTTCTATAGAAATTACTGAAACCAAGGAAAACTTGAAGGGATTTAACGGAAGAAGGTGGGGGCCAGTCCAATATGTGTTTGCTTTTGGCTGGGTCCATCAATAGTCCTTGCTGCAAGACTACAACACATAGAAAATGAATAGAAGAGGAATGGAACTTGCACTTAGAGGCTTTTGCAAACAGGTCATTCTTGCAAAGTTGCTGTAGCACCTCTTGCACATGTGCAATGTGATCTTTGAGGTTCCTTGAGTAGACCAGTATATCATCAAGATATACCACGAGGTATTTACCTACAAGATTGGAGAAAATGTTGTTGAAAAAATGTTGAAAAGTGGAAGGAGCGTTACAGAGGCCAAAAGGCATGACGGTATACTCATAACTGCCAAACCGGGTTCTCATTGCAGTTAAATACTCATGACCTTCCTTAATGCAAATTAGGTTATAGGCACCACAAAGGTCTAACTTTGAGAAATAAGTAGCTCCATGGAAGAGAGTGAGGAGATGTGACATAGGCGGTACTGGATAGGCATTCTTCCAGGTTACCTGGTTCAGTTTCCTGTAGTCAACACAAAGGCAAAGTCCGCCATCCTTTTTTGGAAAAAATAGGACAAGTGAACCGGTATTCAAATCACTTGGTTGAAGAAATCCTTTTGCTATATTTTCTGCAATGTAGTCTTGAAGCGCAATTGATTCTTGCGTCGAGAGAGAGTAGACTGGTCCTGGTGCCGGAGGTGGGCCAGTAAGTTCAATCTTGTGATCGTAAGGACGGGATGGAGGCAGTTTATCTGCTTTTGCAGCTGAAAAGACATCAGCAAAGTCATGATAAACCAAAGGTAAAGACTCTTGAATGATTTCTAAATCTTCAATCTTGTCATCTTCGAGCACTGGGTTTGAGGTGCTTGCATGGTGCGAGAGGATTAGGGAGCTCAAAATACACCGTTTGGTTGGTGTCTGCTTCTCTTTGAAAGAACAGGAAAGAGGTAAGCTGGATAGGTAAGCAATAAATCCTAAATCTGAAGAGGGAATTTGGGAATGAAGGTCAGGATATTGTAAATCTCCTGGCGTAAAAGTGTCATCCAACTCAATGACAGTGTCAGGTAAGCTGTTTAATTCCTGATTGAAAAAAAGGTTAGCGTTCTGGGGGTGCAAGGTTCAAAGGTTAATTACTCCTTCTTGCCAATTCACATCCGGATTCCAGTAAACTAGGAAATCATGGCCTAGAATGGTATCATCCATTCTGGGTATAGCCAAGACAAATAAATCCCATTCAAAGCTGGGGAAATTGGAGAATGCAAAGGTCCATTTTGCCTTTTGGGATACCCAATAAGACGGTTCAGTTGCACTACTTACTAAATAGATAGGAAATTTATCTATCTTGGAACGCATAAGTTTTTGGAAGTGGCAAAAGATTCACTGATGAAGGAAACATTAGCGCCGGAATCAAGTAATACTTGATAAGGAGTGTTGTCGGAATGGAATGGGATAAAACTCAAACTTGGAGCACCTCGTGACTCGCAAGTGAAAAGATTTACTCGCGGTGATTTAGATAATGTGTAGTTTTCCTTGCAAGTATCAGAAAAACTACAAGCTAATTTTTTGACTGCTTAGCCGCTTCACGCGCTAACCACTTTGCACAGCTGTCAACATCATGTTTTCCTCCACAATACATACACAGCCTGTTCTTTTCCCTTCACAGCCGTTCCTCGTTTCAAAGCATCCCGGTTTCTTTGTCCAAGAACTTCGGAGTTTTGGCAACGGCTTTCCCTTTCAAGTTGGAGTTTGAAGTCGGGGTTGGTTTGGATGGTTTTGGGTTCCTTGTGTTTTGATTTGAGGAGTTGTCCACCCTTGGAGCCGAGGTGGACGGTCCATGGTTGTTTTGCCAAGAGCAATTCTTGTCATGATAGCCATTATCAAGCTCAATCACTCAATTGATTAGCTGCTGAAGCAAGGTTGTCTTATGACCCCCAACTGCAAGCTGTTTGATTAAGAGTGCCGGTAAACCCTTTTGGAAATGGAATAGAAGAGCGGCCTTGTTCCACTGGATGCAAGACTGCAAGGTTCCAAAATGAGAAATATAAATGGAAGCTCTACTATTTTCCTTCATAACTAAACTATTAAGTTTGTATTTGGCATTTCAAACTTCATTGGGATTGCCAAACAGGGTGAACAGTTGTTGCTCAAACCTGTCCCAGTTGTTGAGAATACAAGTGGGACTGTCGTTGGACAAAAGTTTGAGGTACAGTTCAAACCACTGCGAGGCTCTACCTCCTAAGAAGGACGAAGCATACATAACTTTATGTCTATCGGAAGGGAAATTGTTGGAGTCGTTTGAAAAGATGATTTTACAAGACTGTAGGTAGGATCTAAGCTTATGAGGGTGTTCTCCCGTAAAGTGATTGGGTTGTTTCATGCCCGGAGTGCAAAAGCTAGGAGTACTTGGACTAGATCGCTGGGCACCATGAGTGAGGGCCTGGATCAATGTCAAAAGCAGGGTTGGAGCATCGGGCTTGGGAGCAGTAGTGCAAACCCCTGGTCTACCACGAGTCAAGGTTTTATTGGAAGAATGGTTGGAGTCTGCAAATTCCGCTAGAGGGTCCGTTGGAGCATCCCGTGGAGGAGCCCAAGGATCATCAAGGGGTTCAACAGATGGCGATTTAGAAGGAGGAACTGGATCTAAGGGTTGTTGGGCCCGAGGAGCGCTGGTTCTCCCTACCCAATGGATCTCATCATTGTAAGGGGCGAGGGAAGCGTTCCCGGTTGAGCAAGTACGTGACATTGAAAAGAAGAAGTCTACTATAGGTTGGCAGGCTACAATAGATGAGTTGAGTTAGTTAATTTACTGTCACACAACCACCCCACGTACTATAGGGCAATTCTTAGATGATCGTGAGCCCAAAGGAATGCCAAGTGCAAGGGCAAGTGCGAATAGCGAGGCCCAGTTGCAAAGTGCAAACTTGGTTATGCCACTCAACAAATGGCGAGATGAATGGAATGTGTTCCAAAGAAGGAAACTCAACCTGAGTCCGATGTGATAACTAGGTTGTAGCAAAATGCAAGAACGTATGAAATTAACTAACTGAGGAGACAATCATCAGGCAAGGGGATAGCCCTTATAAGGTAATCTGAAGTGACTAGATACAACCTGGTGATGAGCTAACTACAGTTGAAGTGGTGAGGCAATGAATGACAGGAACGGGATAGGAAATGAAGCAGTGGTATAGATCCAAGGTCATAGAGTAAGTGCGAGACAATAGAATCTGAGCGTACAATTGTATGACGAATTGGGACAGGAGCAAGTGAAGTTGAAGGTAATGTGAATGAGAGGTAATAGTGTATGCAGGGTAGGGACTAGTCCAATTGCAAACTATACAGTATTGATGGCTTAATTAGACGTAGATGCGAACTAACAAACAATGCATGACCAAAGATGGAAGTCCAAGGCTGTTGATTGGCCAGGGAAGGAGATTGGATCTCATAATGGATGGCCAACCAGTATGGAGTTAACTGCAAAGTTTGCAAGTATATACTGAGTTGGTCGCGGAGATTGGAAGGTCAGCGCAAGCCAGAGGAAATAGAGGATTGCACCATTGATGTTGTGCTTTTATTTGTGTCACGCTTTTAGACTGAGGTAGATGGTACTGAGGAGAGGACATGTCAAAGTGGTGAAGACAATAATCCTTGAGTGCAAAGCATGACAGCTGCGTACACGGCTTTGACAGAGTGACAGAGCTGTAGCTCAGCCGTGCGCGGGTGGATTGGCTTCCATGGCTGCGTGCAGGAATTGTGAAAGAACACATTTCCATCTGTAACTCCTAAAATATACACAACACCTCAATTCTGACTGAATTTTAGGTGTGAAACCTATACGTGACAATACATGTGAAATATTTAATTGGCCAAAAAGTTCAATAGTGGTGACGTGGTATTTTGGTCTTTCTTTTCTTAATTATATAAAAATATAAGGAGTTGGATTTCAAGGGTGGGGTCAGTGAGTGACCCTACCTAATTTTGGGTGGAGAGTCCATTTTTGCAATAATATTTTTGTTTTCTCTACTCCTTCTTAGGTTAATTTTATTATTATTATTTTGATGTTATTTGTGTTACTTTTGAAGCTTGCTCTGCAATAGTAGCAAGCTGACAAGGAGGGTATTCAAACACAACCAGCTCCAGTCACATCTACATGAGCATTGATCAATGATTAAAAAATTTCCTTGGAAACCTCACTTCTTTCTTTGGATCACTCTCTTTCTGGGGTGGAAGAAATCAACAACTTGGCCAATGAGGAGCATGTTATTCCACTATCTCCATTAAAATCAACATCTTTTCAAGAAAGGAATAAAGTCCTTTTCTTGTTTTTCTGGTTAATCATGACTGATTTAGATTGTAAAAAAACAGTAACATCCATTTCTGAATGGAAAAAAACTTAAGTCAATGGGGCCTCCAACATCACCTTCAAACAAGAGTGGTGATGTTCCCACTCAAACCTCCTCTGCAAAGGGGAATCAAAAGGCCTCCAATTCCATCAACATCAACCCCAATAGCCATCAAAAAAGGAGAAAAACTTCCAATTTTTCTGGATTTGAATATATCACGGAGAAGCAAGATTCAAGTAAGTGAATTGATTGAATCTGCTCACTTATAAAATCAAGCTCATTCCTACTCCCCTCAAAAAAACAGTGAAATCCAAAGTGAATCTGAAAAACTTTTTTTTGAAAAGGAGAAGTGGTATTGTCAATTGGCTATTGATTTTCAAAAGCAGAAAGCTGAGAGTTTGGCTCATCAACAGAAATTGGATGTTGAGTGGAAATTGAAACAGGCAGAGCAGGAGTTTCAAAAAAAGGAAAAGGAAAAGGATTGAAAGGAAGAGAGACTGGAAAAGGAGAGGGAAAAACTGGCAATGGAAAAAAAATATAAATTATCTATAGCAATTTTATGTATTGGTAGAAGTAGAACTGTGGAAGAAATAAAGGAAATTACTTGATTGCTTGGCTTGTAAAATATTTACATTGATAAAAAATTTAAGAATAAAAACAAAGAAATTATTTTCAAATACAACAATGTTTGAGCCTAAATTTAACCCCACCAATGAACAGAGTTTTTTTATTTTTATTAGAATTTTTTGGTCTAGAGTATATTTGTCCACTTTTCAAGTACCTGCAAGTTTTCCCAGTGGTCTTGTTAATTTGAATAGACATTGCCATCCTATTATGGGTGGCAGTCTCCACATCAGGAAAAGTACAGTGCTTGTAAGTTTTTGCTTCCCAAACCATTTTCACAATACCTTTTTTTTTGAAGTCAATGCCAAAACCCAAGTCAGAAAAAACAAAATGGCCATTGGATACTTTATATTTGTTCTTTTTTTCATTAATTTTTTTATTTTATTTTTTGATTGGAATCACCAGTAGAAAGGAATAGGAAGAGATTTCAACTTTTTCAATGTGGGGAGAATTGTAGAAGGAATTTGAAGTGAAGGTGATGTGGGGGGCACAGTCAAAAGGAGTGAGCTGGGGTCCAAATGACAATGAAGAGAAAGAGGGGATATTGTTGTCCAGAATTTTTTTATGCTCAGAATCATGTGCCAGTCTTCCTAATTTTTGAAACATTTGGCCTAAAATTTTTGAGAACTTGTCAGAACTAAGGTTCAAAAGAGAAAACTCTTGAGGAGAAGATTGAATAGCAGCTTTATTCAGATATCTTCCAAATAGTTCAGAAGGGTGCACTGATTCTTGCCATCCAATTGACCACATTTTACCACCCCAAGATCTTGAGGGACCAACAGTGTTGACAAAATTTTTGGATTGGTGAAGGAAATTAGTAAAAGAGTTGATCTCCTTCTTCTCTTCATCAGAGAGTTCATTCAAAGGTACAAATTCAATGATTGCAACCAGAGAGTGGTGATTGGAACAATCAAGAACAACCACTTTTCCAGAGATGAAGAAATGGAATTGCTAAATCTTCTGTTTTTCTTTTTCAAACTCTTCAGGGGAGGTTTTGTGAGTTTTATTTTTGGAGGAAATAGCAGGATAAAAATCCAAAGGTTGCAGTTTTGTTCAAGACCAAACCACCTTTTTGTTAAACCCTTTTTCATCCAATTCCAAAGAGATTTTGGAATCTCTCCTTTGAGCCCTCATCTTTCAACCTCTCTTGATGTCTTTCAAACCATTTGCTTCCATCTTGATCCCTCCCAGGCACCTACTGCGCTTGGGGTGAGGATCAAGAAGGGATTTAAATGGTTTTATAAAATTTTGAGAGGAATGGGAGAAGCATTGGCAGTCCAGAAAAAGGGAGGAGGTTGGAAGAACAAGGGGTAAAATGGGGGTTTGCATTTCATGGAATAAAAAAAAAAGTAATTAAAAAAACCATCATCATTAATGTTACAATCAAGGTAGATGATGAAAAAACATAGAAAAAAAGTACCGTTCAATGGTCCTAAAAAACAAAAAAAAAGAAAGAAAGAAAGAAATTTCAGCCTCCATTTAATTAAAATGAGAAGCAGAAAGAGGATTGATTGAGGGATTGATTTCCCAATCAATTGCTCAATCAATTTTAAATTGATTGAGAAATCCATTGGTAATAAATTTCTCAATAAATTTTCAATTGATTGAGCAATCCATTGGAAATCAATTGATCAATAAATTTTAAATTGATTGAGAAATAAATTGGAAATCAATTGCTCAATCAATTTCTAATGGATTCAGCAATCCCTTGGAAATCAATTTCTCAATCAATTTTCAATGGATTGAGCAATCCATTGGAAATCAATTGCTCAATTGATTTCCAATTAATTGGGAGGGAGGGTGGGGAAGGGTGAGGAGGATGAGGAGGAGGGGGGGGGAGCTTACCTGGATGATTGAGCAAGGAGGTGGGGGGGGGGACCTAGAGGTTGAATGATCAGAGAATCAGAAACCAATGAGGGGCAGGAAGAGGAGGAGGATGAGGAGGAGGGGGGGGGGGGCTTCCCAGGGGTGCCAAACAAAGCAGGAGGGGAGGTGGTGAGTGAGGTGATGGTGGTTGGTAAGGATTTTGGTGAGGAGGAGGAAGGAGTGGACCTTTGGTTTGGTGGGGTGAGGTGGATAGTTTGGAATTTTTGATTCTGTCCAAAAAAAATAAAAACAGGATTCAGCCTAGGATTCTTGGTTGAAAAATACATAAAAAATTCCTGTGATGTGATTTTTTACATATTTTGAAACAGAATTTTACTCATCAAAGTGAGCAAGTGTGAGGGGTAGAATCCTCTTCCTCATGGCAGAAGATGAGGGAAAAGATGAGATGGGGATGACCTGAGGAGGATCAGGAAGATTTTCTTCAAATATTTTGTCCCATTCATCTTTGTGTTTTCCAGAAGGTTGTGAAGGATTACAAAAGTGATAATCTATTTGATGAGGATCTTCATGTCTTTGCAATTTTGAAGCTGTTTTTGAATTTCCCTTAAGCTGGCCCATCTTCCTTTCAGGACTCCTATGGCATGCTCAATCCAAACTCAAGATTGGGCAAGATGAAAGTTGAAATCAGTTTTGGATTGATTGTTGGATAAAACATTTAGGTAAGCTGGAGCCACATATTTCCTGCTAGCATAAGCTGAATTGGCCAGAAGGTATTGATCTTTTTCAAAATAGTTCTCTGGTTGTTGAGAAATCTGCATCCAATTGAAAAGATATGAATTGTGACAAGAAAATGGAAGGCCAGCATTGAGTGATATTAAATTCTTGTTGTTATCACAAGAAAGTTTTATTGCCACAGAATATCTATACAGACAGATAAAACATGTTTGGTTGGTGTTCTATCAAAGGTGTTATCAAATGCTTTGGGAATGAAATGAATCAACTGCCCTTTTTTCCAATCAGAATAGTGGTTACCATCTAGCTTGTTTTTTTGACTCAAGGGGATAGTGGTTCCCTAAAAAAAACCAATGAAACTGGGAAAGACTTTTGTCTCCATTACTTGAGATATCTCCTTCTGTTATTCTTTGGTGGGCCAAACAAGGACTGAGAAATGGAGAGATAGGATAGAAATAATGACTCTTTAGGTGTATAAGTCAATGGTTCCATAACCAACTGAGAATAGATTTTCTAATTGATGAATGGCTGCTCCATTTCCATTTGGTTCCAATCTAAAAAGAGAAATGGCCAGTTGGATAGCTGGATTCTGTTGAGGATTTCAAGAATTTTTCTTGGAGATCTGGTGGTCTTCAATAATTTCCAAAATTTTCATAAATGAAGGCAATAAAGTTCTGATTAGTTGCTAAAAGCTTAAGTTGGGGAGGAGATGAAGCTTTTGACTTTCATACATAGGGTTGTGGAGAGTCTGTATTCTTGGAACCATGTATTGCTTCTTTGATAGAGAATCCAAACCTAACCAAGTTGATTTTAAACCTGCATCTGAATCAGAGTCAAATAAAGAAAAAATTTCAGTCTGCTTTTTTGTGTTGTCAACTTGCTGCCATGAATCTTGATTGGAAATGTTGAGAAAGATGGTGATGTGATGTGGGGTGATGAGATCATGATGGGATTTGTGTGAATCAATGGAGATGTGGATCAATGGAGATGCAAAGCAATGGAGATGGGATTGGTATGGGTTTGCTGAGGTGGAGATTTGGATCCATGTTTTGAATGGGATGGATGGTGGATGGATGATGGTGCATAAG